>OZ053303.1:7662961-8111300 GCA_964056655.1 Arabis hirsuta | reverse complement strand
ACGGGATGCTACAATTTGTAATTCAATTGTGTTTTGATTTAGTTTGATAAAAATGTGGATTGGTTGTGTTTCAATTCAATTTTAGTTTTAAAATAACTTAAATGCATAAAAGATACTAATTACCTAAATAAATTAATGATTCAATATGAATATATCTTATTAAAACAATTATAATACAAAATAATTTTTTTTTGAAACTGACTTTAATTTAAAAAATTCGGCCTTTTCTCTGATTCATATTTTCTATTTTAAATTACAAAGAAACAAACATGAATTAGTGTACGACTAAAATTTACTTCTAACATCCTAAAATTTACTTCTAACATCACTCTTCCTTTTACAGTTACAACTTAAACAAATGTTTTGTCTTACACGTTTGTCTCCAAACACATTCTTGCTTCTTACAGTTACAATCAAAACAAACTCTAAAAAATAAAAAAAAATTCAAAAAATCTTATTTACAAAAGAGTCCGAATGAATTTACCTCGGGTCACAATTCTCCCGTGCTCTCACAGGAGCTCCCGAGGTTCGTTGTTACATCATGAACCAGGAGCCGTACTATATTGGTACGAGAGGATCTAGGGATCTCGAGACATTCTTGAAGATCAGCATCACAAGCTATCAAGACCCATTCGTTATCATCGTCAAGATACTTGATATCGAACGTACATGCGTCAACTTTCAGCCTTTTCGCCACTTCATCTTTCAGTTCCATTATACCCGAACCCGAGGATATCCTGAACCGTATAATGTCTTCTTTGTAACTTGCTTTGATTGTTACTGTTCTAGTTTCTGAGCCTGATGGTTCGCGTGTAATATTTGCAACGGCCTCTTCCTTTGGGGGAGCGTATATGTTGTTGTTGCTGTTATTATCATTGTTCATCCAGTTTGAGTCCGGAAACCTATCCTCGAATGCTGCAGAGGAGCAGAGGTTTCTCAGATCTTTTGAACTTCCTGCGTCTTCAATAGGCATTCCTCGGAAATGGTCCACAGTACCAAGAAGCCTGTTCGGTATTGAAAATGATGTGGCAGATACATCATGATCTCTAGGATAAGGTGGAAAGAGGATCCCGGGTGGTGATCCACCAACCGTGAAAAGCGGATCTTGGTTCTGGAATTTCGTTTCATCTAATTGGTTACCGTCACATGAGCCGTGAGAGGTTGGTGTCCCAGCGCTCTCATCCACCGTTCGTGACCGCTTGTGACCGTTGCTTGGTAACTCCGGCGAACCATTTGGCTCTTGAGGACTGTGATCACTTGACCAGTGGTTAGGTGAATTGTTCGTGTTTGGTAGCTCGGGCGGTTTGGAACCGTTGGGTGAGTTTAGTGGCTGTGCTGCTGTTTGACCGTGTGTCCAAGGGATGGAACTAACGGCCATGGAAGTCAGGTCGAGGCCTCCATCAGTGCCTTGAACAGATTCAATGACCCGTTTCAGCTTAGTGATTGAACGATTCACTTTCTTGATCTTCCTCGATGGCCACCGCGAGATTCCGTGTTGTCTGCAAATTCGCTTCATTGTCGTCGGGCAAACTGAGACAAGAACAATATAGATCTCAGTTGAAAGATGTCTAGCCAGTAACCAACCAAAATATGAAACGGTACATAGATATAAATTACCTCCTAGACTCTTTGCAGCGTCTTTGAGACTTCCGGTGAAATACTGTTGAAGTACATCTAGACTGATTGTTTTCTCAGTCTTTCCGCGCTTTTTCTCTGTTTTCTTCTTCTCCTTGACCACGCCATTAACAGTGGCCGCGTTGGTTTTCTCGTTTACTGGATCAGGAGACTGAACCGCAGGCTGAGGAATCAACGGCGCCTCTTTCGTGTTTGACTTGAAACCAGAAAACGGAACTCGAATGGATTCTATTTCTGAATGAATTTTCTTGTCCGGTAAAGCTTGGATGATCTCAAAAGACAATTTGTCGTCATCTTCACCAAAGTCAACCCCAGATGCAACCCTCAGACTCTGAAAATGTTCTTTCATTGTCACCAAAAGAGAACCTAGCAGTGAATCTTGCTCTTGGTGGTCTGTTAAACTCGAAGGAAGAAAGAATTCAAGAATGTAACTATCGTCACCCGTGTAAGAGCTCTGGAGAGAGATTGCAAAACAAGTGGTTAATTTGAACATGAGGGCATAATGGACCAGTGGGTACTGCGTTTTGCAGAACTTTGTGATGTCTCTGCAGAAACACGAGCCACCGTTGAGAAAAGCCCGTCCAGCGACTCCCTGTCCTTTCTGGAGATGGTGTTCAAGGCAGGCATCTCTAAAGCCCCAGACATGAAAATCCACGACATAGCAGGCCATGTCGGTTGTGGACATGCAGACTTGGCCCATGCAGCTACCGTCAAAGCTGGTGCAGTTTTTCTTTAGACCGCCACCATTGGCAAGAACGCTCCCGTGCTGGCATGGAACCCAAGTCTGAGCCAGAGGCAAGTTATGGGTCTCGCATACAACTGTCAGCACTTCCAGAATCTCAGCAAGCGCGTTTTGGCGACTCTCATTGCATATCTGCAAATTCCAAGTTAACTTAAAATTATGAGAACCCAGTGCCTTAATGGTACCCATCGAAGTACCAAATGTTACTTGTGGCTAACCTGAGTGGTTTGGTGATCAAGTATTTCCGAGCTCTTCAGATTCACAGCCTGCCAAAATTACCAAATCTTGTTACATTAATGAGGAATTAGGTATACAAAACTCTGTACGAAATACTACTTCAAAGCTATAGAAAATCACGAAAACAAACAACTATATAGATGCAACATAATGACAGGTATTAAAGAAGCTATAACTAAGATACAGCCAAGCAAGACTCATTATCAAAGAATAAACCGTGCTTCGGAGAGAAATAGCATTATATGATATATCAGCAGTTATTTCACAATATAACTTGTGAGGCAAAAAGTCTAGTCCATTCACACAAATTCTTGGAATCAATTCAGATAAAGAATAAACAGAGCAAGGGTAAAGTGAAGAAAGAGAGCCAAACCTCAAGGGCTTTGCAAACTCTGTCCACTTCAGGTGCATAGTGAATCTTCTCTGAGGTCATTATAAGTTCCACAACACCTATGCAGGACTGACCAGAGGGATTAAAGACAGGCAAGGCGAGTGTACCACGCACGTTATAGTGCAAGGCGTGGTCAAGCCGCGAGAATTCTTTGCTGGAATAGTACTGAACATTTGGAGTCCATTCAGGCAATTTCTGACGGAAAACTCGACCCGGGAGTCCGAGCTCTATGTCACTTTCACTATCCACAGAAAACATATATGTGAGAGAGATCATCCTGTATTGATTAAGCCCATTACCGTTAGGATTAAGAACAAAAGGTTGACCCAAAGTCGTCAGCAAATCACGACCATTCTTTCTCACAGGAGCCCAGACCTGAGCCAAAACGTGTTGTTCGGTTGATTCTTTGAAGTATCGAAGCGCCTGAGTCATCCTCTCTTTAATCACACAGTAGTTGTCTGCGTTCTCTGGTGGCACTAGGCTCATCAACGGAGATGGAAACTGGAAACTATTATGTCCCTCTGTTGTGTTCTCAGCCACTGATGGAGAAGAAGAGTCTGCAAATTTCAGAGAGTTTACGCCTTCAGATACATGTACTACGAATTTTATAGAACTATCTATTTTTGGCAATTTCATCATTTTACCATAAAAGGAACTCGAAATATCAAAGTGAACTAGTCTAAATCTCTAGACGCAGACAACCATACGATATATGAACACGAAACTAAACAATCCACGAGAAATTTCAAACACCTAAATCAAAATTCGCAGAAAATGAAGGAAGAAAGACCTAAATTACGTGTTGACATAACCAACTGAACAGAGACATACAAAGTCAAACGCTAAATCAATCAATCAATCAACCAAGATCTCTCAAAATCTGTGTTCAATCCGTATGCAACAGCTTAAGCTCAAGCTTAAAGCATTCCAT
Organism: Arabis hirsuta; assembly: GCA_964056655.1. Taxonomy (NCBI): domain Eukaryota; kingdom Viridiplantae; phylum Streptophyta; class Magnoliopsida; order Brassicales; family Brassicaceae; genus Arabis; species Arabis hirsuta. The sequence goes on along the minus strand of OZ053303.1, from coordinate 8,107,364 downwards.
TAGGATAACAAAATTCAAAATCGAGTCTACGATCAAGAGGAAATGATATAGTCGCTGTGAAAAGTCATCGGAAAACAGAGAAAAAGCTTAAAGTTCGGCGAGACTAACAAGGGACAAAGAGAGGATAATCGGCGAGACGAAAAGAAGAAACACCGGAAACGGAGCTGATCTTCTCATCGTCACCACCGGCGTTAGCGTTCAAACCGGATCCTCCACCGTCGGAGAAAGCCCAAAGAGGCGAGCAAGGTTGCTCAGAGGAAGAAGAAACAAAAAGTGGAGAAATCATCCGATTTGCTGAGGATAAGTAAGGGATTTGTTCTAGTGGCCATGAACCGTCGAGATCTAAGTCGTCTACATCCATCAGAAGCTCCCTTGACCTCGACGTCGGAGGATTCACGCCGTTTCTAGAGGTATTTTGATCGGGCTCGCACATTTTCTAGTGGATTCTGGAATTTTCCCGAGAAAGTTTTTCGTCTGCAAGTTCGCTTCTTCGTGGTTGATCTTTTTCGATTGGATAGAGAAAGAGAAAAAGGAAGGAGAAAGGTCAATTTGGCAGAGTGTGATTCCATAATATCGCAGAATCAAACAAAAAATTATATAATATAAATAAATAAAAACAATTTTGGATAATGGAGTACATGAGAACCGATTCTCTGCTTCACATTACAACTGTGCCCCCAATATTTTAAATATTATTCTTCTCTAGGTTTTTTTAATGTAATTATTATTCCTTTTTAATATTCCTCTAGATTTTATTCATCAAAATATTTTTCCCTATGTATATCATAATTTTGACAGCTACAAAATAAAAAATTAAGAATGAGATAACTACATTTGACATAAAACATATACTCCTGTTTTATTCTGTAGAATTAGAATGTTTTGAAAACAAAACAAAATCACGTTATTCGATTCTCTCAAATTTCAAGAATTTTATTTTATATTCATTTGACTGAACAGCTTTTAACTATGTGTTAATTATATTTTGACAATGAAAATATAATAAAGACTATGATTTATATATTTAAGAAACTTTTTGTTCTGTAGTTAAATTATTTTGGAAAGAATATTAAAAATATTTATTTTCGTTTGTGGTATAGAAACCATATTTTTATTTTTTTTTAGTTTTGAAACCATAGATTATTAAGAAAATTTAGTAATCAAGATACAAGCGCATAATTTAGTTTTGTAAAAATATGGTAAAATTTATTACATCATCGTTAACAATATTATTAGAGGATATATTTAGCTCATGTAGCATTTTGCTTTGTCAAGTCCGACGGCTGTATTTAACGACACAGCATACTCGTGGTGGGAATGCACCAATCAAAATTAATGCATTCTTTCTTTTTATTCATTAAAACCAAACTATTAAATTAAATAATATTAAAGCACAAAATAAAATTATTACGTAATGCCTTTTCGGGATTATTAATGGGAATTGAGAAGTGGAGAAAAGACAAATTTTGGGCCCACCTGATTCTTTTAGAATTAGTGCGATTCACTAGTTTTTTGACCCATTTTTTATTGGGAGAATTAAAAATAAAAGATATTTTTTTGGGAGTTTATCTATATATATTTTTATTAATAGAGTTTGGTAATTTAAACTTTTGTAATAATTTACATCTTATTATACTTCTAATTCTATTAACAAATCCAAAATAATTATATTGTTTCCATTGGTATTTTGCACCATTATCTTATAGCCAAACCCTTTATTTACCGTTGTTGTACTCTGATTTTATACAGAAATAGAAGGCGGGTATCCAAATCGCCTTTTCAAAGAAAGAAACGAGACATAAGTGGTTCAGATCAACAATAGCTGCAAGATGACTCTCCTAATTAAAATAAAGGAAGCAATGCCATTAGAGTATGATGAAGTTAAGAGAGATCCAGTATTTGCTCATGTATTTGCAATACATGAGAATGGTCTAAAATACTTAGCTCGGACGATACACAGCATGCTGAGTAGGCAATTGGTTACAAAGAAAAAGCATGAGCTATGGTTTGTGTTTGGAAGGAAGCCACTCAGATTTTCACTACAAGAGTTTTATGCAGTGCCAGGGTTTAATTACAAGGATGATGAAATTGATTTTGAGAAGTGGACAGATGATAAAAGGTTTTGGAGTAAGTTGCTGAAGAGGAAAGGGAATAATTTCATAAAGAACTTGACGGATGATCACCTACCAGTTGCTCACAAGTGGACTCATGTGGACATAATCCGTTTGGTGTATCTTCTAGTCATAGCTAGGCTGGTAATGGCTATTGATGAGAGGATCCCCCATATGTACATCAAGTTGGTAATGGATCTTGACAAGGTTCAGACATATTCTTGGGGTCGTAAGTCGTTTGAACATGTACTTGCTTCTTTCAAGAAAATAGAAGATAAACTGTTCGAACAACCCGACACCTATATTCTGGATGGATTCTCCTACGCATTTCAGATTTGGGTTCTGGAAGCAATCCCAACCATTGGAGAATTATTGGGGAAGAAGATTAGCACTGAAGTTACAGAATCTCCTCGATGTTCTAACTGGACTGGGGCTGCAAAAGTATCATATGAGGACATCAGGTTTATCGAGGAGACATTTAAAACGGAGGTTAGTTTAACATTCACTGCTTTTTCTTTGTAACATTCAGTGCTTTTTCTTTATGAGGTTATAATCTAACAATTTTGGTAAATGTTTTTTTTTGCAGGATATTGTTTATTCATACATATCATGGACAAGAAACTTTGATCTCTTCGAAGATGCTCATTTCTTATGGCCTGATGAGATTCAAGATCCTGAGGTGCGTAAGCTGAACAATTTGATCAGAGATGGGTCTAATTTTGAAGACCATAAATAGGAATGGGATGAAAGCAGAGCTTTGGATGGTTCAAATATTGAGAATGCAAATGAGGTTGGAGAAGATGTCAATGAACTCCCACATATGAGTGCTAAAGGGACCCGTGTTTCTGGTGTGAAGAGGTCTAGGAAGATGCAACCGAATCATGATGCAGAGACACGCAAGAAGCAGTTGTTGTGGCAGAGAGTATCAACAACACATGGATCCTTTAACGAAGACATGAAGTCTTTTGTAAAAGGATTGTTTGAAGCTTCTTTCTCCTCTTTCGAAGATAAAGTTGATGCAAGGTTAGGGAAAATTGAGGATTGTGTCTTCAAAACAGATACAAGGTTGGAAAAAATAGAAGAGGAGTTGTCACAGCTCAAGGAATCGATGATCAAACCTTCGGTTATAAGAAACACAAGAAAATCAACCACTTCGCAGCCGTCCATTCCAACGCCAAAACAAAGTAAAAATGTGGTATGTAAAATCTAGACATATACACAACATGTTTTATATGTTTTATTTTGTATCATGTTTCTATAACTTTGTAAACTTGCATCTCACAATTATCTATCTGCTTGTATAATTATGATGTTGTGTTCTCCTCGCTGTAAGTTATGTTTTGTGAACCTATGTTTTTGTTTATGTTTTTGTTTTTATTTTCTAATTTGCAGGACAATGTTTTAGGTAATGATTGTTTTAGTGAGCTTGGCGATATAGACCTCAATTTGGATTCACAAGATTTTCTTTATAACACGGTGGAACCCCTTTCCCAAAAATCACAAGTACCCGGATTCGATCCTTCACAAATAAAGATAGAACCGGGCCAGAATGACAAAGATTCTGTACTGGTGTTTGTGTCAGAGGATCGATGGAATGCTTTCAATGAGTCGGAAGTAAGTCTATCAACTAATGAACTTTTAACATATTAGGATTTTAAGCTTATACTATTTAATTTACAATCCACGTTCTAACATTTTCAGGAGCTTAAATTTTGGACCAGTTGTTATTAATCCCACTTTACTAAATTGAATAATGGAGAATAAAGAATGGCTAAGCAACGAGGTGTGTTTAACTATTTGTTAGTGTATTTTTATTTTTAACTTTACTAGACATGAAGTGGCTTTGCGAGTCTTGATATTGCTTTTGGTAAATTTCAGAAAATGGATGCTATGATGTATTTATTTAGGGAGAGAGCATCTTTAGGTCGAATGAATTGTGATCGTGGGTTCATGAACTACACGTTTGACATGCAATTGAAGAACGAATATCAGAAGTATGTGACCAACAAAACCAACCACAACTGGAAGCCTCTGATATTAGCTTATGTGAACGGTGAATTACCATCTCATGGTAAGACATGCAAAAAATGGGAATCAGATTTGGACAAGATTTATTTTCCTCTTTGCGTCAACAATAATCACTGGATTTCTGTGTGCGTTAACTTTATTCTACGGACAGTTGAAGTCTTTGATTGTGCTGGTAACCAAAATAGAAGACACGTGGAGGCATTCGAATACAGCATCCCTCGAATTGTGAAACATATTAATCCTAAAGCTTATTCTAAACATCTGGTATTGGCTCCATATTCTATCATAGATGCGAAGGTGCCTTTCGGACTTAATAAATCTTGTTGTGATTGCGGAGTGTATGCAATCAAATACATCGAGTGTCACGTCCTTAAGCTACCATTAAGTTTATTGGACGATGATAACATTCAGCACGCTCGGCACAATATTGCAGTTAATTTATGGGAAGCGGCATCTGATACTGTATTCATTGAACGAATGTCTAAGTACGTACCTCCGCGGTTGGATTATGAGGTTGTAGACGTTTAGTCAAAAACTTTTGGAATATTTAGACACTTTAGTATTCTTCTTCTTTGCTGTACAAACGTTAGTATTCTTCTTCTTTGAGACTTTAGTAGAAATTTTATCATCAATTAAACATCATTAACACTTCGATAATTATGTTGCTGCACCTAAAGCATCGATTTTCCGATCATTCACAAGGTCTTGTAAGTTATGAGAAAGAGTGGCTATACCGTCTAAGAATTGGATTACGCTTGACATGCTTGGTCTAGTGGCTGCCACTGGATTCGAGCAAAGCAATCCCAGTTTCAAAACCAGAGTTACTTGTTCCGCAAGATACTTGTGCCCTAACCGCTCATCAACGACTTTGGGTATTTGTTTTTCATTTTCTTCATGTTTTCTATTATTTTCCAGACATTTTGTATATTATTTTCCAGACAATTTTTTTTATTAAGAAAGAAAAGATCCGTAAGAAAGAAAGTTAAGTAGAACCAATTTGATCAATATAAGACGATTGTTTGACCTTAATGAATTTAGAAATGGTGCATGCATCACCATGCCTGACCACTCTCCCGTTCTCCATATACACAGCTCCATCCGCATACTCGAGCTCCAGCGTCGTTGAGGTCGCAGCCGCTGCAGTTGGAAAACCTTCTTCACCATCCCGAGATTTTTACACATCGATGTGATATCTGGATCTGCCATTTTCATCACTACATTGTTCATAAATGATTTTGGCATTACTTATATGGTGATAATTAGAATATAAAAATGAAGACGTCCTTGCCATTCTTTCCAGTGCCAATAGGCTCTGTTTCAAAGTCAATGTTAAACTGGGATATAAGAATAGAGAATGTTAAATTATCAATATGATAAATAATATGTGTGGATCACATACAAAAATTAATGTTCAACTTGTTAGTGGATAAACATGCCTCTCAAAGTTCTTGTTCACAGAAAGAACAGCAGCCGCCACCATGTCTAACAAAGCACAACAAATTTTGAACCAATAAAACCTTACAATTAGCCATATATATAAAATAGTAATATAATTACAAGATTGAGTCCAATGTAATTTTAGTTGTTAATCTCAATAATACCAGTTTATGTAATATCCATGAAGAAATATCCAACTCTTTTTATGCAACTCTTACAATTTGTTTACGTTTATTTTACTTTCCACTTTTTCATTTGTTTTACAGTTTTGATCTTTGCCATGAGTCACGAAGAGAAGATTGATAATCCATAATTCAAAAAAGAGAATCCAAAAAACATAGAAGAGAAATGGCAAATCCAAACAGAGAACACACCATTATATTTCTATATCACATGCTGTTCTGTTGTGTCCTTGCTGACCACACCGGCTGCACTTGTGTTTTGTAGACTTTTGTGATCTTTGTGATGATCGTATCTTGTCTTTGGTTGTTTCGTACCTTCGTTTTTTCCTTCTACCAGAACCTCTTCGTGTGTCAGGTTGTAAAAATTTTGCGTCCTTAACATCTTCAGGAACACCTATTGGATTAATGGATTCCTCATACAACGTTCTCCATGCAATAGTTGTCCACACTTTGTCTGCATATGGGTGTAGATCCTTGCAAATAGCAAAAGCTGCTTCTATGGCGTGTCGACATGAAATTTTGAGTAACTCAAACTTTCCACAGGAGCATGTTTTGGCTTCCAAGTCAACGACATAGTCAAATTCGTCACCTTTAACCTCGAACGTGTCTTCACTAACTTTATAAACTACGTAAGTTTTTGCTTTTTCTATCCTTCTATCAAGTTTTTTCTCTACTTCCACTGTTAGAGGATCGGTGTGCTTTGCACTTAATGCTCTACGCTCATAAAACCACCGTGTCAACATTTCTCTGATGCTATCTAATAGAAGAATTATTGAATATTCTCTAGGCGATCTCAACGCTGCATTTATTGATTCAGCAGGATTAGTGGTTCTGATGTCATACCTGAATCCAGGAAAATGACAGCAAGCCCATTTTTTCTCGTCAGCATCAGATAGATATCTTCCAATCGTCGGGCTAATACTGCAAATCTTGGTGAATAATTTATCAAAACTCAGCAACCCTATACACTTTTGAGGCTTTGGCAATCAGACCTGCCAAACCCTTTCCCTTGTGAGACGTTATGACATTATTCAGCAAGAGATGGATGCAAATGCCATGTTTAGCTAGTGGGTAAATATTAGCAAGTGATTTACCAATCGACGAATGCCTATCTGACACAAATGCTAAACCTTCCTCATCAGCTATAACGACTCTAAGTTGTATCAAAAACCACTCCCATGAAAGATCATTCTCAGAATCAGAAATTCTAAATGCGATTGGATACAAATTAGAGTTACCATCTACGGCTGTAGCAACTAGTAGAACTCCTTTGTATTTGCTCTTTAAAAATGTACCGTCAATGACAATCACCCTCCGAATTGCCTTGTAGAAGTCTCTTACGGATTGTCCAAAAGAAATAAATAGATATTTGAATCTATCATCGCAATCGGTTTCATATTTGGAATACGTACCAGGATTAGCTTCTTGTAGCATATGCAAGTATTTTGGTATCTTAGCAAAGCTTTTCTCAGGTATTCCTCTGACCTCATTCACTGCATATTCACGAGACTCCCAAGCTTGGCTGTAAGTCAACTCAACTCCATAGTCTGTGCGCATGATATTTATTATATCATTCGGTTTAGGTCCTTCCTTCACACCCTCGTATTTATGCATAATGAGATATCCAATTGTTCTTGCTGAAGGTGTCCTAGAGAATTTGCTTTTCTTTGATGGAGCACATGTATGTGTACCCACATACTTATTGATTTTGAAATATGTAGACCCTCCTCCTAAACACTCAGCGCGAATAGACTATTTGCAGACAGCATCTATGCAGCGTATACACCAAAGTGTCCGATCAGATTTTGTAATCCTGTAATCAAAATTATACTTCATCGCACAAATTTCTAGAGGTTCTTGTAAAGTTTCCTTGTTTGTTAAGAGCTGCCCTTTTTTCACCAACGAATTTACTGATGCTGCTTCAACATCATCACAAACTTTAGCATCAGAATCATCTTCGTGGAACTCATCATTCGGTTTATCCTCATTCATCAAAACTAGTGATTTTCACGCACCATAGAATCATTGTCTCCTTTACTTGAATCACTTGGCAGCTCATTCAAATAAATATTGAATTCGCGCTTGTGGTCTCCAATCCTAGGTTTAAACGTCACACACAACCGTATCGTACTTTTCTTTTTAAAATAAGCCAAAAATTTTTGAAGTTGTCGTTGGTTCGTAATAACAACTGGAGCCGAATCAACGCTTAGATCAATTGGTAGATAATTGAATTCCATATCAATTATACCTTGTTCAACCCCTAGTCTTCTGAAACCATTATCTTCAACTCTTCAAGAGTTGTATTGGATTGCAAGATAAGTAATCTCGCACGTTTTTCTTCATCAACCATAAATCTTCGCTCTTTATTCTCAATCGATTTTCATACACCACAAGTTACGTAGATCTGCATCATCTTCAAGTTCTGAACACATGAAGTGAAAGAGAATTCATCTTTAGGTTATATAGAAGAATAATAGACAATTTAATGAATTCTAAAAAAACAGAATATGTATTCAGAATACACAATATATTTGATTTTGAACCGACATATTCTTTAAAGATTTGAATATTTAAATTCCTTAATTTTCGGGATTCTTTCATATAGAAGAATACGTATTCTAAATTTTGAAGAACATATAGCAAATAGAAGAATACGTATTCTAAATTTTGAAGAACATAAAGCAAATAGAAGAATACGTATACTAAATTATGAAGAACATAGAGCAAAGTCCAGTTGACGTATTCTGAAATTGTCTTCCAAACTTTGTAGAACGTTAGTGTACTCTAAACTTTTTAGAACATGTACAATTTTCAGAATACATAATCTGCGGGTTTTAGAACATGTACAAATTTCAGAAAATGTCTTCTACACAATCTAGAACGAATTTATAAGTATAAAATTTAACCTCGTTGGTTATCAAACAACAATTGCTCATTTGATAAAAAGTCTTATTCAATTGTTCTTCACATATTTAACAAAACAAATTTAGAAAAAAATAATTATTTATACAAAAAGGGTAATTTAGGCATAAATGAGATATTTCAAATAAAAGTATAGATGGACAAATTCTATTTTAGATGTCCTTTATTTTCAATTTTTCCTTTTTTATTTGTATCCAAAATTTTGATGGATTGGTTAAGTTTCGTTTTTAAAATCCATCAACTTGGTTAATTAGTGATACCTAAAATTTGCATATGTTATTGAGAAAAATACCAGATAAATTAAGGATGTTAATTGGTGATATGATAGCTATATGAACATCTAGAGTTGTTATCGATAAATACTTTATAATATTATTTTGTGGATTTTGCTTTTAAATTAAATTTTATCAAGATTTCTTTTTTACAACCAAACATCCAATTGAAAGAAAGCAAACATTTAATTTTTGTTAAAAAAAACATTTAATTAAAAGAAACCAATTTGGATATCAAAGAAAAGTTACTAAACTTTTGGATGAGTATGTGATAGCAATGTAATATTAGACTAGTATTAGTTTTTTTTTGTTCAAACCAATTTTATAAAAGAGAAAACTAAACTCCAGCGATGGAAGAATTGTTCACAGATACAATACCAATCTTAGCTAAAGTATCTGCAACAACATTTGCCAAACGCGGGATAAAAACAAAAACAATAGATAAGAAATCTGAACTTAGACAACGTATGTCGTGAAGAAGAGATTTCAGCTCATTGATCACGTCCATTGAATTGAGCAACGTGACAAGAGTGAGAGAATTCGAGAATAAATTAATGGTCTGGAATCCTGAGCTCAGGGCTGCTATTAAATCAGCTTTTACGGCCATGGCTTGTGCAACAAAAGCGGAAGAGACCAGCCAGCGCGATTCCGAGGCTTGGAGGAGGATCTTCATTCTTGAGTCCTTGAAACACCAACCAATTCTACAATCTAGAGTAGAAGCACTCCATGCTGCATCCACAAAGCAATGAACTGCTGTTTGCATCGGAGTAGAAGTCTCGAGGAATCGCTTAGATGGTCTAGCCTTTGGAATTGAGAGTTGTGCTTCCTGCCACATTCTAGCATCGAGGATTGCCTTTGTACCCACGTCTTGCTCTGAGAAGAAGCGATTCTCAAACAAAAGATGGTTCCTTGCCTTCCAAAGATGTCAACAAATCCATGGGTAAAGTGGTGTGGTTGTGAGACCCGATGGTGGAAGATTTATTTGTCGGCACATGGCCGTAATGAGTTGAGGCAGAGGTTCTGCTGTAGCGGTTGATGGTTTATGCAGGGTGGAAACTAGCTCCCAGACACGTGATGCGAAAGGGCATGAGGATATAAGGTGCGTTTCATCTTTTGAGGCCTTACACCGCACACATCTGCTAGTGTTTAGGATACCTCGTGTCATAAGATTGGAGCCAACTGCAAGTGCTCTGCCTTTCAATTTTCAAAGGAAAAATTTTCAGCTTTTGAGCCGTGTGTACCTTCCAAATACACTTGTTCTAGTTAAAAACATCAGTGCGTGTCGAAACGTTGTTGATTTTTGCTAGTGCATAGCCTGACTTTGTAGAATAATAACCTGATTTCGTAGGTAACTACATAAGAGAGTCTTCCATTGGGAAGGAGCTGAGTATAATCTTGTTGATTTGGTCCTCATATTGAGGTAAATGTAATCTGATTTGGTCAAGGTTCCATGAGTTAGAATTCGGGTACATCAAGTCTTTGACCTTCAAAGAAAGGGAGCTCTTGGTGCTTTGCCCATATGGCCGTAGAGGCATGTCCAGTGAAAGCCAGGGATCGGTCCACACCTTGATTTTGTCTCCCTTCCCTACGATCCAGCCAAGACCAAATTTGAGGACTTCTCTGCCTATCATAATTCCCTTCCACCCATGTGAGATAGTGGAGGGCATCCCACAGTCCATGAATGAAGACCGAGGGATGTATTTTCCCATCAAAACTCGAGCTACTAAGGAACTCGGCTGATCCAAAATATGCCAGCTTAGTTTAGCTAGGAGCGCTTCGTTAAATTCCTCAATTTCTCTAAAACTCAATCCCCCTTCCGAAACAGGTAGAATAAGCCTATCCCATGAAACCCAACTAATCTTCCTCTTATCCAGTTTATCGTCCCACCAAAAGCGAGTGAAGATAGATTGAATGCGTGCATAAAGGGATATCGGGATCTAAAACATGACATGGCATAAGTTAGCATAGCTGTTAAGACCGATTTGAGAAGTATTTGTTTACCCGCCGTGGATAGGAATTTTGATGTCCAACTCGTTGCTTTTTGTCAAATTTTTTCCACAATTTCAGTGAAAATATCCTTTTTTGTCTCCCAAAATGCTCCAGAAGTCCAAGATACTTTCCCATTCCACCTTCGGTAGATATTCAAAGAGTTCTCTTTACTCGATGTTTAATGTGCATCGGTGCCTTAGATGAGAAACTTACTGCCAATTTTATTAAGTTGATGATTTGTCCAGACGCAAGCTCGTATCTTTTTAGTATCTCCATTAGCGACTTGCACACTTTTGGATTCGTCTTAGTAAAGAACATAGTGTTGTCGGCAAAAAGTAGATGATTAACGGGCGGACTTCCTCTAGCCACTTTAACTCCGGGGAGTCAACCGCTAACTTGTGCCCTTGAGCATAAACCCGAGAGAACCTCCGTGCACAAAATGAAGAGATAGGGCGAGAGGGGATCTCCTTGACGAAGTCCCCGTGATGGTGTAACTAGTCCTCTTGGAATTCCATTGATGAGAAAACTATATGACACCGTGGTCACACATTCTAAAATCCATTCGATCTATTTTGGATGAAAACCAAGTCTTGTGAGAACTTGGCGTAGAAAACCCCACTCAATACTATCGTAAACCTTGCTCATATTCGTCTTCACCGCCATGGAACAATGTTTCCTTGCTTCCGACGTCTTAAGAAAGTGGAGGATTTCATGTGTTATGAACACGTTGTCCGAGATAGCGCAATTTGGCACAAAAGCTGTTTGAAATGGAGAGATGATCTCCGTGAGGATCGGTTGGAGTCTCATTGTGAGGATCTTTGTAATGATTTTGTAATGTGTCAAGCATAGTGCAATGGGCCTGTAATCTGATACTTTTTTGGGTCCCAATCCCGTAGGAATATATTAGACTATTAGTTAAAATGCATTTTTACGTCCAAAATTAATAGTTTTTTTATGACATTCATCTCTTTTACATAGTCGGATAACTTTTATTTGTTTTTGTTGTTAACAGTCGGATATTTATTACAATTACAAAATCATGTAGTAAGAAATACTTATTTATATGTTATAGTTTTAGATTCAAATCTTCTATATATTAATTGAAGAAACACTATTTAATCTAGCATTTCAAGTGATTTGTTATGATTTATCAAATACTATGTTATTGGATCATGGATTTAAAAAACTCAATTAAAATCAATTGTTATTGAACTATTGATTTGGAAAAATACTTTCAAATCCACTGTTATTAGAAACATAAAAAATATTTGGTTTTTTAATGATTTTAAGAGATTTGAGAGGATTTTATTGTTAAAAATACAAAGAGCCAAATCCCATAGTTTTAGGTGGGATTGTAAAGAATTCTCACAAAATCACTAAAATCATCTAAAATCTTATTAAAATTGAAATCCCTTTAAATGTCAGATTGAATACATTATGTGTTATCCAATGGAGATTTTAAAGAACACATTAATTAAATTAACCAATCAAAACATTCTAAATAATTATATATGCCATGTTAGAAATATCTACATATTTATATTATTTTTTAGCATGACCTCACAAATACATATGTTACTAATTGAAATCCAACTAAAATATAGCATTTTAATATTTAAACGTTATATAACATAATGTTTTAACGATGAATCATTTACCGATGTTAATTACTTTACAAAAGTTGTATTTGTATGTCCATTTGGATACCATTTGACCCAAAAAAGTCCATTTGGATACCATATGTGATTGATCATACAATTTTTTTTATATCATTTAATTGTATCCATAATACTCCAATTAAAGTTGTGATTTTGTTATAAATGTACAACTTTATAAATCAAACACTAATGATTGAATTTTGAAAATCATCATTTTCACTTTTTATTATTTATTTGATTTCTTTTTATTTAAAAATATTTACATACTAGTGTGATATTTTTTTGGTTTGATAAGCTTAAATAAATTTGAGAGAATTCATAATCTCAAAGTATTTGATTTACATTAAGAATGTTTACATTCAATCTAAGGGTCATGCAGATTAAATTTTGTAAGATAAAATATGTTTATCTATATGAGAGATATAACATTTGATTTTTTTGTTTGTAATTTCTCATGTTTATTAAAAAAAATTATAATTGTTTATTTTCAAATATTATAATCCCGTGTTTGATGCGCGAGACAAAAATCTAGTAAACTATTAATTAAAAGTTCAGAAAGCTTTGTTTGGAAAAAAATTGATTTAAGCTTTTAGCACAAAATGATAAGTATAAATGATTAAGGAACTGCCTATCATAACCCAACCATTCCTGCATGTCCACTAACACATTCCTCTTATGCATCGTCTCCATAAAAAAAAAAAGCTCAGGGAAATGGGTTTTACGCATTTCCATAAGCTTGGGAATCACCAAGTCTTGGAACCGTGCCAAGCCTTGAAAATTTCAACTCATAAAGCTCATTGGGGGCTGGACAGTCCCTCAACTGGGAATACCAAAGGTAAGAGTGGAGGTTTAGCACTTTTTTGGAAGAGTAATATGGAGGTGGTTGTCCTGTTCTATGATAAGAATCTGCTGGATTTGAGTATTAGATATGGAGATGTTACTTTTTTTGTTTCCTGTATATATGGTGATCCCTCTGGTGTTAAACTTAGGTCTGTGATTTGGGAAAGGTTGACTCGAATTGGGGTTACTAGAAAAGAGGTGTGGTGTATCTTTGGTGACTTTAATGATCTATTGCACGAAGGAGAAAAGTGGGTGGTCCTAGTAGAAATGATGGGGATTATGGTCCATTTAATGATATGATAAAGGCTTGTGGGATGTCTGGATTGCCAAGCATAGGGAATTGTATGATTTGGGGAGGCAAAAGAGGTGATTGGTATGTCCAATGTAGATTGGACAGATGTTTTGGTAACCGTAATTGGTTCTCTCATTTTTCAGCTTCTAATCAACAATTTCTGGAGCAGAGAGGTTCTGATCATAGACCGGTGCATATAAGCCTCATTGAGAGATTGGAATCTGCCCTAAAGAGGCTTATAGAGGTAGCTTTAAGTTTGATAGAAGATTTCTCAATAAACTCTTGGTTAGGGAGGCGATTCTTAAGGGTTGGAATCTGCCCTCTGTGAGATTTCAAGGAGAAAGATCAGTGGCTGGCAGATTGAGAAGTTGCAGGAAGGAGCTGAGCAAATGGAAAAGAGATAAAAATTTCAATTCTAGAGACATGATAGTGCAGATTCAGGTGGCTGTGGAGGCTGAACAATCTAAAGATTACCCTAGTACTCTGAGAATGAATGGGTTGAAGAATGACTTGGAGGTGGCGTAGAGAGATGAGGAATCCTACTGGAGTCAAAAAAGTAGTGACAAGTGGTGTTTGGAGGGTGACGGAAACACTAAATTCTTTCATGCTTCGGTTAAAGCAGCAAAAGGAAAAAAAAAGAATAGCCAAATTGAAAAATATCAATGAGGGTGTACCAAAGATCAGAGGCTTCTAAAGGGGAAGTGGCAGTGTCTTATTTCAAAGACCTTTTCTCTTCTTCAAGCTCTTCTAATTTTAGTGACCTCTTCTTGGGGTTTGTTCCTAAAGTTACCTAGTCAATAAATGCTAAGTTGGTCAGTGAGGTATCAATAAAGGAGATCACAAATGATGTTTTTGCTATCAAAGCTGCTAGTGGGCCAGGGGCAGATGGTATGACTAGATTGTTTTCCAAAGATATTGGTCTATTATAGGACCCCAAGTCATATTGGAGGTGAAAAGGTTCTTACTTTCTAGAATTATGTCTAGTGAATGGAATTCCACGCAACTGTGTTTCCTAGAATCCCTTCTGCCTCCTAGATGGGGGACTTGAGACCAATTAGTCTTTGTTGAGTCAGTTACAAGATGATTTCTAAAATTCTGGTGAAGAGACTGCAACCGCTACTCCCTCAGCTACTGTCACCTTTTTAGTCAGCTTTTGTCTCAGAAAAACTTATCTCTGATAATATTTTGCTGGTTCATGAGGTTGTTCATGGCTTGAGAACTCATCCAGTGGTCTCTAAGGAGTTTTTGGCTATCAAGAATAATATGTCCAAGGCCTATGATAGGGTTGAATGGAGCTATATCAAGGCAATGATTCTTGCAATGGGTTTTGATGTGAAATGGGTTTCCTAGATCATGAGTTGTGTTACAACGGTTACTTTCTCTGTGCTTTTGAATGATCAACCCTTTGGTCTAATAGCTCCCTCTAGAGGTCTAAGGCAAGAAGATTCCCTTTCCCCTTTCCTTTTTTTTGTTATATGCTGAGGGCCTTTCTCATATGATTAGTAAGGCTGCTAATGAGGGAGAGATCACTGGGGTTCATTTCTCGGCTACTGGTCTAGCAGTGCATCATCTCCTCTTTGCGAATGACTGCTTCCTGACTTGTAGAGCTCAGGTGGAGGAAATGAAAGTCTTGCAGAGGATTCTGAAGTCCTATAGGGAGGCAACTGGTCAGGTAATAAATATTCTCAAGTCCTCTATTTCTTTTGGGAGCCATATTGGGGAAGAGGTTAAAAAAAGCATCAAAGATATAACATGCATTCTTAGTGAAGGAGGGGCCAGATCTTATCTAGGGCTGCCAGAGTGTTTTAGTGGATTCAAAATTGATATGCTAGCTTATATTCATGAAAGAATGAAATCTAGGTGTCTGGATGGTTTGCTAGGATGCTGTCACATGGAGGAAAATAGATTTTTATCAAAGCCGTGGCTATGGCTCTCCCGGTGTATGCTATATCTTGTTTCAAAATGCCAAAGGCCACATGTGATAAGCTGACTAGTGCAATGGCAGATTTTTGGTGGAATTATAGTGAGGAAAAACGGAAGATCCACTAGGTGAGATGGGAGAAGTTATGCCTAGCTAAGAGTCAAGGAGGGTTAGGTTTCAAGGATATAGAAGATTTCAATCAAGCCTTACTAGGCAAACAAGCTTGGAAACTTGTGCAAGATCCAGAGTGCTTACTGGCTAGACTTTTAAAGAGTAGATACTTTGAAGGGTCACAATTTTTAAAGGCTGGAATGGGGACTAGACCCTCCTTTGGATGGAAAGGTATGCTCTTTGGGAGAGAATTGATCCAAATGGGGCTCAAGAAGACGATTAGAAATGGCAATCCACTCTGATTTAGACAGAAAGATGGATTGATGGTGAAGTTATGAGATCTCATCTGATGAAAAATCCAATAATTGACATTGATATGAAGGTCAATGAACTGATTGACTTAAGAACTAGAAGATGGAATAGATCAAAACTGAATGATCTATTTTACCATGAAGATGTGGATAAGATCCTTAAAATGAAACCGACCGTCTGTAGGGAAGATTTTTCAGTATGGAAGTATAACAGATATGGGGCCTACTCTGTTAAATCTGGATACTGGTTGGTGAATAAGAAAAACAAAGAAGAGATCATCCAAGAAGCCGAAATGAGGCCCTCTACAAATGACTTGAAGAATGAGATATGGTCGATGAGGACATCTCCAAAAATCAAGGCTTTCCTATGGAAAATGTTAAGTGAAGCACAACCTGTAGTGGATCTAATAGTCAAAAGGGGGATGGTTATTGATTCGAGATGTCAGGTTTGTGGCCTTGAAAAGGAGTCTATAAACCATGTGATATTCTTCTGCTCTTTGGCTAGACAGGTTTGGGCTGTCATCCCTTCCCTGAAAATGGCTTTGATGGTAATGCATTATTCATTAACTTTTCTTTCTTGATGAAGGTGTATAAGAATCCTGGCATTCCTATCTCAAGTAGAAGTATGACCCCTTGGCTGATTTGGTATATGTCGAAGAATAAGAATGGCTGGATTTTTTAGAGTGTTTTTTTCTCAGCGTTGGAGGTAGTGCAAAAAGCTAGAGATGAGAGAGATCATTGGACTGCTGCGCAAGCTGTAGATGTTAACAGTCATTAGGATGTGCATAATTATGTGCAGGGAGCTAGTCAATATTGGTCAAGCCGGAGTCTTAGGTAAAATGCAATATTGGCCTCTCGTGACTACCAAAGAAACAGATGTTAGGGGGTGCTTGGGTGGTGAGAGATGATAGAGGTCAAGTCCTTTTACACAACAGAAGATGTTTCGAGAACCAGTCAAATCTTGAGGATGCTAAACTGTTAGTTTTGTTGTGGGAAATGGAAAGCATTGGGTTCCATATGTAACGATCGCGAACCAATTTTTGAGAATTTTGGTCGTACATCGATCGACGCAAAGGTGTGCATCGATCGACGCAAGGTTGAATTGAACTGACATATTTTGTTTTAATTATTCGGTTTAGCTGGTTTGGGTTAAGGGAACCCTAGGGCTCGTGTTTAAAAGGGAGCAGCCTCCGTTTTGTGCAGAGATATTGTGAAAACGACTGAGAAATTGAAAGAGAAGAGAAGAGGAAAAAGAGATGAACCGTCGTGTATAAGAAGAAGATAAAGACAGTTCTGACACATTTTAGAAGAGTAGAGGAACGGACAGTCTAATCAGATCGGATCGAAGTGAAACTTCTAAGGTAAGTTCTCCACTCTCATATCTAGCTTTGGGAGAAATCAGTTTTTCAATTGGATTAGTATTCTGAGTGTTATTGTTGTTTTCCCGAGAGAGGTTCGTGCAGTATTGGATCTGCGACTAGTCCACTTCGTGAATGTTTTTCTGTCAAACTAGAAGAAGTTAGGAGGCGATCTGCATAGCGTTGGAAAGGTCTCGTTCTCAAGATTCCAGATCATGTTTCCGATCATGATTCTGAGTTATGTTCTGTTCTCAGTGTGCTTTCGAAGTCGGTGTGTAGTTTTTGTTTTCAGAAACCTTAATCCAGTTTAGGGGAAACCCCAATTGGTTTGGTTAACCAGTTTGAGTCGGTTCGGTTTAGTTAATCAGATTGGTTTGGTTGGTTGGTTTAACCGACTGGTTTGGTTTGCAGTGTTCATCAAGCAAAGGTTGAGATAAGAGGAGAGTTGCCAAAGGTTGAGGTCAGGGGCAACTGATAAGCTAAGGTGAGTGCGTGACCATGGCTTATCTGGGTAAAGGGAATGTTATAATGCGATTGATATGGTGCGGATTGATTGTGAGTTTTGGATGTTATTCGTGTGTTTGTTGAAGTTTTGGGTGCAGAAAATCGATACGTCGGATCCTGGAAACGAGCCATGAGAGGATAGGCTCGTGTTCCTCGATTCTGTGACGTGCATCGTTCGACACAGGTGATGCATGTCGATCGACGCAAGGGTCGTGTCGGTCGACACATGCGATGTGTGTCGATCGACGCATCCTGTTGAAGCACGTTTCTCGTGCTGTTTATTGTGCTGTGCATTGTTGTGTGCTCGTTTGGTATTGTATCATTTTCTTATGCATGTGTGTATAGCCAAGTAGATGGGACGATCGTCTCACTGAGTATTTGTGATAATACTCACACATCTCTTTTAATCATGTGATGGAGGTAAAGACAAAGTGTGATCGTGGAATCATGGGCAGAAAGAGGAGATGATCTAGATTCTCGGTTGTGTGGCTTTATGTTATTGTTAGAATTGCTAAGTTGATGGTTGTGAACTCAGAATTGATAAACTGATTCATGTTGGAATCTCGTTATGCGCTTTATTGGAATTGGTTAAATTGTTGGTTATTGGATTTGATTGAATTATTCATTGAGTTGATTTCCGATGGTTGTTGATTGTTGTCTTGATTGGATATTGAGAATTAGTATTTATGAGAATACTAATTCGAATCCAATATTAATAATTAAAAAAAAAACAGATCGGGTTGTTTTACCATAGACTGAATAATGTCATTTTTGCATGCGAATTTTTGGAGTTAGTTGGTGCCTTTGAAAGACCTATGGCTTAGCCTTCCTTCAGTTATCAATCGGCAGAGATTTCATTGGTTTTGGACAGGTTTTGTAGCTCAAAGCTTGTGGTGGAAGCTAGAGAAGCAAATAGAGGAGCTCGTCTCATCACACAAAGTGTTACTAAGGAATGGAAAACGCAATCCTATGTCTCGGTGGGATTTCTTTTGTGGCTTGAAGAGATCTTTATTAGTGAGAGTTCTTAATCCTTAATATGCCCTTTTTGAATTTTTTGGTGTAAATACTAGGTTATAAGTTGTCCCATGAATCCTTTGGATTCAATGGTGGATAGATGCCTGATTTTTTGGAAGGTTTACTTGGTCGGATTTGGTCGTTAGACCGGTTAATGAAATTATTCAGAAGAAAAAAAATGATTAAGGAACTGTTATATAATCTTTTGCCACTTGTAATAAAATATTAATTTTAAAATTTTTAAGAAAAGGGTCATCTTGATAAGAATTACTATATAACCATATACTCTTGTTTGTTATGTACCCAATTAACTCATGTTTAAAATGTAATGTTTGGAATTTAAATAAAAATAAAATAATTAATGTATATAAGGATCTAAAATATCAGTAGTAACTAGTAAGCAAAAAAAATTCACTTGAGCTAAAATTTGTTGACTAAACTAACACTTCAACATCAATAGGTCGCTAACAAATTAAGAAAACCACACTATCAGACAAAATAATTCATAAACAAACACTCAGTTTCTAGATGCAATTTACTTTAGTTGGCTCATTTTCTTCTTGACCACGTGCAATCAATTGATTAGCAGAGAAACTGGTGTATAGATCGATATCAAAAAACAAAACAGTCAATGAGATTATGATAATAGTCATTTTATGCTAATTGTTTTAGTTAACTTAAAGTAATAAGAGTTCTTTTTTTACGTCGAATAAACAGAAACCATTGTCAGGGTATTGGCTTGCATTTAAAGAAGCAAAGAATGATATGATCTTTGAGGTTGAGATATGAATGATATGATCTTTGAGGTTGAGATGCTCCCATCTCTCAATGGTTTAAAGGAACAATTATGATCTCTCCAAACTGCACCCAAAATAAAAGTTTTTTTTTTGGAAAAGTTTGTGTGAGGCCATTCCGGTGGCAGATGGCCTTTTAGCTAGGGGTTTGAATACGGATTTGAGATGTCAAGTGTGTGACTTGGATATCTGTCAATCATGAACTTTTCTCCTGCTCTCTAGCTAGGCAATATCTAACTACTTCTAACCGCCTGAAGGTTTTCATCAATCCTCTGTCTATGTTAACTTCCAATTTCTGCTAAAAGGTTTGAAAAGATCTGATGTGCCTTTGGAGATTAGAAGATCCTTCCCTTGGATTATTTGGTTCTTGTGGAAAAACATAAATAAGTTTCTTTTTGAAATGATTTTGTTCTTGGCCAATGATACAGTTAGGAAGATTCATGAGGAGGTGAGGCAGTGGTTTTTAGCAAGGAATGTGGAGAGACAAAATGATTCAAACCCTGAAGGTTCAGTGGTTAACCCGAATCACAATTGGAAAGCTCCTCCCCAATCATGGGTTAAATGCAACATCGGTGTATCGTGGGATAAAACACTTAAAGAAGGTGGTGGTGGTTGGGTGTTAAGGGATTCAAAGGCTGATGTTATATTCCATAGTAGAAGATCATTTCCTGAAACTGTCAGTATTGAGGATGTAAAGATGATATGCCTGATGTGGGCTTTGAGAAGTATCAAATCTCATAGGTATAACAAAGTGATTTTTGAACTCGAAGATGCAACTTTGGTGGGAGCAACAACAAGGCTGATTGTATGGCCGTCTTTTGGATACCAATCCAAGGCGATTACAGATGTTTTAAGGTATTTTGAAGACTGGAAATTGGAGAATGTGTCAAGGAAAGCTAATAGAAGAGCTTTTCTCATTGCACAAAGTGTGACAAGAGACTTTCGTACTCAGTCTTATGTGGCCATATGTTATCCTTTTTTTGCTACGAGATGTCTTTGTTAGTGAGAAAGCCATGTCCTCTGTTGTTTGCTTTTGAATGCTCACGCGTTTGGAGCCATTTTGGGATTTGCGGTTTGATTGAGTGACATGTTTGGGTCGCTCCTAATTATGTTTACTGATTGTATCAGTTTGTACTTGTGGTATTTGACCTGAATTTTAAAAGAAACAGATGACATAAAAAAAAACAGAAACCATTGCCATTTACTATCCAAGTTATAATGAGATTGTGGTTTTTTTTTTAAAATGATGAAATTATATATATATATATATATATATATATATATATATATATAATTATATTGATAAAATAAATACTTTTGTTTAAATTTCACAACGGTAACATTGATACACTTATAAAATTTCTTTTTGAAACTGTTAGAGCATCTCCAATGTATTAAACTATTTTTTGCATCAAAATGGTGTAATACTAAAATGATGTTGATTTTTTCTCCAATGTCTTATACCATTTTTTACACCAAAAAAGAATTTTTTGAGCATTTTCTTTTTCAATTCCTTAAAATTTATGAATTAACTCCACTTATTTTTAAAATTTAAAAAATTATGAAATAATTTAAATTTAACATTTATTATATAAAAAATACATAGCAACATATAAAATAACAGAATATATTAAATTTCGTTTAATTATCACCAAATATATTAAATTTTGGGTCTAACCATCACAATTTGTATATGTTTTAGTATTTTTTTTTCATTAATTTTAAAACTGATTAAAATTTGAATGACCTTTTTATAAATAAAAAAAGTTCAACGCTAAAATGATGTAAACCCATTTTTTACACCATATTTGGTGTAAAAAATGAGTTTACACTATTTTGGTGGTGAAAATGATATTAGGTTGAAGAAGATTTTACATAAAAATGAGATTTAGTGTTGGGTTGGAGATGCTTTTATAGGTTGAAGTTTATTTTTCAATTTTCCCTCCAAAAGTAGATCAAAAAAGTAGATCAAAGGTTAGAATCAAAATGTAATCATGACCAAGAGGGAATTAAAAACATGAAGTTTAATGAAAAAAGTAATAAACTTTTACGAAACCAAAACAAAAACAAATGAAGAGGAAAGTCCAGAATATCACTAGTCCTCCTCGATTAATTTAAATAGCCCACGAATAAAATAAAGGCAAAATCGTGATACGGTTCCACTTTGGATAATTTGTATTATATGATTGTGGAAATCATATAGTTCACCCATAAATTGATTGAAAATGTAAAGAAAACCCAGTGTCTACTTTTATTTCTAGTTGAAGAATATTATATCATATTTTAAATCTCGAGTTAAAATATTAATTTTAATTAGATTATTTTAGAATAAGAATGTCACTCTCACCATTCCCTTTGGCGTTTAATGTCCAAATCCAAAAGTAGTGGTCGGGAAGTTATATGAAATCCATCACATGATCTTGGAATTGTTGTCTCGATTTCTTTCAAAATTTCATAGTTTTGGAGTCTTCGTATAATAATAAATTAGGGCTATAAACTTGCGGACTGGGTATAAGTCGTTCCGCCATAAAGCATATTATGGTTATAAGTTAAAAAAGCACAGGTTTTGTTGCCAAAAGTTGCAAGCGTAAAGAACTCATTAAAATTTACACTGAATTTTGTTGCCATATCCATAAACATTTTGTTAGAATTTTCTTAAACAAACATACAAGTTTTCCTCACATCGGACTTATGTGTGCATCCAAAGGCGGCTCAGAATTATTATGGATCTTAGGTAAAAAAAATTTTGGCCCTTTTAAACTTGATTTTAGAGTTTTTTTTTGCTATATAATTTGTTTTTCATAAATATTTTACTAAAACGAAAAATACATTAAAAAAAATTATGGACCATTTTTATCTTTTTTAATTAAATCTTTATCACATTTTAACTATTTAAAAAAAAAAATTGGACTCTCTAATTATTAAGACACAAGGTGGGGGCCCGGGGCGTCGCACCACATGTCCCTCCTCTCAGCCAGCCTTGCGTACATCATAAAAACTTATCAATTTTTTTGACACAATTAAGAAAGATCAACTTCAATCGTTTAGCATTAACAATTTGTCCAGCATGAATGTTCTACTTCGTGGCTAGATCTAATTTTAGTGTGTGTAACGAGTGTGTATAAGCATAAAATAAAGAATACATAGAATTATTTCAAGAAGCGATTTTTCTACGTCCCCGGAACCTAGTCCATAACAAATCCACTAGATTGGTATCCAGCAACTACAATGTCTAACATTCTTTTCTAAATGAACAAACTATGAATGCATGTATCAATCATGCATGCACCGGTGAATCACCATCTTCTCAACGGCTGCAGTTTTCATAGACAACCACCAACATATTTACAAATCACGTCTGATGGGGCATCGCGACATATATGTGCATCTCACAATAAGACCCTAAGTGTGTGCTTTGTTTTGTCCACGTCTGTTGTCTCTTATACTAAGAGTTTAAGACCTCAAAATCCGAACGTATTCATATCACGTAGGCTTTTAACCTCTTTTATGATTGAGTTTTCTAATTCCAAAAAGAGTCCACTTTCACTTTCACGACAACTTCTTTGCCACATCACTTTAATCCTCTTGTTGGAACATGTGTTCCACCTGCTTGTATCCTAAGATTTGAGAAACCTCTCTTTCAAAACACAATTTTAACGTTTTCGGTTTTCTAAACACAAAAACAACGGAGACCTTTATATTACTAGAAGCTATTCATTATTAGGCGTAAAAGCCACCACCATTATGACTTTATGAGTCTTCATTACGTCAAAGACTTTTAACCCTAGCTAGATCCCTTGAGTTAAATTTCTGTTCAAATCTTCTTAATATGTTTCTTGACATAAGATATATATTCCATCTCTTGCAAAACGCAATACAAGCGGGTTAAGATTGACTTTTCTAAAACATCGGTTATTAACATACTTTTATAAACCGTAATCGTATGAGATGAAACAAATGGAGACAAACTAATATGCCTAAAACGTTAGATTATAAACTGTTTAGTCCTTGTTTTAAAAAACGACAACCAGTGGTGTCACTAAGATAAGAATTAACATTTTAAGAGTACTTATTATGGATGGTCGGCTATATAAAATAACAAAGATACAATGAAATAATTTGTTTTTAGTCCGCCAATATATAAAATTACTTTATTCAGTGGTTTTGACGACGTCAAAGAGCAACATGTATTATTTAATTACTTTTCCCTAAAACGAATCTTTTTTAATATTCCTAATAAGCTTTAATGTGCTCGTACGTATATGTTCAATTAAGAAAAGAAATCATATTACTAATACAGATATCACATGTCTTGTTGTAAAAAAAAAACCACACAACACATTTCCTAAGTAAAAAAATAATGATTCATCTAAGATGTCCAAGAAAGAGCTAGCGAACCATTATGTGAATCACACGTAAAGAAGGACTTGTTTAAAATTTAGCTACCTATGAATGACCATGAACAACATAATAAAATAAAATATTGAAAATTATTAGAAAACTAGTATTAAATTATTGAAAAGGTAAACCCATAAAAAAAAGAGAATTATAGTTGACAAAAAAAAAACTGATAAAAAAATGTTAAATTTAAAAATTGTCAACGTAGCATACATTTCCAAAGTAACGGGGTCAAATTGTAGATTGGCAATAGCAAATTACGTGAAGAAAACGACCAAGATATCGACGATTTGAAGTTATCGATCTAATCTTGCCCAAAAGATATTATCTAAATAACATTAATAAATTAATTTAAAGAGAATTATGGAACTTAGAGACTTTTCTCAAATTTGCATTTTTCTATAATGGTCAATGTTAGACCAATTCATGATATACAAACTACAATTCCAAAAGACCAAGATTTCAGACAACATCACTGATTTAGTGACAACTTCAAAAAAAAGAAAAATTACGATTCACAAACCATTTGATAAAAACAATTGAATTGTTGAAGATGAATACTCGTATAGGGTATTTTGTTTTGGAGAGTATATTCTTCTTCATGTAATCTAGGTTTCGATGGGATTTCCTCAGATCTGGCCAAGTGTTCAGTCTTTCAATGTATCACCTTGTGCATTGTCTCTTAACATGTGTTGGGCCAATATATTACACTGATCGTAAGAGCTGGGCTTCGTATTATGTACTGTTGTATCATACAACTTGTATGTAGAATTTTTGGGCTTTCATAATAAAATATCATGAGTTGAAAAAAGATGTGAACGGCAATTTGCAAGTGGATGATACTTTAGTCGAGTTTCAAAAAAAAAAAAAAAAAAACTAATTGTTCTAGTCTTCTAGATCAAGTGACTATGATTTGTACTCACTCTCTGTTTGCATTTTTCCCAGTCACGAACACGTTGCCAACAAGCTCGACCTCCATTGCTTCCTTCCATTCCAAGAAACGTCAAGCTAGGGTTTTCACCAAACGTATACCTCAACCTAACTGATACACAGTAAGGCAACCACGCCGCTCCTCCAGCTGCGTTTATGTGGGGTATGTGCGCAGGATCAAGAACGACGGTCAACGCAAAGTCCACAGTATTGTGAGGCCGGTCGTAATGGATGCGGCTTTTAGCTGCACAACTGTAGTCTATATCTGTACCCGAATGATTCTCTACTGAGAGTGGTTTTCTAACAGTTTAACATTAGCATGCAAACCTATCAAATAAAACCTAACAAACTAACAACCTAACTCATAATTCAATTGTAGCAAGCATAGGGTCTGAACATAAGGAAGACTAGAATTTAGAGTACTAAACCATGGAGAATATTTGTTATGCTAAAACATAGATAAATGGTTTGGTTGAGTGAGCTTAACTAAATAGAGGTTGAAACAACCCGTAAAATGAACAAAGTGAAAAACAGATGTGAATGCAAAGATGGTGAAGGCATTGAGCAACGGGATGACAACTGATAAAGAGACAGTAAATCATGGCTAATAAAGTTAAGGGTTTTGAGATGAAAGTTCAGTTTACAAGCATGGAGCACGAAATCAAACCAGTCCACTTTCGTGGTATTAATCACTTCGTTGAGTACAAGGATCTAACTAACTTTCGCTGCTAGATACAAGTACTCTCCAAGTATAATCGGGCAAGCTCCAATAAGCTCACTTAGCACCTCAACAACACTTTTGTGATCGAGGGTCACTAAGCCAAACAAAAGGTCGTTCAGGCATTCCCACAAACACCTTTCGGGTAGGGGAACGCCTATGAACACAATCCGAGAAATGATTCAAGAACTGAGCTTTAAGCTCAATCTAAGCTTGAGAACACTTCATTGATTACCTGAAACGATGTTAGCCACTTTCTAAAGCCACTTATGATCTTAAAAACATATTTATAGCCCCTCATAACAGTACCCGGATCGACCCGGAAAGAAAACGGATCACCCCGCAATAACAACGGTCGACCTAAAAAAGTCAACAAAATGTAGTAAAGATCGGTCACTCTATATCAGGGAAGTGACCGATATCTGGTGCCGATCCAGCGATCCATCCAGCAGTCGTGTCGCGACACAGCATCCTCGTTAGGTGTAGGTTATCGGTCTTCTTCATCGGTTTGTGTCGATATCAGGGGATATCGATTTCTCTAGCTTATTCTTCAGCCGAGATGGCGCGCCTAATCCAACAGTCGGAGAGTCTTGATGCTCCATCGTAACATTAGGATAACCTGAGATATTTGTGCATTGGTTTGGGGGCACTAACCTCCTGAGATCCAAGTTACGAACTTCAATAGATTTGTTGAGACTCCATCTTTCTGCTATTCAGATGCTTCCTATCGGTGAGCCCTGATGATTGAAGACTGATTTCTGCTCCCCTGCTTCCTTTGTTAACTCTAGAACCTTTCATCTGCCTTAGCTTCCATTCCTCAGCTACTCACTCCAATCCTCCATGCTCTTATAAGCCAGATAATTCCCGTTTAACACTGATACCACCTTAAAAAGGATAAAAGAAGAGAAATATGTACAAACACTAACTTAAGACCCTAAGATGCAAACTTAAGCTAAACTAGAGCTAAAGGACTCCTAAAAGATATAGAATGATGTTGAATGAGGGGTAATAGAATGCAATTATATACATAGGAAGTGTAAATATATGAATATATCATCTACGCATAGCTCGATACGAGGTCTCTGTGAAGGAGCAATCTCTCCACCTTGTTGTGGTTGCGATAATCCTTTCTTCTATGCTATCGGCTTCAGAAACTTCCTCAAGACCGATATGGGAAATGTGAGGAGTGTTTTAAACGAAGCAACTCTTGAGCATCGTAAGGCTCTTATGCAACACGGCGAGCGCATTGAGCCAAAGCATCCATTGATGAGTCTAAACGACATTTTTAAGAAGGCTAACCTTCTAATCAAGTACCAGAAAGCTCCATAGACTTAGCCTTTTCCATGAGTTCTTTGAGAGAAAGAAACGATTCCTCTGCGGCTCGACCAACCAGAGGTTTCAGAAATAAGGTTTTTCAATCCTCCACGACAGACATTGCTCAAAAGCTTCCCCTTTTCCATAAATCGGAGTTTGATTCGGACGAGAGAGGGAGAGAGAGAAGGGTTCAAGATTGAAGGGGCAACGAAGAAGAGGAAGCAAACGTTAAATCTTTCTGCTTCTTTTTTGGTCACGAAATCATATCCTGTTACTAGTGACGCTTTTTCGTTTTGAAATGGGAAAAAGGGTATTTCATAGAGATGATGAGGTTATTAAGAAGCTAGGGATTGGTAAGAGAGAAAATGATGAACGAAGTTTTGAGATTGAAAGACCACCAAAAGTCCTCGTATGCATTTACCTTAGCCGCATGTGTAGGGAATGATAAGTTTGATTTGTTTGGTCATGAGACCAACTTCGATTTGGGATGATGAGAATTGTGATGATTATTACTAGAAAATAATGCTCGATGAGCCATTGCATCCTTTGCTTATCAAAGACTATGCCAAGAGTTTCTTTATCAATGGCAAGTTTTGTTTGTTATTGTAAAAACAAACAAAACGAACAAGATATCGTCATTAAAAAGTTAATCAAAGTAATGTTTTTTTTTTGTTGAATCAAACATTTAAATTGGGGGAAAGAAAAAGCAGCCGTTGCTCAAGAAGCTCAAAGTAAACATTACGGGCTAATAAAAGGGCTTCAAACAAAGATTCTCTTTTCGCTCATTTTCAGATGTCTCTAAAGAACACAGCTTAATAGATTCAAATCAGTAGCATGACATTGATCTTTTGAATAAACTTTCACTTGTAATAATCTTCTAAAAAGATATCGGGACTTGATCAGAGGAAGAAGGAAGAGACTATGGCTTCTTTTTTGATGACTCAATTTTTCCTCCATTGCTTTCATTTAGGTTTCCTTCTTCGTCATCATCCAAACCTGCATAGTGATTCAGTCCGAGAACATGTTTAGTTTCGAGCCACAACTAGTAGTAACACAGATCTTATCAAAGAAGAAACACTTTGTTACCCTCATGTGATACAGTGTTGCCCATTCTCTGCGGTACCTGAATCCAAACCGTTCTTCATCCTGTCAACATCACCTGACATAATGGCGAGAATCAGAGGGTCAGAATAACTTCTCATATTACAAAAGCCGGGATTGACGACGATTGTTTGTCAGTCATTAAACCATTCATTTCAACGGTAATGCTTTTTTAATCTTTCTTAACAAATGAAAGGTTCAGAGAAATAAATATTTCCATCTTCTACTGGAGCCAATAGGGCTTCGAGGTAAGAATATAACCTCAGGATCTTCTTTCTCTTTTTAAGAGAAGCAAGAACCGATGATACAACAGTTGACAGAGTTTTAGAAGGAATGTAGTCCGGATTCCCATTGCTATCAACAGAGGATTCCGGTTCAGTCTTGGGTGAAGACGGGGGAGAAATGCACTGCGAAATGTACGGTTCCTCCATGATTTCAGTTGAGGGATTGTTGTAGTCGAGATCTTTATCCGATCCATCATGAGAACCTTCCGAAACACCATCAGAACCATCAATGTTTATAACTAGATACTGTATGATGATTTTGGATTCAAAATTCGAACACCAATACACTCTCTTTACATATTCTCTGTCACCGAAATCTCGATGGGATTCGGTAATGTTAACGATGGGAAGACGTGGCTGCAAAAATAAAGACACAATCGATAAGGAAACAAAACTTGAAAACTAAAGAGCAATGTTGAAAACTAACCATTGGTTTGTATGTCTTTGGAACGTCCCAATCCATTTCATCGGGAACCCACTTCCTGCGGACTTTCTGTCTTCAAGTAGAGACCATCAGAGTAATGTTCAGGTTCTCCTTGAAGATGTGGTAAACGATCATGGATTTGAAACAACGTCATAAGATCTCGGTGGGTAAGGAACCAATCCATCGAACGGTTGATCAGACCTCTAATCCCTACACATCATATCAGAAATATATGAATCAAAGAGGATTGTGAATCTAATCCCTACACATCAGATCAGAAATATATGAATCAAAGATGATTGCTCTGGCCCTCGCTTGTTTTGCAAGGAAATATGAGTGAACATTTCGTGTACGGGGGAATGAAGGAAATACTAAAGTACAGAAAGGAGGCTTGACATATCGCTAAATTCACTTACTTTCAATGAATCTGAATCAATATGAGATTTTCATGGCATTATGCCTAGTTTGCGAAGATGCAATAAAATATGCGATTAGTTATGTATTGGCTTGAATGTTGTGTAAGGCTTTGTTTAGTTGATTTTTTTGGTTATTTTCATTTACTAATGAAAATTTTGTGTTGAATGTGCGGATAAATAGATTATGTTAGTGATTTCTCAACTTTTTGACATAGTTTATATGAAAATTCTAATATATGTTACTGAAAATTACAGAAACGGGGATGTGATGTAGAAAATCAAAAAAGAGGTCATTGTCAAAAGTAGGAAATAAAAAGAAATTCATAGGGTGCAAATGGTTGTAAGTGGAAGAAATAGAAAAACTAATAAGAGAAAAAAAAAAAATTTAGCATTTTATCACCAACTTTTTCCATTGTGTTCCTCTCCTAGCTTGAAGAGTAATAAATCTAGAGAAATTTAGCTTGTTTTCCTCTCATTTGATGGAATCCACTAAAATTTAGAGAAAAAAAAATTCAACCCAAATGGTAGAACTGTAAAGTAATTGAAAGGAATAGTGAATTCCACATAATTCTTTTTCCTCTAATGTGTCATCCATTTGCACCCATAGACGAAACTTGCAGAGATTCATCTGTTATTGGTACATTGCCACTTTTTCTTCTTCTTCAACGTTTATTTGTATGAGATGATACTTTGGGAAATTTTATAATTATAAGGAGACGAAAAATTCCTCAACACGATTTCATGATATGATTGCTCCAGCTCCCAAAGTCCAAGGTATGTTTTTGCTGCCATATAAATGAAATCACAATCAAGTTTTCTCTTTGAAATAGAGGCTTAGTGATATATGTATGGGCATGCTCAATGTTTCTTCTTGTTTCAACGTATCTAATATAGTAATACAAAATGCATGAAAATTAACTACAAAACTCTATACTTATGCTCAATTATTTGCTTATTGTTGAAAAGAGACACCATTTGTTGGAGGACGGTCGCCGTCGTCGCCACCCGCACGAGTTTCCGGTAACCGTTCTGGTGCGTAAATTGATTCCTTTTCGACCCTTTCTGACCGGCGATATATGCCTTCCTCTTTCTCCCATGCTTCGTTTTGCGCATAAACTAACTTTGCCACCCTCGCCTCCTCCTCCGAGTTGCGATACCAAGTGTTACTGTGAATGCTCGATCCTCCAGCCTGGACCGAAAAATCATTCATTGGAGCGGCCCGCCCATCGTCCTTAATGAAAGCTTTCCTGACCCACTCCTTCGTAGTTACTTTGGTTGGTCTTTGCTCCTCCAAATCCTCGCTTGATTCTCCTAATTCCGCAGTGAGGTTTTGCCGTACCGATTTCCTCTTGGAGGAGGCTGCCCGAGACCCGACTGCCTCTACTGGAATTGTATTTTCTTCTCGGTTCCTCAGCAGATGTGCAATCCCATCCCGAGGCTCTCTCATTCCTCTACGAACCCCCTCCTCCTCACGACGCCTTATTGGCTCTCGTTGTCTTTCCCGGTGGGACCGAACCGGCCGCAACCGAATCGGGAAAGACCTAGTATCATGGGTCATCCTACAACAGGACCTACAATGATTTTGCAGTTTAAGATACTCGAATCTTATCCGGAAAAGATCTCCATTTTCCAAAACCGTCTCTCGGAACAGAACCAGTGGTGCATCACAATCCACCATCACCTGGATCATTGGATACGGTTTGGTCATCTTCCAATTGAGTAGTTCCCTGAGATCCTCCCCAATCCTCATCACCTGCTTCTCTTCAGTGAACATATCTGGTAGGTCTAAGATCCTGATCCAAAATGGAATGGAGGATGGGAAAACCATTCTTACAGTTGGTACCCAGCGATCCAAAGCATTCATCCACCCATCAAAATGGTGTGGACGATTATCCAGTACCGATTGCAGATCCGTTTCCTCCATGAAACGGAAGTAAAACCTTCCTTTCCCCATTTCCACACCTTAAACCCTACCCTCACACTTCCATATAGTCGGTAAAAATCCAATCAATGCTTTGATCCTGCTTTCTTGTGCCTCTAGGTTCAGAACTCTACCCACCAACGTCTTCTCAAACCGTTTCAAAATCTGTGTGTTGCTGATAGGCAGGAGCTGCAGAGGCTTGGGCGACGGCTTGGGTCTGGTCGAGTCAAAATCCGTAGTAACTAGCTTCCCAAGAAACGCCATAGGAGAAAGCCCAGGAGTATTCGAAGAGCGTTTTGTGTTTTTGCAGGGGAAGAGAATCAGGAAATGTGTAGGAGGTGAGCAAAGGCTGTTAAAAAGCCGATCTGCCCAACTTAATTTCTTATCGAATCCGCATCGCTTGAAGTGTGGGATTTGATTGAAACCAAAGATCTACGTAATTCCCAGATTTACTCTTCTACGAGATCCGGGATTGACCCCCCTAGAATTGGCTACCTCTTTCCACTGATTTCGCCTGGGTTAGGGGCTTCTCCTTTCCTTAATTTAATCATGGGCGATCGCAGCCTGACAGAGAATATTCCTAAAGTAAACACTCCTCACGGATGAATCAATAGATGTCTCGACAGTATTACTCTGAGCCAGTTCGGACTGGAACCGGTCTGAAATTTGGACTCCAAACTCGCCGGCAAAGTCAGCGGAGGAGAAGAACGCAGCTCTATATGTGCCATCACGGAAGTGCCGAGGGGACGCCCATATGTTGTCGATCAGTCGCCATTGTCAGAGCTCGGTGATCCGTTGGATCATGTCGGAATGGAATTTCAAAATCGCGAAACGTTTCGTCGCCTCAGCGAGAGTGAAACGGTCTGTGTAGATATGAAATCAAAAGCCTAGTAGATATCACTCTGTTGATTGACCAAAAAGGAGGAAGTGGAGTTATGAAGAAAAGGAGAAGAAGAATGAGTATAAATAGGCATTCAAAACAATAAATTCATCGCGCTTCGGAATCCAGCTACAAACGATTCCATTTCCTAGAAGGAACTGAAATTTCTACTAAATATAAGAAAATGTCGAGCTGAAGCATAAGATGTTTGTCGAGATGAACGGTGTTAAGGCAAGTTGAACAAATGCTTGTCTTATTCACATTCAGACCATATGCCAAGCTGAAAAACAGAACAAGATGCTCGGCACGTATTTAAAAAAAAAAAATTGAGCTCAGTAAATTTTAACAAGACAAGTTAAGCTCGCCAAATTTTAACAAGACAACTTGAACTCGCCAAAATTTAATAAGACAATTTGAGCTTGCTCAACTTTGACAAAACAAGTTGAGATCGCCAGTTTTGACAAAACAAGTTGAGCTCGCCAGTTTCGACGAATACCCTAATGAAACATTTGAAGCCGAGCTAAAACATCCACCAAAACATGTGAACCCGGCAATACGGACGAATGACTAAATCATTTCAGCTCTTCAATTTACTACTTCATGGTCTTTTAAAAAAACTCCCTCAACAATATCCAGATTCTCGTTTCACATATGTAGATATTTTCGCGATCAAATCCGACCTCATCCTCAATCATTCCAAATATGGTTCTTCGTTTTGGTCGAAAAAAGTATACAATGTACTATGTAGCTAATACTAGCTGTGATTGAAAAAATTAAATTTTTGTTGTATGAAAATAGGTTTCGATCATTCGATAATGGTATTTTGTGGAACCGGAGGACCTTCACTGAACCACAATAATCAGGTTAATTGCAGTTCGACAGCAAACTTGAATGGTATACGTGTTGGAATTCATAGACAATTTATAATTATTTATAAATATCAATTTAGAATTCAATTTCCAAGATTCGTGTAAATACTAAATTAGATCTAGGTTCTATGGTTTCGAATATACCTGGATATTATTACAGCGGAAAGATGGATTTGAATATTTGAGGTTGTCTAGCACTTCAAGTGTCGTGCCTCTACTGGTATCCACACTCACACAAACTGGATTCGATACGGGGTACTAGCGCCGTTGAAATCCGATCACAAACGTTCCTCGTAAGAACTTTTTTTAGGTTTTCTTTTGTTAGACAAAGAGAATTGTTTCTTGTCTTATTCTTCTTCACGCCTCACGTCTGCTTCTTATATAGTATTATTGTTTTCTTATCACATAAAGACAATAATGACTCGATTACTTAAGCATCAAGTATTTTCTTATAAGTGAAGACAATAGAGACTCGATGACTTGTGCATCAAGTATTCCCTCATCACATAAGGAACATGTGCGCTCGTGAAGTAATTACCAATTTCAATTGGTTATTTCCTTTTCCCCTTACAATATATATATATATATATATATATATATATATATATATATATATATATATATCAAACATATATATATTATATATTATAAAAAAAACCTAATATTAATTGGTCTAATCTGTATTAGGCCCAATTACATAATGATCTAGTCTGCTTAGGTGTGTGACCCTGTAGGATCGTATAATATTAGTAATGAGTTTTTAGATCCATAAGTTATAATCGGTTTCTAGCAAAACATTATAACTACCTAATATTATATGATTGTCTGACCTCGACATTTCAACTTTCTAGAGTAAGTACAAATGATTTCAGGACATTTCCAACAATCTCCCACTTGTACTGGAATCATCTATTCTTATAATCCATTTGCCTCTGTATCTCGATCTTAACATAAATCAAGAAATTGCGTCATCGTTACTAAGCTAGATCATGTTTATCAAACTCTGATTTATACTGATTAAACAAACGACTGACTTTCACCTCGTTTGAGCACGGCCATGCATTTTCAGTATCAAATCTTTGATAGGCCCAAAGATACTTATCTCCTGTTATATAAGAGTGACAAATCCCATCTTGTTACATCCATGTTCCTTACACAATTCATAGTATGCCCAAGCACTGTCTTTATGATCACTTTTTACGGCTGACGTTTGACAGAGTCAAAACAAACCAATCCCTATGTAAAAAATCATGATGAACTCAGGTCAAAGAACTATACTCTATAGTTGTGATGAGAAACTCTTATGACACTCATATAACAATCTTGTAGAGTTCTCATAGCGGGTCAGTCCAATACTGTGTTCTCTAACACATATCTATGTGATTGACTTTAATACAACATATCAATGACTTCACAAAACTTAGTCATCAGTCACCTCACATACCAGTCATATATAGTTATTAATGTCCCATGATAATAACTTTGACTGGGGACCTCTATAATACATCTCATCTTTCACTTACATGGTTTCATGATCAAATCACGCACTTGATGACCTATAAGAATGATATAAATTATTTTGGGACTATTATTTAATTATCCAATAACAAAATAATACTGAAACAAATTTCATTAATTTGAAAAATAAATCAAATGTATATATACATGAACATCATATCATAAAAGAAAATTCTCTCACTAGAATCAAGATCACATCTTAAGAAATCTAATCCCTATAGCAGCAGTATGACTCTCATGCTTAGGCCGTGGAAGAGGCTTGGTCAAAGGATCAGCAACATTTGCATCCATCGAGACTCTACTAATCTTTACATCTCCTCTATCAACAATATCACGAATAAGATGATATCGTCTCTCTATGTGTTTGGATTTCTGGTGTGATCTGGGTTCTTTCGCCTGAGCGATGGCTCCATTGTTGTCACAATAGAGATCCACTGGCCTAGATATGCTAGGAATCACACCAAGCTCAGTAATGAACTTCCTAATCCAAACACCCTCCTTTGCTGCTTCAAAAGCAGCAATGTACTCAGCTTCGGTTGTGGAGTTTGCCACAGTGCTTTGCTTGGAGCTCTTCCAGCTCACAGCTCCTCCATTAAGACAAAAGACAAATCCAGATTGTGATCGGAAATCATCTTTGTTTGTCTGAAAGATGGCATCGGTGTAACCACTCACAACAAGCTCATCACTTCCTCCATAGACCAAGAACTTATCCTTAGTATTTCTCAAATACTTTAGAATGGTCTTGACCGCCGTCCAGTGATTCTCACCTGGATCTGATTGGTATTTATTTGTCATACTTAAAGCACACGCAATATCTGGACGAGTACAGAGTATGGCATACATGATATACCCTATAGCAGAAGAATATGGAATTATACTCATCCGCTCTCGCTCACCATGTGTCGAAGGACACTGTGTCTTGCTGAGAGTTATGCCATGAGACATTGGAATAAAACCTTTCTTGGAATCATGCATATTAAACCTGTGTAAGATCTTGTCTATATAAGTATCTTGACTTAGTCCAATGATTTTGTTCAATCTATCTCTATAGATTCTAATTCCAAGAATATAAGCGGTTTTTCCCATGTCTTTCATTGAGAAACAACTACTTAACCAAGTCTTAACAGATTAAAGCAAAGAAATATCATTTCCAATGAGCAGTATGTCATCTACATACAATATCAGAAATGTAACTGCACTCCCACTAGTTTTCTTGTAAACCAAGGTTCTTCTTCAAAAGACTTTGAGATGCTTGCTTCAGACCATAAATGGAACGATGAAGCTTGCATACTTTTCCAGCATTTTTAGGATCTGTGAAACCCTCAGGTTGTGTCATGTACACATCCTCCTCCAGATTTCCATTAAGGAAAGCTGTTTTCACATCTATTTGCCATATCTCAAAATCATAATAAGCGGCAGTTGCTAAGAGAATCCGAACGGACTTAAGCATTGTAACTGGGGAATAGGTTTCATCATAGTCTATACCATGAATCTGCTTGTAACCTTTAGCCACCAATCTAGCTTTGTATATCTGAATATTACCATCCATGTCAATTTTCTTCTTGAAAACCCATTTACACTCAATGGCTTTAACACCATCAGGTAAATCAACAAAAGTCCATACTTGGTTTTCTGACATGGATTCCATTTCGGATTCTTCGGCCTTTAGCCATTTATCGGAGTTAGGGCCCATCATTGCTTCTTCGTGAGACGTAGGTTCATCATTCTCTACAATTAATAAATTATGATTATCCGTCACCCAAACCCCATATCTGTTAGGTTCATGACGAGTCCTCTTGGACCTACGTATCTCAGGTTCTACAGGTGCAGATTCTACGACTCTTCGTAGATCTAATTGATGCTCTTCCTGAGAAGTTTTAGCAATCTCCTGTGTTTCTCGAACCTCTTCGAGTTGTACTTTACTCCCACTGTTTTTCTTAGAAAGAAATTCTCTTTCCATAAAGACACAATTTCGAGCAACAAACACTTTGTTCTCAACAGGGTTGTAAAAGTAATAACCTTTGGTCTCCTTGGGATAACCAACGAAGTAGCACTTATCTGATTTGGGTCCAAGCTTATCAGTAACTAAACGTTTTACATAAGCTTCACAACCCCAAATCTTAAGAAAAGATAAATTATAAACTTTTCCAGTCCATATCTCATATGGAGTCTTTTCAACTGATTTTGATGGACATCTGTTTAGCGTAAACGAAGACGTTTCTAGAGCATATCCCCAAAAGGATAATGGAAGATCTGTATGATTCATCATTGATTGAACCATATCTAATAAAATGTGATTTCTCCTTTTAGACACACCATTCCATTGCGGTGTTCCTGGAGGAGTGAGTTGTGAAACAATTCCACATTCTCTCAAATGATCTTGGAAAGTTTGGCTCAAATATTCTCCTCCTCGATCTGATCGGAGAGCCTTGATTGTCTTGCCAAGCTGGTTTTGTACTTCATTCTGAAATTCCTTGAACTTTTCAAAAGATTCAGACTTATGTTTCATTAGATAAACATAACCATATCTACTGCAATCGTCAGTAAATGTAATAAAGTACTGGTAGTTTTCTCTAGCACTTAAACTCATTGGTCCACACACATCAGTATGTATAAGGCCCAACAAGTCACTAGTCCGTTCACTGTGTCCAGTAAAAGGAGTCTTAGTCATTTTTTCCAATAAACAAGATTCACATTTCTCATATGATTCATAATCAAATGAGCTCAAAAGTCCATCACTATGAAGCTTTTGAATGCGTTTCTCATTTATATGGCCTAAACGACAATGCCAAAGAAATGTAGGATTAGATTCTTTCGTCTTTAATCTCTTAGTACTAATGTTATAGACAGGCACACTTTGGTCTAGAATATAAAGCCCATTCTCCAACGGACCGCTACCATAAATAATATCACCACGATCAAATGAACAACACTTGTCTTTAATCGAAAAATAAAATCCTTCCAAATCCAAACAAGGAATAGAAATAATATTTCTACTTATAGCATGTACATAGTAGCAATTATTAAGTTCTAAAACCATGCCCGAAGGTAAAGACAAATGATATGTTCCTACAGCTAATGCAACAACTCTTACTCCATATCCCACACGCAGGTCCACTTGTCCTTTCTCCAAAGTTCTACTGTTGCTTAGGCCCTGCATATTCGTACAAATATGAGCACCACAACCAGTATCCAATACCCAAGAAGTAGAACCTGAAGTAGTAACATTTAATTTTATAACATAAATACCTTTAGAAGAAGTCTCGAAGGTCTTCTTCTGTTTCAGATCTTCCAAGTATTTCTTGCAGTTTCTCTTCCAATGCCCAGAACCATTACGATAATAGCACTTGTCTTCACCAGAAGGACCAGGCTTGAACTTAGGAGCAGGGTCAGGCTTGCCCGAATTCTTAACCCAGCTTGCTTTACCTTTTTCTTTGTTATTAGCAGGTTTCTTAAACCTTTTACCCCCTTGTACCATGAGTACATGCGGGGTGTCCTTCTTGATGTTTGGCTCAACTGTCTTGAGCATTCCATGCAGCTCAGCCAAAGTCTTTGTCAAGTTGTTTATGTTGTAGTTCATAACAAACTGATCATAACTTGACGGCAATGACTGTAGGATGATGTTAGTAGCCAACTCTTGGCTAATAAGAGCATCTAATTTAGCCAAGTTATCAATATAACCCATCATCTTAATGACATGTGGGCTAACTGGACTGCCTTTAGGCAGCTTGCACTCAATGAGAGCCTTAACGGTCTGGTATCTTTCAGTTCGTGCCTGCTCCTGAAACATCCCTTTCAGGCTAGTGATCATGTCAATTGGCGAATCCACGTTCTCATATTGCTTTTGCAAGTCTGAGTTCATGGTAGCCAACATAAGACAACACACATCAACCCTATCAGCAACATGCTTATCATAAGCAGTCCTCTCTGCATGTTGAGCATTGGTCTTAGGTTTTTCATGTGGGAGATTCTTTTCCAGGACATAGTCCTTCTTCTCCTGTTTGAGAACAATTCTCAGGTTTCGATACCATTTGAAGAAGTTCGATCCACTCAGTTTGTCCTTCTCAAGGACGGAGCACAATGAAAATGAACTGTGAGGGGTTGACATAGCTGTCGGAAAAAAGAATAAAGATTAATATGATGTTCATTAATTTGAGAAGTCTCAACATTTAAGAAAACTCACATTATATTCAAAACAATATTATCCTCAAAATGAATATAATGATCCAAGATCCATATTTTACTAGAATTCAAGTAAGTTTTGGCTCATCGCCCGAATGTCTAGCTATTTAGGTAAGCAACACACTTTGCTAATTATATCCAATATAACTCTTGGTTGTCGGATGACATCTTATGTCAATCCAACATATGCCTCTAAGCCCAAAACCATTTTGATAGCCTAGTCAAGTCAACCAATCTCACTTCATATGGTAACCATTACCATCTGGCTCACTTATGTAGAAGTGGACACCCTGCTTGACAGACCCACCACACAACGAAATAAGCTTTGACAGTTGACAGAGATTGGATAGGCATCAATAATATTTGAAATTAAATTGAGAATTAAATTTTAAACCAATTTATATTTATATTATAAATTTAATATCAAATATAAAATATATATAATATAATACATATCTAATATGTTATAAACTAGCCCTTAAATAATTAATTTTAATTTAATTAAAATTATAAATTATTAGTTATATAATAATTAAGATAAATTCGGAAGTTCTAATCAAATTAGAATTCTAATCAAGCCGAAAGATTAAATCATAGCAAAGTTTCTGGATTTTAACTTAATCGAATTAATTAAACCAGAAAACAATTAAACCATTAAAAACAAAGTGGCAAACCAACATGCACAATTCGTTATGCATCAGAATATATCTAATATATATATGCACAATTCGTTATGCTACATGACAAAATTTCATGTCTGTGGTTATTATAATATTAACTAGGTGTCGATAATTATGATTCATGCATGGCAAACACTTTTAAACATTCATGCAAGTCTTAGACAGTGACCGATTATAATCAAATTATAACATAGCGATTAATTAACCGATTTCAACAACGTATGGCATAATTAAAATCATAAATCTAACAATTTCAGTTTGCGTAAACAGATTCACAGAATTTCACAAATTCAAGCAGATCAAGTTATTCATAAAATTAACATATATATCACATATATATTAAACTAGATCAATTTCAATATTATATACGTACGTTCTGATACCACTGTTGGAATTCATAGACAATTTATAACTATTTATAAATATCAATTTAGAATTCAATTTCCAGGATTCGTGTAAATACTAAATTAGATCTAGGTTCTATGGTTTCGAATATACCTGGATATTATTGCAGCGGAAAGATGGATTTGAATATTTGAGGTTGTCTAGCACTTCAATATCGTGCCTCTACTGGTATCCATACTCACACAAAACTGGATTCGATACGGGGTACTAGCGCCGTTGAAATCCGATCACAAACGTTCCTCGCAAGAACTTTTTTTAGGTTTTTTTTTGTTAGACAAAGAGAATTGTTTCTTGTCTTATTCTTCTTCACGCCTCACGTCTGCTTCTTATATAGTATTATTGTTTCCTTATCACATAAAGACAATAATGACTTGATTACTTAAGCATCAAGTATTTCCTTATAAGTGAAGACAATAAAGACTCAATGACTTGTGCATCAAGTATTCCCTCATCACATAAGGAACATGTGCGCTCGTGAAGTAATTACCAATTTCAATTGGTTATTTCCTTTTTCTCTTACAATATATATATATATATTATATATTATAAAAAAAACCTAATATTAATTGGTCTAATCTGTATTAGGCCCAATTACATAATGATCTAGTCTGCTTAGGTGTGTGACCCTGTAGGATCGTATAATATTAGTAATGAGTTTTTAGATCCATAAGTTATAATCGGTTTCTAACAAAACATTATAACTACCTAATATTATATGATTGTCTAACCTCGACATTTCAACTTTTTAAAATAAGTACAAATAATTTCAGGACATTACCAACAATACGATAGTTACACCTAAACCTTTTCATGATAGTTCCAAATACGTTAATTGGGATGGTGTTCATTAAACCGAAGCTGCAAATCGGTTTGTTGCACTGCACATTCTCCCCGGTAAATATTTCGAGACGACGTCGTTTTGGAATCTTTAGAAAGTCTTCCAAAAACTTTGTGTTGTGGATAACTAAACTAATTAAGAGAATTTACAAGTTGCTTTTCTATATATATATATATGTTAGCTGTTAATAATTTAGGGGTAGATGGATCATTTTCATGAGTTTAAAAGTTGCATTATGTATCTATTGAAATATATATATATGCATACAACCAGGGCCGTGCGAACTATGTTAGAAAAAAGGCAACTGCTTAGTGCTTAGAAAAATTTTAGGACCCTATTTTTAAGATTTTTAATACTTAAATACATAGAAAATCTCAATTTAAATTCTATTTAGGCTAAATTTTAGGGCCTCATTTTAAAATTTGTTTCATCTTTATATTTAAAAAGGTTGTTATAAACTTTACACGTAATCCCAATTCGTAACATATTTTCGTTTTATCCATTTGTTTATTTTCTTTTTCTTTTTATTCAACCCATTGAATTTTATATTTTCTGTGTTACTAAATTACTTTCTAACTCTACATTTAATCTACTAACATTAGCAAAAATGATGAAGATTTTCACAATCTTATAAATAGTGTTTTAATATGAACTATTTATTATTGATATATAATAAACTACTTATTATAAAAAAAATTGTATATATTTTATCCACTATTTTAAATATTACTTTATAAAAAAATTATATACTAAATATGTTTAAATTTAAATTAATTTTTAATCATCAAATTTTGCCTAGGGTCCCCAAATAGCTAGGCACGGCCCTGCATACAAGTACCAAAGGCTTTTGTTGTTCAAGTGTAAAACAGAGCATTCTGTAACTTTCCTTCAAATTTCATGTAATGTTTGTGTGATATAAGCAAGATGTGTATCTATATTCTATAGACCACACACATAGGTTTGTGCAAACCAAAAGCTACAAACTAAGAAACCAGAAAGCTTCATTAGTAAATGGTACAAATTTTCAAAATCAAATTTCCTGAATTCTTTAGTTAAAATGTTTCTTCCTTTCCACGTATACTTTTGTTCTGTAAAATTATCAGTAGCATTGTCCACTTCTATTCATGTCTATGTCTATTCATGTCTATGTCTATGTCTATTCATGTCTATGTCCACTACAAAATCTATTCATGTCTATGTCTCTCCATAAAGACTCGAGAACCCCCGTAAAGCAAAACGCATAAAACCGAACTTGTGAGTCTTTACTTCTTGTTCATTCACACAGAGATTCATGGAAGAAACGCAAAACAAAGAAAAGAACCAATGTATGTAACAATCACATGCCAAGAAAAGCTAGATTCTTGCTAGGCCTTCAATTTCAAGAAACATCAAAGAGAGATTGATGAAAAGGAAAATATGTCAATTCTGACTTTCTTCTACTTGGTGAAAACAAATCTCTTCCTTTTCTTTTTCAAGACTTTATCACAGTGAAATATCAAAGTCAAAACTGTGATCAGGACCTGAAATAAAGTATCACTCGATCTAAAAGACCATGAAATCATATATAAATCTAAACCTCTTAACAAAAATGCATTTGTTTCGTTGTCATTGTTCTGATACTCAACCAAAACAAAATTCCTCAACCTTTCTAGCCATCATCATACATAATGATCTGAATGTAAACATCTCAGATCAGTCCTCAAGAGAAATTTATTCTAACACTAACATGACCACATCAATATATACATAAACAATCAACAGTGTGTGTGTGCAAAGCTAGAAAATTTCAAACAAGCAGGGAAAAGCGAAAAACGTACTTGAGACTGGGTCGAATATATCGGCCGTGGATTACACTTCCGGGTACCGGTAGAAAAACTATAATGTGTATACGTACGTACATATTAAGAAGATGAACATTATTAATTTTCAAAATGGTAAATAGTGTAACATGCTTCATCAATAAACTAGAATTGAAATATAAGATAGATAGATACATAGTATATTAAAATAAACACAAGAGAGGAGGAGATAAATAAATCATGTTCGTCTTGTCCTTTTTGCCTCCTCCTCCTCCTCGTGGTTCTGTTGACATGGACGTATTTCAAACTTGCCGACGTTAATTGTCGTAATTTTTCTAGTGTTTGTCTTTTCCTTTTTGCCACCTCCTCCTCCTCAAACTTGCTTGGTTGTTTCCTTTTGAAAACTGGCTTCTTGATTTGCACTTGCACTAAACTAGGAACATAAGAGCACACATGAGCATGATCAAGTAGGACACGTTTTGTGAGGTGATCCACATCCAGTTGTCTCAAGAATCCAGCCTCTTCAATGATGTTAAGTGTGTGGTGAGTGTCAGAGTATTTATCAAAAACCATGGCGACTTTCTTCTCCTCGTCAATGAAGAAACCCGAAGATGAAAACCAAATCTCCAGCGGCATACTGACTTTGAAGAAGTTTGTTGGGGTCCGTAACCCATACCTCAATCTTCGAAGGTCGTCCATACTGTATCAAAAGGGAAAGCTTCTCGAATGGGTCCAAATCTCTCGCTTGTAAAATCAAAAGAGATTAAGCCATCAGGTCCATCGTAGTCTGAGTACCTATGTTTAGCAACCCAGTAAGTCTATCCATTGAGATGAACGCAATTACGATAAAAATATATATACCAGTTTGGAGTACCCACATCGAGAGTCCTCCATGAATTACACTCGAAATCAGCCCAAGTGACTTATTGGTCTTCGTCTTGGCTTATTGGAATAATCATCCATAAACCTTAAGATTTTGTGGGAAGAAGAAATCTCATTATCGTACCCAAAAGCGTACGTGTATCTGTAGATGGATGATCAACGTCGGCGACGACCACGCTAATCAAATGAAGATTGGAATCCATAATCGCCACCATCCGAGACTCCCCTGCTTCCCTTGCTATGTGCATCTTTGTCACTTTTCCATAAAGTGTCCCAACTTTTGCAAGTTAACCGCACTCCTCTCATAACTCGACAGACAATCTCGCTTAGCAGATCCACTGGAAGATCAAAGATCGTCGTCGCTAGAAGAAACTGGGCCAAGCCTGGGCTTCAGAATATACTCGGGCCTCAACTGAGGAGATGATCTATTTCCTTTTTGCTCTTCAATTTGGATTTTCTTTGCCGACTTGGTTTGATTTGCATTCCAACAAGTCGGTGGATTTCTCTTCTTCGTTTATACATAGCCCAGTGAGATGATGATGGCCCCCACTTTATTTGCATTGCTGCTTCTTAGAACCAATGTTTTCACCGGTTGAACTCCGACCCCATAACTATTACGGTTTGGGTTTGATAGTAAAACCTGCTACTTAAAACCCAATAAAAACCCCAATAAACCGCTATTAACCCGCGACCCCATTGGTTGAATTGATCGGTTTGGGTTTTGAAAGAGTCTTAACTTGATTCAGAGGGTTTTGTTTTGACCTCTTGATATTAAAATATAGGGGTTTTAAGTACTTGGGTTTATCTTGAATTTTATATGCTCAGTTATGGTTATTGTTAGACATCCCATACTACTCTTTGATATATAGTATTATTCTTTTCTTAAACTTTAGACATAAACTTATTACAAAGAGTATTCAATTGATTATAAAGAGTATTATTATTCTTTTCTTAAACTTATTATAATGAGTTTTCTTTTTGTAACTCATCTATCCATTGTC
The DNA here is from genome assembly GCA_964056655.1 of Arabis hirsuta. Lineage (NCBI taxonomy): Eukaryota > Viridiplantae > Streptophyta > Magnoliopsida > Brassicales > Brassicaceae > Arabis > Arabis hirsuta. Next base: position 8,063,060 of record OZ053303.1, on the reverse strand, counting down.
GCTATTTGTCATTAGTCCAAAAATTTCTTTTAATTTTCTTTTTCCAGGTTTATAACATCATTTTTTCCAGTTTTATAACTTCATTTTCTCTTTTACATATTGATTTCAAGTCGAAAATGCTCTTGAAGATGGAGGTAAAAAAATGCTCTTGAAGATGCTCTCATTTGTTAAGAAAGGTAAAAAAAATGTTTGCTGTTGAAATGTTTAACACTCTCTGCTTCTCCCTACTATGCCAGATGATGTTGGTGAGTGGCAAACAATTCGACGGTGTTGGTGAGTGGATGATGAGACGGTGTTGGAAACCGGACCTACAACGATACACCCGTCGCACATATTGAACTTTCGGCTCATCAAAGACGCGTTGAGCTTCAACAATGGTGATGTCGACACCGTTAGGACCACGCTGCACATAAATAGTACGAAATTTAGATCATAGTTACAGAGATAAACAATAAATCAGAACAAAGTCTACCAATTCATTATACCATCAGATCAAAGTCTACAAATTCATTATATACATACCAGAGCAGGAAGGTAGACATTGGTTCCTTCCCAACGCATTTCATCAACAAATGCTTTGCTGGTCGATATCTTCAAGTAAAAGCTGTCAGAGTAGAGGTCAGGCTCTCCAATCAGATGTGGGAGACGATCATGGTACTTAAAAAGTCTCATGAGATCACTGCGTCCCAAGAACCAGTCTTGAGACTGATTTATCAGACCCCTAAAGCCTACAAAGAGTAAATAAAAGATATACATAAGATCTCAGATCAAACCAACGAACATAAAAGACCTACAAAGGGTACATATAAGATACACACAAAATCTCAGATCAAACCGACGAACATAAAAGATATAAACATTATCTAGGAAATCAGAATATGGATTCTGCAAATTGTACTTCATAGATCATATTGGTTTTCTTCTTCTTGAGACTGTCTGGAGATTAGATCGCCGGATTCTAAGGTTTCATAGAAGGATTATTAGGAGTTAGAGCATCTCCAACCCAAGACCTTATTTTAAGGGTAGCAAAACCTCAAAATGAGGATTAGAGGGTTGATTGCTCCAACCATGAATCCTCAAAAAATCCGTAAACGTTTATTCATTTGCATTATAGTCATTGACATTAACAAAAGTTACTAATAATGATAAAACTTCACAAATACATATAAAACATACATTTAATATATTATACAACACACAATATTACAATATTATATAATAAGATAATATAAATTACATATATAATAAAACAACATGCATACATACATATTTTAGAAAGTTACATATAAAATACCAAATTACTCAAGTATTATTTCCGTAATGCTCCCATATGTGCTCAATCAACGCATTCCGAAGTGATAAATGAGCCTCCTTATTTTTAATTTGTAGATTATGAGCTAGAAATTGTTGAAATCGGGTATGTTCATTTACTGCTATTTCAACAGTTACCTCAGGCGCTGATCTTGCATCTCTAATTGGTGCGTTGATATTATGTTCATCCTCGATTATCATGTTATGCATTATGATACACGCTGTCATTATATCATGCAGGTCTTCTTTCTTCCAGTAACGTGCAGATCCTACTATGATAGCAAACTTAGATTGTAGAACTCCAAAGGCACGTTCGACATATTTTCGACATGCTTCTTGTTTTGCTGCAAACAATTTTTTCTTCGTACCTTGGGGATCTCTTATAGTTTGAACAATAGTTGACCATTTTGGATAAATACCATCGACTAAATAATAACTCATATTATACTCTTTTCCCTGAATAATGTAATTGGCAGGAGGAGTGGTACCTTTAGCAAGCTTTGAAAATAAATGTGATGACTTCAAAACGTTAATGTCGTTGTTGCTTCTTGGCATGCCAAAGTAGGCATGCCATATACATAGATCATATTATGCAACTGGTTCAAGAATGATTGTGGGTGCTCCGCTGCGACCTGCGAATTCCAAACCAGCAGCCTAAAACTGTATCTCAAGACGCATAACAGTAACCCCTTGCAGTGAAAGACTTTGATGATCTCTTGATCTGAATCATAGGAGCTTGGGCAACTAAGTTTACCTTTACACTCTGTAGATGGATGATCAACGTCGGCGACGACCACGTTGATCAAATGAAGATTGGAATCCATAATCGCCACCATCCGAGACTCCCCTGCTTCCCTTGCTATGTGCATCTTCCAAAACATGTCACTTTTCGATAAAGTGTCCCACTTTTTGCAGGTTAACTGCACTGCTCTCATATCTTTCAGCGGAACTTTACAGACAATCTCACTTAGCAGATCCACTGGAAGATCAAAGATCGTCGTAGTCGTCTTCATCAGAGTCTATGTCAATACAATACCCTAGAAGAATTCATTGGAGTTTGATTTCTCTCTTGTCCGTTATATATATAGCCCACTCAGAATATGATCAATTTCCTTTTTGCTCTTCAATTTGCATCCTTCAATTGTTTTTAGGTTAAATGTCTTCTTTGATTTTTATTTTATTTTTGCAGTTTTTTTGGATTTGTATTATTTCGTTTTGTTTTTCTATTTTGTATTCGAAACTCTTTTACCTTCGAATTTTACAATATAATATGAAAACATATATTGAGTTATACAGTATGATCAATTGATCATATATTTGTATAACTTTATCACTAAAATAGTAAAACATTAATTTTACCATTTTTATTTTTAAATTTTACTTTTAGTTAACAAAATTTCTCACTTATCCTCTATATATTAATTGAGAAAACGTTTACCTAAGTGTCAAGCAAAAAAATAGTTTAAAAGATCTATTAGTTAAATTAACCAATCAAAATATTTCAATTAATGATATATGTTATGTTGGAAATTTTTACATATTTACAATAATTTTTTTAATATGAACTCACATTACATGTGGTACAAATGTTAATCCAACTAAAATATGACATATTTAAATTTTTGAGAAATGCCGCTTTAACAAAATCTTTTATAAAACGCCTTTTTCAATTTTTTTTTTTTTTAAATGCCACTTTTCTAAAATCATTTATTCAATATATAATTTATGTTTGGGTTAACTATGTTGTATTACGGTTTAATTTTTGAGGGTAGGATTTGTTAAGGTCAAAACCTTTTTTAAGTTTAAAATTTAAGGTTTAAAATTTTCTTATTAGTGACATTTTTGAAACTAGAAACACCATAAATATCTTAGAATGTTATATAACATACCATTTGAACGATTAATCATTTACGGATGTCAATTACTTTATAAAATTGTATTTATATCCATTTGGATTCCATATAGATTGATCATACAATTATTTTCCATTTAATTGTATCCATATTAATTACTCTAATTAAAGTTGCATTGTAATAAACATACAAATTTATAAATCAAACTTTAATACTTGAATTTTGAAAATTATCGTTTTCACTTTTTATTTTTCTTTGATTTTTTATTTAAAAAAATTTTACATACTAACTCGATATTGTTTTGGGTTTGATGTGTTCAAATAAGTTGATTGAGAACTCATAATCTCAAACGTATTCGATTTACATTATAAAAATGTTTACATTCAAATGTTTTAATCTTGCGTTTGAGGATGGTAAGAAAATTGTTCATTTAATGATCAATACCATTTCCCACTCACCATAATTTTCTTTATGTGTTAGACTACCAAATTAATTTCCCTCCGTTTGTAAATATATGATGTTTTAAGGTTTTTTTTTATTTTTATTAAGTGATGTTTTCACTTTTTTATGCACAATTAATTGTTTTTTAGTGTTTTTGACTTTTTGAATTTTGTAGATTAGTTTTGTATTGGCTGAAATATTTTGGACAGATAAAAATGATATTTTAATTTAAAAAACATTAAAATTGAATATTTTTTTAATTGAAGTGTATAAACCATAAACATCATATATTTACAAACAGAGAGAGTAGTATCTAACATATAGTTAAGATAGTGGAATTCATGCAACATCATAAGAGAGTAAACTGCATCTAAACCTTCCAATATTATCAGTTAATTTGAGGTTAACGATGACAAAACATTCCTCTTCTTGTAGTTGTTTTTTAAATTTAGAGAGTAAATTTCCTTTAACAGAAGCTTGTGTTTTTTATCACCTTGTTTAGTAAAAGAATTAAAGACAACAATTAAGACTTGTTGCCCAGAAAGTCTTAGAAAGAATTGTAAATTTTGAAGTCACATTAAAAGAGAAAATAAGATAGAGAATTCGAAAAAATGTGTTACCTTCTTATCCACAAGAAACGATTCCTGTTAATTTCTTTGGTCTATCTTTTTTTTTCTATCTATTTAATCAAAGCATAATTTAAAAAAGTTTACTCGAGTTTTGGTCATGAAGACGGATAAATTTCTTGTAGTTCTCCTTTCATTTATTAATTTTATAATTTTAATATTTAATCTAATTTTCCCGATAGAAAAATAGTTTTCGTGGATTATCTTTTCATGATTTTTTTTTTTTTTATGAATTCACAATATATTACCATAATATGATTATGATCTAATCAACAAGATTGTACTCAAGCTCACATAGCATAGATGAATAAATCAAAGTTTCAAATCATGATAGATTAACAAACTAATTTGGTAAATTAGTAGTGACTTAACTCATCACAACATTGATATAGGAAATATAACCCAAATCAACAAAAATTTCTTAAAATAGGTTTAGAAAAGGTAAGAACATTGGAGGTTTAGAAGGCGGTGGTGTTGGAGGTTGAGGTACCGGTGTTGGAGGTTGAGATAGCGGTGACGGTGCAGGAGGTTGGAGACATGGCGATGGACATTCAAGATCATTACGAAAATTACACCTGATAGGAATGGAGACAAAGCGACTAATCACTCTCGCAAATCGGCAAAAGGCGGTGAGAGGTATTCTCGGAGATGAAGAAGCGATATTGATGTGCTCCAGCACAATGTTATCACAACCTACTCTGTCACAATCTATGTGTATTGCAACACCATCTGCAACTGTCCCTCTGAATTGTCTAAATGTCACGTCGCTCACTTTCACGCCATTAGCTTGAAACATTCCACAACATCTACCGGTGTATTGTTGATCGATATTGATAGGTAACTGAGCATTTATCAGCGTAATATCCTCAAATAAAATATTTTTGGCAAACCCTCGTCCTCCCTATAAAAACATTAGGTAACATCCAATATAGAAAATGTTATGTTATGTTCTGTTTTTTTTTTTATATTCGTATAAATTGTGTTAATGCTTCAAAATAAAAATAAAATTAGAACTTACACCCCAAGTTTTGATTCGTGCACCATTCTGAGTTCCTTTGAAGGTGCAATGCCTTACATTCACGTTTTGTACCGTGTCAATTGCTCCTCCTTTTCCCAAACTTCCTATACTATTTTTTTTAAAGACAAAACACATAATATATTTGATTTTTTATCAAGATGATCTTTAAAGAAAATACATGCCACTTTAAGAAATACAAAGTAATGGACAGAGTAAACAATTCTAACACAAATTTCAGGCAATGCGAAGCAAAATCAAGCGGACCCAAACACAATAAAACTAGTATGCATAATGCTTTAATTGAACAAAACATATTCCAAACGAATAGTAAGAGGATATAATAAAAAAAATTGTTAAACAAATTAAATAGATGATTTATCTGTATATGTGCGAACCTTATCCCATGACCCGGACCACATGTCACACTTGTTATGTTGATATCGTACGAACCACCATTGAGCGCAATACAATCATCACCTAATAGATAGAAAACCATATTTTCATATATCTAACAAAAAAATGAATTTTCTTCAAATTATTGTTTAACCAAGAAAAAATATTAATACCAGTTTCGATTGAAGAGCCTAAAATATGGATATGATTTGAAGAGGAGATATCAATGCCATCGGTATTTGGACTGTTTGCTGGTGCGATTAGATGAATATTTGATAAAGTTACGGCGGTGGAACTAGTAATCGAAATGTGATTACTTGGACTATTTCTTTGAGTTAATCCTTTATATGTAAGGAATTTGCACCCATTAAACATGACAGCCTGCGTAAATTAACAAAAGAAAACATTTTATAAAATTAATTTGTAGTATATATAATACATAAATAAATGTTCTTAAACCCTCAAATGAAACAAAAATGTTTTGAAGATGCTAGTATTGAAATAAGCATAGTTCGACATACGTGTGGCCGTGAGTAGAGTTCAACAGAAGACCACCAACTTTCCCCATGGGCATTGAGGACACCAGAGCCATCGAGAATGAGACCCGTTATGCTATCGAAATGTAACCAAGACTCAACTTTTCCCCACCCCGTTACCGTTTTTGGCGCTTCAAGTGTTCCATCAATCTTGCCGAGAAGAATTATAATATATATGAATCATGTAAACATATATATAAACTTTTGAAATATCTATTAAATACCTGAATGTGAGGACTACGAGATGCACAAGGACCTTGAAATACTTGTGGTCTTGTTGTATAAATTTCGTTGGCACGAATTATTAGAGATTTAGATATTTTTGATCTGCATAATGCTCTCCATGCTGCTTGCAACGCCTATTTTGAAAATATTATCCATCGATGATTCAAATTTCAATGGAAAATATTAAAATTCTTTATTAACGATACTTTTGAAAATAAACTAGCTTGTGTACGCGATTATATTACCTGAGTATGATCAACATTCGTATTGTTAGAATCAGGTAGGAAATCTTTAATGCTTAGAGTCATCCGGCTATCTCCGCATTGCAAATGGTACGACACAATTAGAAGCACTGAGAAAAGTATCTCAAATCCCTAATAACAATAAAATAGGTGTTATGTATGCTTAACAAAAAACAGAAGCAATGAAATAACGAAATGGACTTAACAAAGTGAGTTTTATTGTCTCACCATCTTTTATCTTATCTAACTAAAAAAAGAGTTATATTATTTTTTCTTGGTAAATAGAATGCTAAGATTGTGTGTTCTGAGTTGTATATATACTTAGAGTTAAGAGTTCAAAGTTATATAGTTTACAATATTACATTTGACTAATTTGTTACGTTTAGTTTCTTGCCAAGATTTGAATATTCAGCATATATTTTGTGGTAAGTAAATAAGTTTAATGAATTATTACGGATTTATCTTGACTGTGCTATCCTACGTGACTTAAAGGTACATCTAGGGATCGAAAAATTACTCATTAAATTCGATCCGATTCGGTATTCGTTTCGATCCGATCCGAAAAATCTAGATATCCGTTTTGAATCAAAGCGAAACAAATAGTAAAATTTAGTATCCGTCTAAACGAAGCAAATCACATATACTAATTTTAAAAATCCGAATATCCGATCCGATCCGTATATTACTTATATATATAATATGGTAGATTTGTAACGTATATTTACATATTTTGACTTTTAAATATATTTGGCGAATATATTTATAGTAAAAATAGATAGATACTAACTTTATTTGAAATATATTTCTTAAAAAATATATATCTATATATATATATTTCATTTTCACCATTTTAATCTTTTACTTTTTATTTTTTAAACAATTTATCGAATAAAATTAGACCCATTTCATATATTTATTGATTAATTAGTTTAAATCTTATATTAAAATTTTTTTTTGAAAAACTATTATGGTGTTTTAAATTTTTTTATATTTAAAACAGATATCCGCGAAGATCCGAATCCGCAAATACCCCGAAAAAATCCGGATTCCGGATATCAGTCATCCCTTGATATCCAAAAGTTTTCGAAGCAAAGCAAATCGGAAAATTAGATATCCGTCAAAAACAAATCAAATCACAAATATTAAAAAATTTCGGATATCCGATCCGCGTCCAGGCCTAGGTACATCTTAAATATTTAGTTTACTATAGTGGACCACATCGTATTCCCTCCTTATCATTTGTTCCTTTCTACTTGCCAAGTTATTTAATTTAGTCAACAAATGTATCACTTACCTTAATTGTCGTATGTTTAAGTCTTTAGGATGATCCATATCCATACACGAGAATAGACTACTAGTCTTTTTCCTTAATTTATGATTAGTAAGTTCCTTAATTTATGATTAGTAAGTTCCTCTACGTAGAAGACCGCGCGATTCAGAGTTTTGGGACGTGACGTATCACAAAAGTCGATTTTGCATATCCTTCCTATGTTATAACTCTTAATTACCTTATCGCTGATTCGGCACTTCGTGATTAGAATTAAGGTGCAAAACTACCCCAGCAATAAGTCAATAACATGCGGCAGTTCAAGTTAATAGGGAACTTGCGGGTTTTTTCCAGAGTAAGCAGGGACTTCGGCAAGGTTGCTTGCTATCTACCTATCTCTTTGTCATATGTATGAACGTATTATCAAGGATGATTGATCAGGCAGCAAAGGACCATCGCATTGGATATCATCCTAAGTGCAAAGAGCTTCAAATCATCCATCTTTGTTTTGCTGATGATATAATGGTTTTTGTTGATAGTAGGAAAGCATTGATCGAAGAGACTATCAAAGTTTTTGATGAGTTGGGGGTGAAGGCAGGCTTAAAAATAAGTCTTCAGAAATCTACACTCTACTTGGCTGGGGTTTCCGAGACTCATCGGAATGATATCACGGAAAGCTTTCTATTTAGTTTGGCTCAATTTCCAGTGAGGTATTTGGGTTTACCTTTACTTACTAAGAGGATATCGAAGGCAAATTATATAGTTATGGTTGAAAAGATTAGATTGCGTTTTGATTCCTGGACGGCTCGATATTTGTCCTATGCTGGGAGACTTCAATTATTGGGTTCGGGGATAGCAAGTATGGTCAATTTTTGGCTCGCTGGATATCGTTTGCCGAAAGGGTGCATTGTGGAGATTGAAAAGTTATGTGCAGCATTTTTATGGTCGGGCCCGGAGTTAAATCCAAGGAAAGCTAAAGTGGCTTGGAAGGATATTTGTAAGCCAAAGGATGAAGGAGGGCTTGGCCTTAAATCTTTTATTGATGTTAATAAGGTTAGTTGTCTTAAGCTAATATGGAGAATTATCTCCAATCAACCACCTTTATGGGTCAGGTGGATTCAGAAAACACTCATTCGTCATGGCTCCTTTTGGTCGATTAAGGCAAATACATCCACGGGTTCTTGGATGTGGTGGAAGCTTTTGAAGTATCGGGAAGTGGCACAACAGTTTCATGAAGTTAAGATATGCAATGGAGCTGAAACATCTTTTTGGTTTGATGTGTGGTCTGGCTTGAGTAGAATTCATCTTCTAACATGCACACGCGGATATATTGATCTGGGAATACCGTCAAATTCTACTATTGAGACGGTTAGGGAGGAGAAAACTTAGTCCCAAATGCTTGACAATCCCAAAGAATCATCGTGCTGATTATTTAAATCAGATTGACGGAGAAATAGCAAAAGTCAAAACGTTGAGAATAGAGAAGGAGGATGTGGCGTTATGGCGTGATTCATCCGGCAAATTGAAGAAGAATTTTACATCCAAAGGAACTTGGCAACAAATCAGATCTATGAATCCACCAGCGGGTTGGTCAAAAGGTGTCTGGTTCAAATATGCTATTAAATTCTCTTTTCTCACTTGGCTTGCGATTTTCAATCGACTCTCTACGACTGATCAAATGCTAGCCTGGAATCCAAATATTTTTGCTTGCTGCGTTCTTTGTAATCAAATGTGAGTATGTGATTGCGATATGGAAGAATTTGGCGCTACGACTACTAAATGAGCATTACACAATCGATTGGATCCATCTCCTTCCGCTCCTAACCAGTCAAACCATTGATAAGCTCACTCTTTTTCTAATAAAGTATCTCTTTCAGTCGATGATTTACCATATCTGGAAAAAGCGAAATTGTAGACGTCGTGGAGAAAATCCACATTCTTCTGAAGCTATCATCAAAATCGTGGATAAAAATATACGTAATCGTCTGAGCTCCATCTGATGTGCAGGGGACCATGACTACGGTGAAGGTCTTAGTCTATGGTTTGTGACTCGTTAACACAACACCGATTTGATCTTTTTGCGTTTATTTTCTGAGTTTTTAGCTTAAATTTAAACAATATATGCAGTTCATGTAAAACAAGTTTTTTGGTTTGAATATAATTTAACATTCATTTCAAAAAAAAATAATAACATACATTAATGAAAAATTTACATAGAATAACCTACTTTTTAAAAACAATTACTAGGATAACCTCTTTAATTTTTTATTATCCAAATAACTTACTTTACGTTTTTTTCATAATACCAAAAATATCCCTACTAACTAATTAATATTAAAAATAGATTTAATTTAAAAAAAAACTTTCAAATAAGAAAATAGATACAAAACTTAAAAACCATTATCAACAAAATACAAAACACTTCAGAAGTTTGCAATGTCTTAGCAGATTATAAATTTTTTGGTGTGTAAATTCTACATTTTTTGGCAGAGTGTATCAATGCCTCGTTATAGTCTGCCAATGTCTCGACAGAGTCTGCTTTTTTTAGTAGAGTCTGTCAATATCTCGGCAGAATCTGCGTTTTTTTGTAGTGTATGCCAATATCTTGGCAGAGTCTACTAATGTTTCGGTAGACTCTGCGTTTTTCTAGATACTGGCAGACTCTGCTAATATCTCGGCAGAGTCTACCAGTATTTTGGCAGAGTCTACTAATATTTCGGCAGAATCTGCGTATTTTTAGATATTGGTAGAGACGACAAATACATCGGTAGAGTCTGTTAATACATCGGTAGAATCTACCAATGTTTCGGCAGAATATGCCAATATCTCGACAGAGTCTGACAATGTTTCGGCAGTCAACAGAGTCTGCCAATGTTTCGGCAGGGTTTGCGTTTTTTTAGTAGACGCTTTAAGAATCTTCTAAAATGCTGGTAGACTTATATCTCAGTCTACTAGTCTATTAATATCTCGATAAAGTTTACTAATGTCTCGGTAAAGTCTGTCAATATTTCGATAGAGTTTACAAAAGACAATTTTGATATTATAAAATAAAAAAATTTAAAATAAATTATTTCAGTAATAAAAGATAATAAAATTATTCTAACTATTTAAAAAAAAATAGATTACTCTAGGTAATCGCTTTACATTATTCAAAATTTAAGGATAATGATCAATGATCTAAAATTTGTTTCAGTTCTTTTTTCTCCTCAACAAACGATCGACGACACATGTATTCTGTAAGAGTTTTTGATTGAAAAACAATTTTACCTTTGATTTAAAAAAAAAATTTAAGGATAAGATTATATTGTCACATGGCTTTGGAATTTTGTTTGAGAATGAAATGCGTGGACTATAACTTTTGAAGGAAAAACGACAAGTACATGTTTTTACACCAAACTAGATTTGACAACTTCTTTTTAACATCGGTTAGAACATTTCCAACCCAACGTCAAATCCTAAACCGTGTAAAATCATTTCTAACCCAACATCAAAATGGCGAAAACTCATTTTCTATACCAAATATGGGTACAAAAACCGCTGCAATTATTTTCTAAACGGATATATTCTCTCGATTTCTCGGCGTCTCCGCCGTAATCCAGCGGCCGCCTTGCTCCATCAGCGCGAACTTCTTGAGGGTTTTACTCTTGCTCTGCACCATCTGCTACAGAAATTCATGGAGTTGCATCTATAATATGGGGTAGATAGTGTAGGGAAGAGTTTTCGTATTGTAATTAATCATTACCTTGCTAGAAAATTCGATTATCTCTGTTTGAATAGTGAGGTAAAATAGTAAATGACCTTACTTTGATTTTGATTTCCAAGTGAGTTTGAGTTTGTGATATGGATTTTGGAGTTTAAAGAGATTCTGAAAGTGAAATTTACTGAGTTTTTTTTGCACAATCCAATTGAATATGCATGCTTGCTTTCCCCTAACTATAGTAATTTAGTAAAATCAAAACACCTTTCTATATTATGTTCTCAGAAAAGCCTCCAACATTATATTATTTTTTTCTAGACTGTTGATTTGTTTCCTAGTTTCAGATTTATCTTTTGTCCTAGAGAAAAGATGTACATATTGGAATTAGATATTCTACTCATTTCCATTTTGTTTCTAACAAATGAGATTATAATTTGGTGAATAAAATTCCGGCACAAAGTCTCGGTCCGTCTCAGTAAATGATTGGAGGTTAGTTGAATGGATTAGTTTGGTGAAACTCTACTTTATCTCTTCTTATCAAGAACTTCTTATGATCACTTCTTCACTAGTTATTGTATTAACTGTGAAAAAAGAAGAAGCCAACACTTCAGCCTTTTTTCATGTGTTTCCTTTTACAATTTCACTTCTTGACTAGTGAACAAAAAGGCAACAGTTCAGGCTTTTTCATGTGTTTCCTTTTACAACTTCAGTAATCAAAAAGAGAGAATTGTTGCATAAGTACGGAGCACTAAGTCTAGACACAGTAAATCCACCAGCAAAAAGGTTCGAAGCTTATCTCGTGTGCATGCTTTTCTTATCCTCTTTCTTTTATATGTTTCCGCAATTATCATTGAAGATAGTGACTATAGCAATATGCAATACTATCTGTTCACTTGTGGCTGAAACTATACCACATTTATGTGCAAACGAACCTTTATGTGACGGTGATTCAATGTTATATATCTCAGTTTTCTTCATGTTATTAAGGCAGGAAACTTCTATACAAAAGCCACTAAATGGAGTATGTTTTCATCATGAGGTGAGTACGGAATTAAACCGGAGTAAGACTGAAAAAGTTTTATAGAATCTATTAGTCAGATTTTCTTTAAAGCTGAGATACAATTGTGAGCCATTGAGTTATTATTTGATCTCCTGATCAAACTTTACATCTCTTTTGGGTTACAACTTATACTAAGTTTATTCATTCGACAAAAAATTGGGTCCACCATGAAAACATATATTACTCAGATCGACTGGCTTATGTCACATGACACAGATTCTTTACAGGTTCTAGAGGTCAGCTTTTCATATACTTATTGTTCTGTAGTGACTTGGCTTTGGCCTCCACCAACAGTTTCTGGTGCGTGAAAGCTCTTTTGCTGGTACAAATGACGGCTCAAAGACACATCTGCAACAACCTCCAAGTTTTTTAATTGTAATTCAAGCAACCATCAACATCACATTTTCACCACAAAAGGTAAATTTTCCCCTTTTTACCTGGTTCTTTCTATGACTTTCACCTTTTCAAAATAGTGACTAGGAATTTCTTGAATTTACCTAGCATATCTATTTTGGTGTACCCATCTAGGGAACGTTTTGTAAAAATATGAAGAAATATATGTAGTTCTTATGAATATATTGGAAGTAAATATGTGTGATAGATTTACTCCAAAATATAGTATAAATCGATTTTTTGTTACTCTATTAGTACTTAGTAGGTTATATGAAGAACAACAACAACCGTAACCTTAAAAGTTAGTATATTTTTGCTCCTACCAAGATCTTAAAAACGATATGAAAAGTTCAGGGGTCTTTATATTTTGTATTTTAGCAATACTTTATAAAGTAGTTTTATAATCTATATATAAACTCATCTATTCAGAATCTAAGTTAGTGATAACTTTTTCTATCATTCCCACTATGAGCGAGGGAGGTCACTCCTCAGGATCCACTATCACTAGTGATAGGCATATACATAGATATGTATAAACTAGTTAATGGAACGAACCTAGTGAGATTATAGATAATGTTATGATAATATCAATAGTAGGCTTATCTGAGTATTCCACACCAGATATTATATTGGAATGATTTGAGAAGTTTTAGCTAATTCAATTAAACTTCAACAGTATAAGCAATATGTATATCCCCTAATGACAATATTTCAGTGAATAAAAGGGACAAGTTGATCATAAACAAACATGAAAAAGACAGCAAAAAGCTGTCTATCACTAAAGGAAAAAGGGAAAAAGTGATCAATGTGGGTCACTAATCAAATCCTAAATCAAGATATTTTGTTTGGGTCCTAGGCACAATCATCTTGGTAAGTTTATGTGTCAGTCTATTAAAAGATGTCGAAAACAAAAAAAAATTCTGCTTTTGCAGTAGTGAAAAATTATTGTTCAGAAAGTATAAACAAATTATTATTATCTGTTTTTTTACCCTAAAATGAAGTTGCTGTTTCACTGATGATTATTTGTGTTTGAGTTTGGTAGTTCACTATGAAATCTTGTTCTATTGTATGAAATGTGAAATTTCACAGTATTATTCATAGGCTGCCGGCTTGTATTGACTTTTATTTAAAATAAACAAAAGAAACCTGAAATTTTTAGATTTTGGGCATATAATCTTGTCCTAATCCAAGTGAAGAGACCATAGGTATATCTTCATTAAGTAATCACTACTTTCCGAAAGTTAAAGAGAAGAATAAAACAAATGAATGCATATAGAAGATGTACATAGTAACTTAGTGGTTTTAGTCTATTGGTTGAAGTTGGTGATAATTTATTACTGCTTGAACACTACAAATTCTAGATTTTGGCATAGAGTTGCCAAAGAAAAGATATTTACATTCGTTTCAATTTTTTTCTGGAGAAGAGTGGGCAAAGAAATAAAGCCTATGATTGATGATGCTTAGCAACCAAAAATGAGTCAGGAAATGATATGATGGGTTATAATTATATATAGGTCCCATGATATAGAGGATTGAGACATTTGAATCTAATCCTTAAGCATTATGAAGTTTCTATTCATTTTGTTTAGTGGAACCTCATCACTTGCTTACTCACTTCTCTACTTTTCATCATATTTAAAGAGCCATAAGGAATATATACCCTTGTATTTTATATACCCAAAAGGCTCTTTTATTTCCACCACTTTCCCTTAGTATTGATGATGTACATAAACATGTCTCCACATCACATGTGATATGTGTACAATTTAAATTTGTTATGTCATCAAATCTAACCTCTGTTTTTTTCGAATATATGTTATATCTTTATCTAGAAAATATAATCGTTACAATTGGTTGCAAGTAAATCACTTGCAATTTGGTATTATTAACTTGCATATCAATAGTATACAAAAAAAAGAAAATATAGATATTTTATGTCATTTATAGAATCTGAGTCCAAATCCAATATGGTTGCACAGTTACATGCTTTTGGGTAGATATACACATACACAAGATATCTATATATATACCTCCTCTTGTGCCTCCTCAGCTCCCACCAAAAACCTCATTTCTCATTTGAGTTTTTTCTTTTCAATTTGATTTCAAAGAAAAACTTAAATTATGGTTGATCCTCAATCACCAATACCACCTCACCTATATCCACAAGCAATTCAACTCAAACTCTACCAAGCTTTTATCTTCTCAATACCAATCTTATTCTCTATCATTCTTTTTCTCTTGTTCTATCTCTTTTACCTCAAGAGAAGAGCCTCTTCTCTCTCGACTCCTTCGATGATTCTTCCTGTTTCTTCGACCCACCAGTCTTCTTCTTATCCCCCTTCGGTAGGTGTCTCAATGTCTATGTGGATACATATGCAAGAGAAATGAACCATTTACATCAAAAAATATTAGAGCTATATTCTTGTTTTCATGAGATGTGAAATTACTAAACATATCAGGGAATGTTCGACTTCTTTCTCTTTCAAAATGTTGTATAAAGTTGAATGATAAATAGTTTTGAGACTGATTGTGTTTTATTTTGCAGGTTTGTTTGTTAGATGTGAAAGTAGAGCTCAAAGACATGTCGTTTTGTTTAATGAAGAACTAGGAACAAGAGATTCTCTGTAAGTTACTTCTGCTTCTGTCATAAAAAAACTTCTGAATTCTTTGCATAGAGAAACTTAGCCCCACAAAAATTGAAAACCACTTTAATCCAAAATTTCACTTTTACAATAACCTTTTAGATCTTTTAAATGTATTGATATATAAAATGAGTTCTAAGAACTTCTACTTGTCCTATGGTTTCATGAGCTTGAACTTTAGTTGTCAAGACAATTCTGCTAACGGTGTCAATATACGAATTGAGATGTCTAAGAATTATCCTTTTGAAAAGTTGAAATATACGAATTGAGATGCTCTTTGCTCATAAGTGTTTTTAGGCCGTTGCTTAGAGCTAAGAAATATTAAAAGTAAAGACGGAAAGTATAATATTCTAGATATACCTTTTATTCTAGATAGACCAAAACCAAGATTTTAGACAACATATACCTTTTATTCATTGGATTTCTTGTCCTCATTCTAAATAGTAAAACACTATTGATTTTTGTTTGTTTTGTTGGATTGAAAACTTTGATTGATTTGGTAAATGGTAATGAAAATTTGGTGCAGATGTTGCGTATGTTTGGGAGAATTCGAGTTGAAGGAAGAGTTAGTTGAAATGCCATCACGTAAACACATATTTCATCTCGATTGTATTCACCTTTGGCTTTATTCTCACTCTACTTGTCCTCTCTGTCGCTCCTCTGTCTCCATCTTCTCCACCAAAACCTCTGCGAACGACGACGACAACATTCCAGATTCTCCTCAAACTTCACCGGTTTGACTCATTAACCCCGAAAAAATAAAAGAAATACAAGTTTTGCTAGTGGATAGATAAAATACAAAATGTAAATCTTACTTCGGTTTTTAACTAAATTTTGCTGATTCGAGAGATCAAACTGAGTTTCATTACATTACATATTGGTTACATAGATCCATCCACGTTATTCTCTCTTGCTTCTACTTTAGCTAGATGTAGAAATGTTGTGTATGAACCCTAATGGGTGAAGTTACTTGAAGAAAAAGTAACCTAACACAATGAGCACAAATGTGAGGATCAAAGCTAAGAAACTGACCCTTTTTGGTAATCTTCCCTCGTCGTTCCTCAACACCATAGCCTCATAGACCGGCAAGCAATTTACCACCGCGAAGCTCGCTAACATGAGCTCAAT
Organism: Arabis hirsuta; assembly: GCA_964056655.1. NCBI lineage: Eukaryota > Viridiplantae > Streptophyta > Magnoliopsida > Brassicales > Brassicaceae > Arabis > Arabis hirsuta. The sequence continues at coordinate 8,046,228 of OZ053303.1, read as the reverse complement.
GACGGGTCCTTCTCCCCTAGTGAAAAGACCATAAATCCCCCAAACAAAAGCAAGGAGATTCAAGATCGCCACCGTGGCCACGGGCAAAAACATGGACGAAGAGGGCCCAAAATCAAAAATCTCTTGCTCGTACCTCTTCCTCTGTTTGTCATCATCATTAGCTTTACTAGTGACGTTGAATCCGTACGTAGAGAGGTTTAGGGTTTTGAGTGTGTACTCTAATAACCCAAAGAGGAATGAAGATAATCCTCTCATCATCCACATTCTTTGATCGTTCCACCATTTTCGATAAGTGCTCCCTTCCAATAAAAAATCCAATAAATCTTGCGTATACGTACCGAGGAACAAGAAGATGTAGAGCCAAAACCATGGATCTGATGCCTTGGGGAAGATGCTAACTTCATAGAGAATGGCAAGCTGAGGTAAAAGTCCATAGACCGTGAGAGGAATTGAACAAAACGGCCAAAAGGCATAGTAGCAATAACCTAAACTCATGAATAGACCCAATGATTTGAATCCGTAACTAATTGGACTATACTTGCATAAAGCCACTTCAAGAAGCCCAATGGACCATCGCATTTGTTGGCCCACTACATCAACTAAGGATTTAGGAGAATCTCCATAAAATGCAGCTCTTTTGGGACTGCAAAAAACTGATCTCCATCCTTCACAATGGAGCATATATCCTGTATAGTAGTCTTCTACTAATGATCCGTATCTGAAACCAATCTGTACAAATTTAACAATATTAGATTGATAACAAACAAACAAAAATAAAACATCAGTAAGGTCAAATAATATTGTTGGAGTTGAATTCACGTGTTTAAGGATCTTCTTAACAGATATTTATTTTAATACTATGTGTTCTTATTCATATCCTGTTCATATCAGCCTACAAGAATCTTAACCTCGTTTAAATGAGGTTATATCTCAAAAATATTTGTATATTATATATAAAAGCTAGAAGAAAAACCAACTATCGTATTTACTATTTTTGTTTTTATTTGGCTAAGAAATTAACGTTTCCTCATTTTTGGACTATATGTAATATCATAAACTTTTTAAAACTTCAAATTTTTAATGTACTAAATATAGAATAATCATTGGAAATAAAAACGTAAATGCAAACGCAAATGAATACCCAAAATCGCTGATATCAAAGGATTTAAGGGTTAACCATTATCTTACCTTGGATCCCCAATTGGTGTTGCACTCGTAGTTACATCCTGCTACTTTGTGTGCCGATGCCAAAACATCTTGGGCCTTGATGGACTTATCGGCAATCCAATTTGGTCCAAGTTCATCTATCTCAGGTTTAGATGGAGGCCCGTAGAAAACCCGACGATTGAAAAAACAACCAGTTCCCATGTAAATTGGACCCATAAGTCCATCATACCCAATCGTATTGATGTCAAAGGGTCGTTTGAGCTCGGATGCATAAATATCATTTTTGTTTATTCCTTGAAATTTTTGAGGAAATTGCACAAACCCTATGCCAGAATTGATCTTAGGTTCTGATAAATAGCATAAAGCACGTACCGGTGTTATGGGATCATTTGAGTACATGTCACAATCTAGCGTTAGAATGATTGGTGAGTTTGTCATCACCGATGATACTCGTAACTACAATGAAGATAAAACTCTTAGTTAACGAAATGTATTAAACCGAATTAATGCTACTAAACAGATAGAAAACGGGTTATGGTATGGTGTAGTAGTTACCAAGGTATTAAGAGCACCAGCTTTGAAATGATGTGATGAAACTTTACTCTTCTCTCTTGAAACATATATTAGGTTTGGCATTATCTCTGTCTCGTTAGTTTGTAGCACCTACCCGCGAATTAATACAAATATGAGATCTTATGATAAAACTCATGTGTCATATGATTATGTGGTTGGAAAGTAACTCTTAAATTTGATTAGTACCTTAATAATTGTAGGATGGTCATTAAGAGTGAATTTGTGATCCCACAAATCGAAGACTTCGCGAAATTGATTAGATTTGATTGATTGAGTATCAACTTTGCCACAATCCACCACATGTTCTACTTTCTTTTTCATATCTTCGTACATCCCCTGTTTCACAGTACAATGATTATTATATATGTTTTCAATTATTCTAGGACATAAGTCTTTTTTGCTTGGTATATCATATATAGACAATATAGATACTATGATAGACAAACCTAGATTGTGACAAAGAAAAACAAAACAAAAATGATAGACAAACCTAGATATTGCGAGATTATATGATTCCAATTTAAAATTAATTGGTAACAAATAGAGAGATATATATTATAGATTCATTCATTTTCATTTCTTTTATGTGAGATATTCAAATACGTCCAATTTTTTTGTTCATTTTTCTCGAACTGATATTTTTCTCTAATCGGTTTTGGATTTTGTTTTTACTTTCAAAATGGATGTGAATATTCATTTAAGTAAGAAAGTTTTTTTTTTTTTTTTTTTGCTAAAAAGTAAGAGAGTTTGTTACAAGCATATTTGCTAGAGTTGGAGCTTAGTGTTACACATACCTTAAGATTTTGAGTTTCCTCGTCTTTAGGATGTGAATTTGATGAGAAATAAACTTCAGGAGACCGATCTTGAACATTGTTCTTCTTGCAATATGGCAACCAATTCCTAGAGAACTTAGCAGCCTCCATCAAAGCAAACAAAGTCAACGACGATCCTCCATCGTCCGATACGTAGACCGAAATCTTATCTGCCGGATAATCGTAAGCCATCACTGACAAGGCGGTGTTGACCACCATCACCGGTGGCTCCTTGTAAGGATCAGCCGTACATATAAACACATCGAGCTTAGGAAAGTTTTTCGGTTTAGCTTCATATCTCTCAGGGTACTCAGACCGGTGAACCGGGTTTAACCGGAGGGAAGTTGTGGTTGCCCACAAGAAGGCGAGAATGATATCAGAGAGGAGAAGAAGAGAAGTTATTAGAGCATAGCTTCTTCTTGTGACAAGTAAGTGTGCATGGTGATACATGAGGGCTATGATGCCACACGTGTGAACCACCGCGTAGATTCGGTAGAGAGTGGTGCGCCGGCACGGATGACACGTGTGGAGGCTTGTCGAGTGTTTTCTCTGAGGCTCCATTTTTTATTTATAATGAAATCAAATGGTTTTGGAGAAATTAGTGATACTTTATAGGCGAATTTTTTAGACCATGTTTATCCATAAAACTCATCTGAATATCATTAATATTCACTATTTAATAAAAAAAAAAATTAGATTAATCGTATTGTGTCACGTGGCCATGATACTATTGAGACTTAAGGTAAATCAGCTGAGTATCATAAATAATAATTATTTTTAATATTTATTTAATCACATGATATTTATGAAGAATCATTAATAAACATGTTCTTAGAATTTTTTATTATTATATATTCATATATACAGATATTTACATTTTAATTATTACACGTGTGGTGTGTTTTTTCAATGGAGAAGTTATGTTAAAATTCTCTATCTTGAAAAAGAGGGGATTACATCAAAGCTCTAACGTACGCAACGATTATAAATTCTTATAATTTCTAGCAAAATATCGATTATGGGATTACAACTCTCCCACACAAAAATATAATTGTCTAAATATAGAATCCCTATATACTTGATATACCGAATATTCGTATATTTGTAGATAACATTTGTACCATCTCAAACATACTTTGTTTGACTGCAATTTATACTCTTGGCAGCTATCTACCAAAACCATAGTAAGAACAAAATAGGGTCAATTAGTTCAATAGCCAAAATAAAAATAAAAACTTATAATCTAACCAAAATGGATCTATGTGGCAAAATCTCACCCTTTAGGGATTTTGGTTAGTTTTTGAATTTTAATTTTTTAAGTTTTTTTAACCAATTAACCCAACAAAATATCCAAAATTAAATATGTCTCGGTACTCGACTAAGTCTTCCGTTTTTATTGACAAGTTGATATTCAAGTTTTTTACTCCTCTAGTGATGGTTTTGGTCTTTGTGGCTCGGTTTTTCGTTTTTGGTCGGGAATTTATTTATACGTAGTTGTTCAATTCTTCGTACCACAAATGATTTTTTTAGTTTGCTAAAGATATATAATATTTTCAGAAAATAGTGACAAAAGTGTCTTTTTTAGAAACATATGAAAAAACAGAAGTTATTTTTCTTATGCGAAATCATTTAAAAAAAAAACGGAAACTACATAGTTTTTGGTCATTCAATCACTTTTTTTTTTTGAATAAAACGTTGAATTTTTTAATTTTTGGTTCATATTCTTCTCTGATATTCGGAATCAGCTTTTATATATTTCAATTCAAAAAATAACTTTTTGTTCTAAAAAAAATTTGAACCCGAAACATAAAAAATCAAACCACGTATGTTATGTTTACTTCACCACTCCTTTGGTAATTCACTTATCACTAGCAAATTTTATATAAATTATATTTTTATATGAAAATGTGATTATAGTCCACCACTAGTTTAAATTAATATCTCTCATGGTATTTAGACCTTGAGCCGGCCCAGGGCATAAGCAGGGGAACTTGTGCTTGAAACCACTCAATATAAAGAGCCTCTAAATAAGTGAAACTCTATATTAGTCTAGTAGTTAAGAGCACATGAACCAAAAAGAAAGGTTGCAGGTTCGATTTCACATAAGTGCATATTTTTTTGTTTGTTTTTATGTATTGGTTTTGTGGGCCAAATTTTTTTTTTTTTTTAGAGTTAGGGCTGACTATGCTCAGACTGATGAACCGAGTTTAACCGAAGGGACGTGGTGGTGGCCCACATGAGGGCGAAATGATATCGTAAAGGAGAAGAATAGATGTTATTAGAGTAGAGTTTCTTCTTGTGAGAAGTGGGTGTGGATGGTAGGTGATACATATGAATGCTACGATGCCACACGTGTGAACTACGGCGTAGATTCGGTAGAGAGTGGTGCGCCGGCACGGATGACTCGTGTGGCATGTTGTCGAGCGTTTTCTCTAAGGCTCCATTTATATTTTTGTGAAATCAAATGGTTTTGGAAAAAATAAGAAAATTTATACGTGAGTTTCTTAGATTTTTTTTTTTTTAGATACATATACATAAATTCACATTTTATCATTGAAAGGATAAAGTGTGGTGTATTTTCCGATGAAAAAATAAACTTTATTTTCTCGAACTTGAAAAGGAGGCGAAAAGTCAAAGTTCTAACGTAAGCACAATTCGAACTGGTTAGAGCATCCACAATGGTAAGGTTTTTTACATGATTTTCTAATCTACTGTAATATTAACACTACAAGAATACACTGACATTGCAAGGGAAGAATGTGTAGCACGTCCCTCGCACATCACGTTTTGCGAGCAACTTGCGATGTCAACCGGTTCCTCGCAAAATCATATTCCTCGCAAATCCCTCGCAACAATTGCGAGGGTACAAATATCCTAGCAAATCCATCGCAATAGTTACCTCGCAAATTCCTAGCAGTTATTGCGAGGGATTTGCGGGTTATTCGTAACGAAGCAATTGTGTCTCAGAATCAAAGCAAATCCCTAGCAAATTTACGAGAGATTTGCTACTTCCTGTTAATCTCCCCTTGCAAGTGTATAACAAATTTTGCGAGGGATTTGCTTGAGCTTTCATTTCTTTGTCTTGCACCTCCATAGCAAAATCAAGAGATTTGCAAGAGCTGTACAATTTTTTTGATAAACTATTTTATTTATTATATCAATTTTTTAGTTATAATATTTTCAAAATTACAAGTTTTAGAACCTGAATTGCGAAATTAATATTTAAAACCTAAAAGTAGTTTAAGTTTAGAAACAAAATAGTTCAATACATTACAAACCAAAAAAGACTACAAAAAAAAAAACTAAATACTATTAGAATGGCTAGATGATTTGTAAACTACATCAAATAAATTAATTAATACACAATATTTACCTCACGATATATTGCGTTTTTGTCGTTCACTGTCAGCTCACAAGACGCGGCGCTCTCAGGACCATCACCAACGGATTGTTGAATCATATCTTGCATCTTGGACGTGACGTTTTAATCTATCAAACCAATTCATAATCCATCAAAATCCAAATCCTAATCAAACCAATTCATAATCTATCAAAATCAAACCTCAAAAAATCTCAGATGATGAAATCGAACATCAATACCAAGTGGAAATGCATACAAGAAAAATCTTGTTCTAATTGAGTGAAACAAAGTAACGATATTGAAAAATACAAATAGGGAAAACAAGTAGATATGAAAATCGAACCACAAAGATAACAAACAGAGGGTTACGGACTTAAGGCGGTGAATACAGAGGACGACGGCCGAAAAAAGATGACAGCAGTGACTGGAGGAGAAGAGAGAGACGGTGAGACAATATCGACCCAAAAATGTAGAGAGAGAGAAAAAAAAACGGACCAGCAACAGCGAAGGAGAGGGATCAAAACCTCAAATAACCCAAACGAGTAAGTGGAAATAACAAATAACCCGAGAAAAAATCTGTTTTTTTTTATTAACTCAAAATTGGCTGAAAAACCAAAGAAGTTTAATTAAATTACCAACCCAACCATCATTACCCGACCCAAATCCGTGTAAATCGGACAAACCCGACAAATCCACGACCCACGACCTTCTTCTTTCCCCTTTCCTCATCCGTTTCAAAACAAAACCGTCGATTTCAATTGTTCCCTCTAAAAATCGCACAACCCAGCAAAACTAAAGAGTACAACCCAGCAAAACTTAAAAATCGCAAAAATCGCACAACCCAGAAGGTCGCACAACCCAACAAAATCGCATTGCACTTAAAAGCGCACAATCGGATCCCGCACAGTCGCTCAATAACCAATTCTTCTCTAAGTTATGTTGTCTTTCTTTTCGATTTCGATTATAGATTACTCCTTCTGTCGATTAAAGATTAAAGATTTGTCGATTTCGTAGGTAATGGCACGTAGAAAACAAGCATCTGTTTCGGCCGATGGAACTCCTATAAACCAAAGAGTTCCACGAATAGTTGATCCGACGAGTTCAGAGGAAGTGGAGGAAGAGGCGGAGGAGGAAGTTGGGGCTGAGGAAGAGGCGGAAAGAACGGATAGAACTCAAATCCCCGCTGAGGTATGTAAAACTTAATTCGAAATCAAAATTGTTGATAAAAAGAAAACATAACACTTAGTACAACTGGGAAATACTGTGTCATAACATTTGGTACAACTAGGTAAAACTGTGAACGTTTAGGTTATACTAATATACAACTGTTTTATAATTGCAGGGATTAGACGAGGAGGAAACCATACCAATACCACCTAAGGACATGTTCTTTCCAAGAACGGAGTATAAGAAGGCCATTAAGATTGAAACGAGGTGTGCTCTATATAACACACTAAAGACGTTAAGAAAGGTGCTTATGAAGAAGGAGCTGGAATGGTTTGAAGAGCATCCTCAGTTCAAGCATTTCTTCCACATGCCTGAGCTTAGAAACCACAAGTCGATGGGCATATGGATGCTTCTTCTTCGTACTGTTTGTATATCAAAGGTCCGAGAAGCTTGGTTTTTGGAGAATGAAGTTCACATCCGTTATTCCATCAAAGAACATGGGATTATCTCTGGATTGTTTAGTTACAATTATCCACTTAACTGGGAAAAGATGGGAGGATGTGAGTATATCGAGAGACACTTCTCAGTTGGTTCAACAATTAGGTTGGTGGATGTGGAGAAGAAGTTAGTGTTGATGAGGGCTTGTAGAGATAGATTGAATATGGCTATCCTCTACTTCTTATCCAGTGTGCTAATTGGAAAGAAGAAGACTGAAGCAGATGCACCGTCTGTCGAGAGTTTTTAACTTGCAATGATCTAGAGTTGTATCGGATATTTCCTTGGGGAAGATTGTCATTTTATGATAATTTGTGCCACATCAATGAGATACAACTCAAATTCGAAGGAGTCGTCAAGAGAGACGGATGGTGCTTTCCTTCTTTCATTATTCCTCTAGAGGTAATTGATTCGTAATATTTAAATTAAACTTTCATTATTCTTTTACTAAATTTTAGTTTTAATATCTATTTAAATTGTTCATGTCTTATATATGTATGTTGTAGCTTCTTGCCTTTGAGACAATTCATGTTCTGAAAGCGACGTTCCGTAGAGATCGTTATGATCCAAACCCTTCTTGCCCTAGGATGTGCAAGTCTGTATTCAAACATAGTCCAATGAAAAGGATTCCTCTTGAAGAAATTTATATAGCACTTGGTACAACCGAGGTTAATATTACTTTTCTCATATTGTGTAGCAAAAACTGTTTTAAGTTGTTATCTCTCACTAATTGTATTATTTTTAATATCCAAAGACCATAGATAGTATCTTGGTACCGAATTGTGATGAAGTTCCTCTTTTGGCCGAGATCTTCGATGAAGAGGAAGACCATCGTGACGTTGATTGTTACATGGTTGATAGTTGGATGGATCGCCTTTTGAAAGACCAAAAGCCTGTTTTCTGGCAAACAGAGTTAGAACTTGATGTGGCAGGTCGATCCCAACCTGTGGATCCTATAAGGGCGGCTGAAGATGAGGGTGTAGGTCCTCGGGTGGATGGTGATGGTGATGAAATCAAAGAGATAAAAAATGTGTTGATAGGGTTGCAAGAAGGAATGGTAAAGCTGAATAAAACCATGGAAGATGGTTTTAACATGATGAGTAGTATGTTTGATGGGCATGAAACAAGGCTCAAGGCTGTGGAATCGTTTATGAACTCTCAGGGATGGAATGAAAGGGGTGACTTTGGGAATCATAGGCATTTGGGAATAAAGTCTTACAGACATTAGAGAATTATAATACGAAACAAGTTTGAAGCAAATTGTTTATCCATACATGAAAGACATTATACATTATTCAAAAGTGGATCGATCACTTCTTGTGTGCAGGTAAATCCCCACAAGGACCGATTCATTTAACATTAAAAGATCGAGCGATTCAAAAATTGGATCGATCGATCCAATTGTTTGTACTACTTATACAACTAAGTAAAACTGTGAACGTTTAGATTATACTGATATTATTTAAAGCCTTACAAGCCGAATCATGTTAAGCATCTACGTACATATACAGACGTAGATGCATTACGAGAAAACGAGATGACATACAAAACAAAGACAACTAGGTGACTTTCTATTTCTCCCAATTTTGATTTGGTTAAAGTAATCTCCTCCAAGATTGCGTCATCCAACAATTTGTAAATGTGGCAATCTCCATCCTAAGTTCCAATTAATTAGATATGCAACAAACATTTAGCAAAATGATAAAGATAAGGAAATTTAGCAATTTTGAATATAAGTTCCTTACACGAATATCACCAGCACAAGAGTAGAATTTGGTCCCAGTCTCAAACCCAATTGTTTGAGTCTTAAGCACAGCCGGTTTTCCACAGTAACATATGGTCGGAATGCCAATAGGTGAGGGCTCCCATGTCACCGGATTCGGAGGAAATCGAGGTGGACTTATTTCTGCCTCCCAATCATATTTGGAGAGGATGGTTTCGTCATCCGAATATGATGGGTTGCTGTTGTTGGACCCAGTATCGAACTCGCCTAATATGACGCTCTCATGGTTCCAACGACCCATGTTTCGTAATCAAAAATGGAAACGGATACCCAATGAAAACTATCGAAAATCCGATACCCAATGGAAACTATCGAAAACTGTCGTCGGAATCGGATCACCTAGATTTTGGGAGAAATCAGTTTTTATGGTTTTAAAAAAAAACCTTTGATCCGTTTAATATTTGAAAAAAAAAAATTGACATGTGCGCTGTCAAAGGAGTTTAACCCAATCAGAGAATGACATGTAATTAAGTCATGTGCGCCGTCATTTAACAGTTAGTAACACCAAGTTACACTTAGTTTTACCCAGTTTTTTAGTTGTGCATATTTGTTCATAGTTGTACTTTTGGTGATTTAGATAATTTTTAGTTTTACCATACTATGCAAAAGAAATTTTTAGTTTTACAACTTATTTTTGTTAATAGAAACATATTTCTTTAGTTACCATGTCAAAATATTTTGAATATCACAACTCCTGTCAGTATTTACATCATAAGGTAATCAACACTATTAAAACATACATAAAAGTGTAATATGATACATGGAAGTTTGTGAAATTTGTATTGGACAATTCGTTTTAAATTTACTTATATTTGGAAAATTAAATTGTAGATAAATAACAAATTAAGTCTTTTAAATTATGTCATTCCATATTTTAATTTTTATGATATCAAATAATAATTAAAATATACTTAATAAAAAACTATATTTGAAAACTAGTTTTAATTTACTTATATTTGGAAAATTAAATTGTAGATAAATAACAAATTAAGTCTTTTAAATTATGTCATTCCATATTTTAAAATATATTTAATAAAAAGCTATATTTCAAATAAAAAGCCATTTCGATATTTTAAATACTAGTTTACTAGTTTTCCACCATTCCGACATTGTAGCTATATTTAAAATTATGTCATTCCATATTTAATATTACTAGTTTTCTGCCATTCCGACATTCCAATCGCGTAAAAAAAATGGTCCACAATTTTGTAAGAAATAAAAAAATTGTCCACAATTTTGTAAAAATAAATAAAAATGGTCCACAATTCAAACACACAAACTAGTAGTGCACACTTAAACATACAATCTCAATTCACTCACTCACCACTACCACCACTTGGGCCACCTACTTCACCAATTTGAATCGCCTTCTTCTTTGGTTGAGGTTCTCCGGTTGATGGATGCCTTCTTACTTGACGTCTTCCCTTTTTGATCTTTTTTTTCTTCGGAGATAAAATGCTTTTTTGTTCTATATTTGCGGAAATATTCCACTCAGACCTATGCGGCACCAGATAAATGGTCTTGCTATATGCAAAAATCCATTGGTCAACGAAATTCTTTGGCGAACACAACTCAAATATCTCGAAGCTCGTCGTTCTCTCTTCTTCCTTCATGAGGCTGTAGACTGCGGCTATTGCATGAACACAAGGAAACTTGTCAATATCAGACGTTTTGCAACTACATTTCCTGTTTCGTAAATCCACCTTATAATGATCCCATCCCGTCCAACCACACTATACTCAAGCATGTACATGTTTAGCTCGGTCGCAATCAAATGAGTCGCTTCCGCACCTCTATCGTGGACTATGTCATTCACCTTTGGCACTAGCCGGTTCCCGTAGTTTCCATATATAATGCTCTCTTTCCTATGTTTGTTAAACCATTTGCAAATTTTTTCCACAATCGCATCTATCATAGGTAACAAATTGTAGTGTCTTGCCTCCTCAATCACTTTGTTCAGAGACTCTACACAATTACTTGTGTCTATGTTGTACCTTGCTCCGGGAAAATAGCACCTCGCCCATTTTGACACTTCAACGCTTTTATCTAGATATTCTCCTGCTTTAGGATATCGTCTTCTAAAATCATCATACCTTCTTTGGAACTCATGCTCTGTATAAATCTGAGCAATATCCCTGAATGTCTGTGCAAATACTTCTTTGTTGACGTGTGAAACTTTTAGCCTTACATTTTGGGACAGATGGAAGATACAATACCCATACGTAGAGTCGGGATACATCTCACGCACTGCCTTAATGAGGTTTGCGTTTCTGTCACTCACAAAAACTTGTTCTTTACTATCTTTAATAACGGCTTTTCAATAGAAGAAGACAAATAGTTTTGAAAAAGATTGGTACGTAGAACAAAACTAACCACTAATACATTATTGATATTTATAGGCTAGTTTCTCTAGAGAAAGAGTAGATGTTTTCATAAAAAAAATAAGGGAAATTGCATTTAATAGCCATAAAAAATTATAATAAAATCCTTAACCATAAACTTAAATTTAATGGTTTATATATATTTTGCCACATATGCTAATTTTTTTTATTTTCTTAATTTTTTTTTTGGTTATTTTTGCAATTCACCTTAAAATAAATTGATTTTTTTTCATCAAATGAATGATTACATCTAATGTCTTTTTTTATCCCACAAAAATGTCATTATAAAGGTAACGTATAGTTTATTCAAGTTTTGTTTTTCTTTTTAAGTGTTTTTCTTTTATCTAATATTAAAATAATTTAACAACATATATTTATTAGAAAAATGATGTAGAAGCCAATATAAGATTTCCTTTTTTTGCAATTTAAATTTCTCTATATGAGGAAAAAGGAGAAAATATCAAGATTAATTCTGGTCAGGACTCTGCCGTGTGGTTGAGGCTTATCACTTAGGCTAATCATTTGTTTTGGGTCTACACTCTATACACAAGACTCTCGTCAAAATCAGTCTAAGAAGAAGAAAGTTTTGAAAACCAAAAAATAAAAAATGTTTTTTTTCCATAAAAACGATTGATCTCTAATACTAATTATTTTGTCATCATATATTATAACTAGGATGTTTTCACAGGGAGTATATAACAAGTTATTTTTCTTTTTCCTTCTCATTCCATCATGTTTGTTAGTTAAATCTTTATTCTACTTAAGATATAACAAGTTATTTTTCTTTTTCCTTCTCATTCCATCATGTTTGTTAGTTAAATCTTTATTCTACTTAAGAATAGACGGACTAGTTAGCTCTAATCCCTGTTAATATAAGACAATCATCTCCGATCCATCTCTATTTCCAACTATAAAATAGAGATTACTATTTTTTTCTTTATTTATAGAAGAAAAAGTGTAGAGAACTCTAAGATCATCTCCAACGTATTTCTTTATATTTGACTCTAAAATAGAGTAAAAAATAGCATTCTCCTATTTTCACTCCAATGTATCTCTATTATAGAGGAATAGCTATTTTTTTTCTCTATTTTGGAGTTCTACAGTTTTTCCTCTATATATAGAGCAAAAAATAGCAATTTCTATTTTAGAGTTAGAAATAGAGATGAGTTAGAGAAAAAATAGAGGATTGCTATTATTTGCTCTATTTTTATAGAAAAAAATAAGGATTGGTTGGAAATGCCCTAAAATAAAGAAAAAATAATATTTTCTCTATAATAGATATACATTAGAATGAAAATAAAATAATGCTATTTTTTACTCTATTTTAGAGTTAAATATAGAAAAATACATTGTCTAAAAAACAAACTTTCTCCATTTTTCAATATAAACTCAATTTAGCTTAAAACATATCGTAAGTGAAAGTACAGAAACCACTAATCCGGTTGATTTACTTGAGAAAGTAGTAACCTGACATAATAAGAACAAATGTCAGGATCCCAGCTAGGAGGCCAATCTTTTGTGGTAATTTTCCATTATCTTTCCTCAACACCATAGCCTCATAGATCGGTAAGCAATTCACCACCGCGAAGCTTACCAGCATCAATTCAAGTACGAGTGTTTCTCCCCAAAAGAAAAGACCATAAAGCCCCAAGACGAGGGCAACGAGATTCACAATCGCAACCACAGTCATGGGTAAGAACATAGGCGAAGAGGGCCCAAAATCAAAAATCTCTTGCTCATACCTCTTACTTTGTTCTTCATTATCGTTGGCTTTGCTAGTGAGGTTGAATCCATGGGTGGAAAGTTTTAGGGTTTTGAGAGTGAACTCTATGAAGCCAAAGAAGAATGAAGAGAATCCTCGAATCAACCACATTCTTTGATCGTTCCACCATCCCCGATAACTTCCTCCTTCTAATACAAAGTCCAATAGATCTTGAGCATACGCACCAAAGAACAAGAAAATGTAAAGCCAAAACCATACATCATATGTCTTGGGGAAGACGCTAACTCCATAAAGGATGGCAAACTGGGGCAAAAATCCATAGATGAAAAGAGGAATTAACCAGAAAGGCCAAAATGCATATTGACAATAGCCTATACCCATTAGCAAACCCATTGATTTGACCCCATAGGTAATAGGGCTATATCTTGACAAGGACACTTGAAGAAGCCCAATCGCCCATCTCTTTTGTTGGCTCACTACATCACTCAGGCTTTTCGGGGCATCTCCGCAAAATGCTGCTTTTTCGGGATTGCAAAAAACTGATCTCCATCCTTCACAATGGAATCTATACCCTGTGTAGTAGTCTTCCACTAGTGATCCATATCTGAATCCAATCTGTGCATATTACAGTACAACAAATAATTCCGAATTTAAGATATTATTAATAGTACAAATTTCAAAAATGTTAAATTCTTGTCTTGAAAGATATATATTTGTTGACAAAAAAATCTATCTTTAGACTTTTATCATGAAATGAGACATTCTCTATGTTTCATATTAATTACAAAATTAAAAACTTGTTTGTAAGATTGACTATATTGTATGACCAAGACTAATTTTTTGTGATAGTGTCGTCGATGTGAGTGTTCACAAACAAAACTATGTTGGATAAATTTTAAGTTAAATCTTAGAATAAAGCTTCTCCAGTTTTGGTGACTAATAAGAAGACTTTATTAGGAAATCAATACTAGATCAATTGGTGTTGACTTTACTTACCTTGGATCCCCAATTAGTGTTGCACTCGTAGTTACATCCTGCTACATTGTGTGCCAATGCCAAAACATCTTGGGCCTTGATGAGTTTATCTGCAATCCGGTTGGGTTGAAATTCATCTAACTCTGGTGAAATCAATTTAGATGGAGGCCCATAGAAAACCCGTCGATTGAAGAAACATCCAGTTCCCACATAGTTCGGGCCCATTAACCCATCAAACCCAATCATATTGATCTCAAATAGGCGTTTGTACTCGCATGCATAGATATCGTTTTTGCTTATTCCTTGAAATTTTTGAGGAAACTGCACGTACCCTAAACCAGATTTGATTTCAGGATCTGTTAAATAGCACAAGGCACGAACCGGTGTTGAAGGATCGTTCGAGTACATGTCACAGTCTTGTGTTAAAATGACCGGTGAATTCGTCATAACCGCAGATACTCGTAGCTACAATAAACAGAAGAGATGCCGTTGAATCAAATTAAACTAAACCGAAATATTGCTAGTTACAAACTGAAAACTGGTTAAGGTAGGGTTTAGTTGATACCAAGGTATTAAGAGCACCGGCTTTGAAATGATGTTGTGAAACTTTACTCTTCTCTCTTGAAACATATATTAGGTTTGGCATTACATATTTTTTGGTATCGTCCATATCCATCTCGCTATTTTGCAACACCTATAGGGCCAAATAAAATAAAACTTAGATTTTGTTAATAAAAATAATAACATATGACAAAAATGTTATTTTTAAGAAATATTTTAAAAGATATACATTTATGTCATATACTCCACTGTTTTTAAATAATTGATTTTTTAGAATTTTCACACATATTAAAAAAACATATTAAATTTTTGCTCTAAATGGTGACCATAGTAACTATTAGAAATGTAAAGAATGAGGAATAACATAACATTCCTACTCATTTCTAATATTTTTTTACCATTTATAAATAATAAAAGTTCAATGTCATTTCTTTTCATTTCTAATAGTATTAGAGAATATAGATAAAAGTATTCTCTATCTAATTTGACAAGTAATAAAAAATGCATTTTTATGTAAATACTTTTTTTTTATTATTTAAAATATTTATTCCTTTTTTGTTATTATTTACAATGACAATTGGTTCAATTCACTCTCTACAATAATTTATTTTAATTTGTTCCATACAACTTTTTCCATTCTTTTTTCTCTTCATTCCTATTATTTTTCAAGTGGTTACCAGTTATAAATATATTATTTTTTTGCTAAATAATTTTCTATAACTTTTAATCAATAGTAATTCAATAAAATCAATTAATATGTTTTGAAATTCATAATTCATCATCACTACTTGATAAAACTTGCATAGAAAATATAAAACATCAATTTTTTAAAAATAAATTTGTTTTCAGAACATCAAATATTTAGAAACAGATAGAATATATAGTAGTAAGATACGAATTTAATTTTCAAGATTTTGATTAATAAAAATACCTGAATAATAGTGGGATGGTCATGACGCGTGAATTTGTTGGTCCACAAATCGAATACTCCACGAAATTGATCGCATGTGACAAAGTCGGATTTAACTTTTCCACTATCAACCACATGTTCTACTCTACGCTTCATGTCTTCGTACATCATCTGTTACGCGTCACAATAATATTACATTTATATGTTTTCCCCTATTTTCTTAATAAAGTGTATGACTTAATATATCTGTCTTATGTTATTTATTAGATACAGCACCGTAAAAGATCTTACTATTTGTAAAAAAGAGCAATATATTTCTTACTGCTTGTAAAGCCAAAGAAGTATATTTAGAGCTACACTACTATGAGTTTACTCTGAGTTTTGTAAAAAAGAGCAATACACTTTGTCCTTTCATTTTATCGAATTGATAACATTTTGTGCATATATATCCAGTCTCTTCATATTTATTTTTTAAAACTAGTTTTTCCATTATTTTCAATTTGACAAACAGTCTCTTTAATTTATTTTAGAAGTTCAAATTTTAAAATAGTGTTTTTCTTTATGTTTTGTCATTACTGGTTTTTGATATCAATGGAGTATAAATTATACTATAATCCATGATTCAACGGCCATATTTACTCTAGAAGATTGGATGGGCTGTAAAAATCTCGGATCACCTCTTCATATCCTCTCTTGGTCTCAAGGTGCAAAGTTCAACTCTATATTTGCAGTTTCAAAACATTTTGACACAATTGTATTTTTCAAATGGACTCAACAACTTTTTTTTCTTTAGGCAAAAAATCATGTCGGGTCAGCCCTGGATGGATGAGATATTACGGGGAAAAAAAGTTTTGCATACAAAATCTGTGATCTTGGTTGGTTGTGTTGTCTGACTTTTTAAAGCTATAGATGATAAATATCAAAGAAAAATATAGCTACTCTATAAGGAAATACTAATTGTGCTGCACAGGGGAATGATACAATACTAGATTCGAAGTAAAATTATGTGAAACCATGGATGTTTGAAAAAACCAAACAAATAAAAACGCATATCATTTACATAACTAGTAATCCTATTGGTGTAAGAGAAATCATTTAGGTAAACTAATATGGGTCTTATCGTTTAGGAGAAAAATGGATGTTTAAAACAAAATTTAAAGTGAATGTGAAGGTGATGTGACAGTCACCCAAAATATTGGGATCATAAACTTAGACAAAAGCGTCATCATTGTTGATAAGATAATATAAGGTTCTCAAGGATCGACCCCTTCACCACAACAATGACTCTTCATTATTTCAAAAGTAGTAGTATAGTCTAATTCTTTTGTCTGTTTCTACTCATTTAATTTTTGTTTGTTTTATGAGTTTTACTCCAGTAATTCCAAATTTCAATTTTGTTTTTCTTCCGATTTGTTTGTTGTTAGAAAACATGTTATTTCATAGCTCAAATGAGATCATAATGTTTTCTAAAACGATGGATAGATTACTAAAACTAGGGAAACAAAAGAAATATAATGAATTAAGTGCTAACAGTCATTGGAAGTGTTGTGGCGAGTTTTAATAATTAATTGTTAGTATCAAGACTAAGACTCGTGAGAATTATTTTGACCTATGTATTGTTGAAACAAAAATTAGAAAACGTACTAAACCTAACTAGTATAAGTGAGTAGTCAATTACTATTGAAAACACATACCTTAAGATTATTAGCATCGTCGTTTTTAGGATGTGAATTTGATGAGAAATAAACTTCAGGAGACCGATCTTGAACATTGTTCTTTTTGCAAAAAGGCAACCAATGCTTAGAGAACTTAGCAGCCTCCATTAAAGCAAAGAAGGTCAAGGAGGATCCTCCATCGTCCGATACGTAGACTGAGATCTTATCCGCCGGATAATCGTAAGCCAGCACTGACAAGGCGGTGTTGGCCACCATCAACGGAGGCTCCTTGTAAGGATCAGCCGTGCATATAAAAACGTCCAGCTTCGGAAAGTCTTCCGGTTCAGCTTCATATCTCTCGGGGTATTCAGACCGGTGAACCGGATTTAACCGGAGGCAAGTTGTGGTGGCCCACATGAAGGCGAGAACAATATCAGAGAGGAGAAGAAGAGATGTTATTAAAGTAGAGCTTCTTCTTGTGAGAAGGGAGTGTGCATGGTGATACATGAGGGCTACGATGCCACACGTGTGAACCACCGCGTAGATACCGTAGAGAGTGGCTCGCCGGCACGGACGACACGTGTGGAGGGTTATGCCGCCGACCGAATGTTCTCGATGACGCTCCATCGTTTTACTTTTTTGTTTGTTTTTTTTAATAGAAGAAGACAAACTAATAGTTTTGGAGAAGATTGGTACGTACTACGTAGAACAAAACTCACCAGTAATAGATTCTTGATATTTATAGGCGAGTTTCTTTAGAGAAAGAGTAGATGTTTTTTTTTATAAAATGAATGATTACTTCTAATGTTCTTTAAATGTAACGTGTAGTTAATTTATTCAAGTTTTTTCTTTGTATGTTTTTATTTTATAATTCTATCTAATACTAAAATAATATATATATATATATATAACCCATATATGACTTTCTTAAGACTGTATAATTATTAAGAAATAGAGTATCAAGAGTTGAAAACGCAACTCTCCAAATCAAACGAGTAACCCAATAACGAAAATCAATCAGCCATCATCGGAAAACCATCAATACCCAACTACGATTTCATATTTTCAAGTCATCTCTTGATATATGTAGACTTAGAAGTTTGAACAATTGTGAACCCTTAGGGTAGCTGAATAGAAACTCCCATAGAGGGTAAGGACTGTAGTAAAGAAGCCTATATATGATTATCACTGTAAATAATTTCTGAAAAAATATATATTGACGTTTCTTTTTTTTAAAGATGGTTTCCTGCGAGTTTTTAACGGAACAATTAACTTTAAATCTCCCTATATTATATAAAAAAAAGGAAAAATATCATGTGGAAGAAGATAGGGATTGTGAGAGACACTGGCAGCTTCACAAAATGTCGGCGAGAGAGAAAATAAAAGAGTAGAGACAATAACGTCATCACTTCATAATCACAGTAGGCATTCGCCCACACGACACCACAGCACACCACACCCTAGCGAATCCTAATATGGACCACAATAGGCATACGCCCACACTACACCACATCACACTCTTGTATGAGTCGTATACTTGGAGATATTTACGAAATGTTAATTAAGTGTAACTCTATCACACAAATACCGATACATGACAAATTTTTGTTTTGAAAAAATCTTGTCCATTTAGTTTCGTTGGGGACAAAACTTGTTTATATATTTTGCATCGTTTTTAAGACAAAGCGCAATTCGTTTCTGAACAGGCCCGGTTTAAAGAGAATGCTAACATTGCATTTTGCATTAGGACTCACATTTTCTAAACAAATTTCTTTATCAATTCATGACAAATTTCTTTTTTAAAGAAAAAAAAAAAGTTAGAAAAGGGTCCATCTAAAAATTATACTACAAAGTAGCGATGTACTCAAGTAGTTGGAAATTACTACAACAAATTAGCTAGCTATTTTACCAATAACCTTACAACGTGTCTGTCACTAATACCCGAAGAGACCAATTAAAAACGATTCTCATATAGCGATAAATTTGAATTGGTCGCAAATCCCTCACTATTTTTATGAGCGACAAATCGTGTCCATCATAGTTGAAATGTATTTGAGTTATGAACATAAATCTGAATATAAATTTGATATTTTAATTTATCCAAGTTCTTAGTTGCAAACTTTTGCTAATATTCAAGTTCTTTTCTTTCGATTACATTCATTGTATGTATTTAAAACAACTCTTAATTTATAAAATCATTCTAAGAAATTAACCCTATAAATAAAAACATTAACTAACTATATGAATCCAAAACAAACACAAGACGTCTAATGCAAAAAAAAAAAAATTGAAAATACAGTTGAAAATTGAAATAACCACATACCTCAATAAAAGCAGTAGAAATAGCAATTAAAAATAACTTTATCTTTATTCAGAAATATTCATAGAAAATTGATTGTATCTACAATCTTTTCTACTCAGTGTTACACAATATCACTACCTAGTGATGTGCCCCTGACCATATTTCCTAAGCTACCTAGCTTACAACCAACACCAGCTGATATCTTTTTTGTTCACTCACCTGAGTAAACCCCTTACACAACCAGCACATGTTGATTTCCCGTTTGTTCACTCACTTGAGTAAACCCTTTGAGTTCTCTGCTTATTTTTTCTGCAAGAACTGCCTTTACAAAAGTTCTACTTTGGCTTTATGTAAAGAGAATTTCAGCTACAACAGTACAAGGACAAATTATTTTGTCCACTGAACAGTTGCAGGATCCCTGGAGAAGACTTTTTGCTTCTCCAGCATGCTCCTTGTCAGATTTTCCATCTGCTCCTGAAAACCATACCAACTCTGCTACAAGCTGCTTCCACTTGCTTGTTGCTTGGTCTAAGGTGCCACGTCATAAGTCAACTCTTGCTTGTTTTCCCGCCTAAGCTGAGTGACTCCAGAAAGTCTCTGTAGTACCGCTCCAGCTGAGTGACTCCAGGAAGACTTTGTAGTACTGATCTTTTAACCTCCCTCTTTTTACCTGAGTTTGTCAATCCAAGCACAAGTACCTGAACCCATAACAAACAAACCAAACAACCAAGCACAACAATGTACAAATCCAAGAACCAGGCAATGCACACAAACTAAAACCAAATTCCATAATGCACACAAAGACAATAAAATTCAACATAGATAAATAGGTTTAAGTCTTAGTTGTACAGACCAAAAAATTCAAGTTTTAGCACACAAACGTGCCACAAAAGATAGTCTTAAAACATAGGCAGAGCCATAGATTGATTCACAAAGAGATTCAGATCACATCTCCTTATCTTCAGTCTTCTCATCATCCTCATTCTCCTCATCAACTGGCGTTTTGCCTTGTGCCTTGTCATAATCTCCCCCTGCTTGGATGCACACACAGGTAAAAACAACCAGATAATAGCAGTGAAACCAGTGCAACAGGATAAAGTACATACCTGTCACCTTAAGCTGAATGCTTTTGAGAAGGCGAGACAGCTATCTGAGATCTTCCTTGAGAGATTCCGTTTTGACAGGTAGAGAAACTCCATAGAGAGACGAGCTCTTCTTGTCCAGTTGGAAAGTTAGCGGAGGAGCAGATGTGCGATCAGCAGAACGAGATGGAACAATCCTCTAAAACTGGAGAAGCTGATCAATGAGGTTTGGTAACACCAGACGTTTTTTAGAAGAAGCATTTGCACACGCAATGTTCTGGTCATAAATCAGCTTTCCAAAGTTGAACTCCATTTTGTTTGCAACCATGTAGACAAGAGTAGCACGATCCTTCTTCAGTGCGATTTTGTTGATGGTAGGCATCCAGTTGTGGTAGCACACGGAGTAGAGAACAGTCGTAGCAGGACTCATGTGAGGAGAAGTCAGAGAGTTCCAGTCTTGAATGACACCACCAGTGAACAGAGAAACCACATATTCTATAGCAATATCAAAGCGAGAAGTGACCAGAGTGTTGTCGTCATACTGTGGATTAGGCAGTTGGAGCATCTGGTTAATGATTTCCGGAGTGAACTCATACATGGAACCACGAACATATACACAGATATGACCATCATCCCGGAAGGCAATGCTGAACACATTGGCATAGAATTCTTTGACAACATCCTCAACATAAGTGTCCACCTCACAGACCGTAGCAAGGAGACCAGCCGATTCCACCAGATTTTGAGCAGTAAGAGTATTTTCAACACCAAGAGGCATAACTCTCATATCATTAAAGGAGCGAGAAGAGATAAGAGCATACTATTTAGCAGACTTGGCGGTAGCAAATGTCTCAGAGTAAGGCTTCCAGTCATACTCCCTGATCTCAGGATACTTTATGTCTCTTTCCAAAACCTGACGACGATTCTCGGCATAACAAAGTAGGAAGGCAGGCGAAACGTTGCCAGTGACTCCAGATCCAAAGACTGGAGCGTTGGTCATGCGAACATCACCGGTAGCATGCTTTGTTGAAGACTGAGGTGGAGACGCGTTAGTGCCTTCACTGTCAACCAGATGAGGCGTCAGATCGATGAACTTCTTCTTCGGCAGAGCAAGACGAAGACGACGAGGTCGAGTGCGAAGAGTGACTGACTTAGACTAAGATCCACTAGCTGTGGACTTGTTCTTTGCTTTCTTTGGTTTAGACCCACCAGCATTGTCCAGAGAGAGAGACCGTTAGTCGGACAGGCTTCATGAAGGAGGGATCAAAGACAGGACATCCTTCAGACATTGTTGTTTGAATATGAGAAACTGAGATGATGAACAGAGAAACTTGAAGCGTATTCAGAGAGAGTAAACTGAAAGGACGTGAGAGATAAAGTTTTCTTGGGAAGGCATAAAAGCCTGAGCAGTTGATAAATAAGCAACTGATTTTTCTTCTCTCGAGCCGCGAGCCATCAAATCAACCTGCACACGCTTCACAAACAGGCTTAAACCAAACAAAAACAATAATTGGCCCATATCGAAAAACAAGTTTGGCCCATATCCAAACCAATCCGAGACAGGCCCATAGACAAGCCCAAACATAGATAATAGCCTCCACTTAAATCCTAGACTAATATACAAAAAAACCATCACGTTTTTAATGAACTAACATAAGAGAATATGTACATATTTTCATAAAACAGAGTTTTAAAAATAAAATATAGAGTAACTAAAGCCAGCCAAACCAGAAACATGAAGCACACAATCTGATACACACCTGCAGTTTAGATTAACACACACATAAAAACGAAATCAACCCACCAACACACAAAGGCAACAATTTTCTAAGAGTGATTTCACACTTAAACGTTTTGCAAGAAGGCACCAATTTCTCAAAGAGACTTTCACACTTTGTGATTTACCATTGATAGACTTTCACATCATCATATGTATTCAGAGGATTCCTAGAGCAAAGATAGCTGAAAGAAGAAGATACCCCCCTTAATCAAAGAAAGATCGAGAGACCAAAGAGCTCATAGAAGAGAGACTCTTGACCAAGATTTGAGATTGAGTTTCTTTGAACCCTTTTTCACCCTTTTTCTTTTGAATTTGAGATTCTTTTCAGAGACTTTTGCCCTTTTCTTTTTGTTTTCTCTTGAATCTGATTATCATTTTGTTGTATTTGAATAACATGTTCTATCCTTTTTGGTGTGAACTACCCAGACTGGTCACATCACCTGAAGCTAGTGATGGACAGAACAGAAAAAGAGAAGGTACAATAAGGAATGATCTGAATACTTATGATGAGCAGCTATTTTCAAAGGCAAATAGGTTGATGAGAGGTTTTAGTGTAACAAAGTACACAAATTTAAAACAAGAACTGCAAGTATGTATCCTACTATGTACAAACATGCTAAGGCGAGCAAGATTAGAGCTCACAAATACCAAGAGATCTTTTCAAGTTTGAAAACGAATAAAAATCTAATGGTTTTGTAAAAATATTAGCAAGTTGTTTTTCAGTACCAACATGAATAATTGCAATGAGATAAGCTTCAACCAAATCACGAATAAAATGGTGCCTAATATCAATGTGTTTGGTTCTTGAATGCTGGATATGTTAATGACACTCATGTTGTCACAATGAATTAACAGAGTATTAGAAGTCATACCAAAGTCAGCCAGCATTTATTTCATCCACAATAACTGTGTGCAACAGCCACCCATCGCAATGACTCAGCCTCAGCAGTGGACAGAGCAACACAGTTTTTCTTTTTATTGTGCCATGCAATAAGATTATTTCCAAGAAAGAAACATCCACCTGAAGTGCTCTTTCGATCAACTACACTGCCTGTCCAATCTGCATCACAAAAACCTACAAGATTCTGATTAGTTTGCTTAGAGTAATACAAACCATGATCTAATGTACCTTTGACATATTTCAGAATTTGTTTCACGGCATTGAGATGAGACACACGGGGTTTAGCTTGAAACCTTGCACATACTCCCACACTGAGACAGATATCAGGTGGACTTGCAGTCACATACAGCAAGCTACCAATAATATCCATGTACAACTTCTCATCAACTTGCTCACGAGCATCATCTTTCCCCAGTTTGGTAATAGTACGCATAGGTGTTTTTGCACACTTGCTGGTTTGCAGACCAAACCTATGAATCATATTCTTAGCATAAGTACTCTGAGTGATGAAGATCTCTTATTCTGTGTGATAAATTTGCAACCCCAAGAAGTAGTTCAACTCTCCAACCAAACTCATTTCAAACTAATGGGTCATAATAGAAATCAGATTGCTGACCATGGACTTGTCAGTGCTTCCAAATACTATGTCGTCAACATACACTTGAACAATTAGCATGTGTCTGTCCTTTTTGCAGAATGAACAAAGTTTTATCCACACTTCCTCTGACAAAACCCTTCTCAAGCAGAAACTGAGTGAGACGATCATACCAGGCATGAGGAGCCTGTTTTAATCCATACAAGGCTTTCTTCAGACGAAACACATAATCAGGATGGTCTGGACTCTCAAATCCTTTAGGCTATGTAACAAACACTACCTCTTGAAGTAAACCATTGAGAAATGCACTTTTGACATCCATATGATACAGCCGAATTTTCAGAACAAGAAGCAATCGAATAGATTCAAGACGAGCCACTGGAACAAATGCTTCATCAAAGTTAATCCCTTCAATTTGAGAAAATCTCTTAGCCACAAACCGAGCCTTGTTGTGTGTGATGTTGCCATCCTTATCAATTTTGTTCTTGAAGATCCACTTTGTTCCCACAACATTGACGCTTAGTGGTCTAAGAACCAATTCCCACACATCATTTTTGGTGAACTGATTCAGTTCCTCATGGTAGGCCTCTAGCCAGAACTCATCCTCTAAGGCTGCTTGAATATCACCAGGCTCCACTAAAGAGACAAAATAGGAGAATTGAAGCATTTCCCTGAAGTTGATTTGTCTTCCTCTTGTAACATGACCATCATTCAGGTTACCAATAATATTAGTTGTAGAGTGCTTCCTAGGAACAACCGCAGGTCTTATCTCAGCAGATTCTTGAGCTTTGTGACTACCTGAAGTTTTCTGTGAAGATTGAGGTTCATTGATCTTTACTCCCCTTGAATCCGGAACCTGAGCAACATCTTCAGCCTCAAACTGAATTGATTCAAAAGGCTTTTGACATCTTTCATCAAAGACCACATTCACAGATTCTTCAACTTTGTGAGATTTCTTGTTGTACACACGATAGGCCATGCTGTTTGATGCATATCCAAGAAAGGTTCCTTCATCACTTTTGGAATCAAATTTTCCAAGATGATCCTTCTTATTCAAAATGTAGCAATCACAGCCAAAAACATGAAAGTAGCACAGATTTGGCATTTTTCCTTTCCAGATTTCATATGGAGTGGTTGAAGTACCAGGTTTCACGTAAACCCTGTTGTCAATGTAGCATGCAGTGTTGAGAGCTTCAGCCCAAAAACCAATGGAGACATTATTGCCATGAAGCATAGCACGAGCCATTTCTTGCAAAGTTCTATTCTTTCGTTCAATAACTTCATTCTATTGTGGAGTATAAGGTGCATAATATTGATGTCTGATTCCCTGACTATTGCAGAATTTGTAAGAAGCTTCATTTTCAAATTCTCTATCGTGATCACTCTTGATCTGTTTGATACTTCTTTTTCTGTCTGGAGCTGAAGAGCAAGGATTTTGAAGCTCTCTGCTGCTTCAAACTTTTATCTGAGAAACCTCACCCATGAGAATCTGGAGAAATCATCAACCAGAACAAAATATATTTCTTGCCAGTCAAGCTTTCAGTCTGAACTGGACCCATAAGATCCATATGCAGAAGCTCCAAAACTTCAGTAGAACCAATTACACCATTCTTCTTATGATGAACACGAACCTGTTTCCCTTAAGTGCAGGCTTTGCAAACAGTGTCAATCTTTCTTTCCAGCTTTGGAACTCCTCGAACCACTCCTCTCTGAATCAGTTTGACCATGCTTATAGTATTCATGTGAACAAGTCTTTTATGCCACAGTTCAAGATCAACAGACATGACAGACAAGCACTTGACAAATTCCTTCCAACATAACAGTTGTTACCAGACCTGGCCCTTGAGATAACAGAGTTTCCATTCGTGTCCAATGCCTCACATTGCGTTTTAGTGACCCCTCATCACAGAGCTAGCTGATGCTAATCAGATTGGCTTTGAGACCGTCAACAAGATAGACATCCTCAATATGGGGAGTATCAGCTTTAACTGTCTGACCTTTTCCTTTGATAATTCCTCTGCCTTCATCTCCAAAAGTTACCATACCTCTAACTTTTTCACTGAAGTTGTACAGACTCTGCATATCACCGCTCATATGTGTGGACCATCCACTATCAAAATACCAATCTTTATTCTCACGAAGAGATGTTGATGTATATTCTACATGAGCACACATCTCAGCATGCTTAACCAAGAGGTTAGAATCACCCAAACTATCATATAGATTCATGTAACTAGACTGCTCTTCTTCAGAGATCATACCCTTATAAAGGTCTTTCTTTAGAATCCACACAGAACCAAATCTAGATGGCTCCATCCAACATTTTTTTGTCTTCCATAAAAGGTTAAGTCTGTCTCAGCGTTTAAAACAGTGAGAGACCTGATGACCAGATTTGCCATAATGATGACAACCTCTGAGCTTTACTCTGCTGGCTTCTGTCTGTCGACCCTTGTCTTTCTAAATCTGAATGACCTTTCCAGAGCCTCCTCTGATAGAGGACTTCTTCTTCACATATTTAGTGACAGAAATTTCAGCAAGCTTGCTCTCTTTGACAAAAACAAGAGTTCATGAGTTGTGTCCATGGCACACTCATTTTCACCATTGTAACTAAGACCTCTGTGCTGAGATTCAGCTCTTCCCATAGCCAAGATTTTGTCAAGTCTTTCACAGCCATTGTTCAGCATCCTGATCTTTTTTATAATTCTCACAAAGTTCCTTTTCAAGCAAGTTTGCACGAGCACGTTCCTTGTTGTATCTCTTCTTGAGGATTTTGACCTTCTTGTGCATACTTATACTTCCCATTCCATCAGACTCGCTCTTAGAGAAATCATCTTCTTTATGTCTCACAGCATCACCCAACAGATCAATCCTGGCTTTCATTTTGAATGTCTCCCGAACAAGTTCCAGCTTGTCATTACTCAACTGAATCCAACTGTCATAAAATATTTTGTAGGCTTCTTTAAAGTTGATCTCATCATCTTTATCAGAATCAGACACTTGATCTTCACTCTTGTCAATGGTGATTGTGAAGGCGACAAAATTTAGCATCTCAGTCTCTGAGTCTTCCTCTGCTTCATCGGACTCTGACTCACTGAAACTCAGAAAAGGTTTCTCGTTTCCTTTTTGAACATTTGGACACTCAAATTTAGTGTATCTGAAGCCTTTACATTCCAGACATTTGAGCTTTCTTCGTTTCACAAGTGGGCAATCAGATCGGTAGTGACCTACACCTTCACACTCAAAGCACTTGATATCATGTTTTCTCCCATCTCTGTCTTCATTTCTAGACCACCCAGATGCATCACGACCTTGCCCTTTCTCAACTCTCTTAAGAGCTTTTCCAAAGTTCTTTGCTAGAAGAGCTATTCTTTCCTTTAGTTCCTAATATTACGTGTTGCTTTCTTCAGCCACAAACTCAATCCCTGTAGCAATCTGTAACTTATCCTCATCCACCTCCATTTCTTTAGACTTAAGCATACCAACAAGTTCTTCATAGCTCATGGAATCAGTGTTTCCAGAAACCCTCATTGCAGCTTTATTAGCAGCGAACTTCTGAGGAAGACATCTCAAGATTTTTTTACAAGTTTCTGCTCTTTGTATGTCTTTCCCAGAACTTCAGCCTTATTAGCTATAGCACTGATCTTCGAACTGAACTAGACTATAGTTTCATCCGGGTTCATCTTCAGCTTTTCAAACCTTGATGCAAGCTGATCCAAGCGAGTTCTCTTTACACTGGAAGTGCCTTCATCCGACTTCTGAAGCACATCCCAGGCTTGCTTAGCAGATTTGCAGCCTGAAATAAGTTTGAATTCATCTTCTTCAACTCCACTAAAAATGGCATTCATAGCACGAGCATTAAACTTGGACAGATTCTTCTCTTCTATAGTCCATCTCGCTTTCGGTTTGGGAGCCTTGATTCCTGTCTCAGTAAGATCAAACGGAGATTCCCAGCCATCTTCAATTGCAGTCCAAGCATCTTCACCTTGTTATCTGATCACTTGCATCATCCAAACTTTTCAATAACTATATCTCCTTGTATCCAGAAGCAGAGATTTGGTTGAACCCACAAGTTTAGTAGAGGGATCCATGGTTTAGCAGGATCTCACCAGTGATGAAACAAGATTGTTTCACAATCGATGAACCGCTTTGATACCAAA
Organism: Arabis hirsuta; assembly: GCA_964056655.1. Lineage (NCBI taxonomy): Eukaryota > Viridiplantae > Streptophyta > Magnoliopsida > Brassicales > Brassicaceae > Arabis > Arabis hirsuta. The sequence goes on along the minus strand of OZ053303.1, from coordinate 8,017,848 downwards.
TGAAATAACAAGATACCTCAATAAAAGCAGTAGAAGTAGCAATTAAAGATAACCTTATCTTTATTCAAAAATACTCATAGAAAATTGATTGTATCTACAATCTTTTCTACTCAGTGTTACACAATATCACTACCTAGTGATGTGCCCCTGACCATATTTCCTAAGCTACCTAGCTTACAACCAACACCAGCTGATATCTTTTTTGTTCACTCACCTGAGTAAACCCCTTACACAACCAGCACATGTTGATTTCCCGTTTGTTCACTCACTTGAGTAAACCCTTTGAGTTCTCTGCTTATTTTTTCTGCAAGAACTGCCTTTACAAAAGTTCTACTTTGGCTTTATGTAAAGAGAACTTCAACTGCAACAGTACCAAGACAAACCCTTTTGTCTGTTGAACAGTTGCAGGATCCTTGTAGAAGACTTTTTGCTTCTTCAACATGCTCCTTGTCAGATATTCCATCTGCTCTTGAAAACCAGACCAACTCTGCTACAAACTGCTTCCACTTGCTTGTTGCTTGGTCCAAGGTGCCACATCATAAGTCAACTCTTGCTTGTTTTTCCGCCTAAGCTGAATGACTTCAGAAAGTCTATGTAGTACCGCTCCAGAAAGACTCTGTAGTACTGATCTTTCAAAAAATTCGTCATTTTTTCTATAATTTTTTGTTATGCCATGAGCTTTGGTCAAGGATTCTTCAATCCTTTTGCTAAATGACACAATCACCAAAGATATCGGTCCAGGGATAGTCTTAACTATACATTCTAGAGACAAATGTAAGGATATGGGAGAGCATGTGTTGTAGCCCTGAATTCCATTGAAAATTTAAACTACTCGACTAAAACAACAAAGTACTCGTGCACTTGTGGTTGGAATAATCAATTTAAATGGTTTGATGGATGATCAGCTAATCTAATATAATATAGTAAGGTTTTTTCAAACCAAAGTTATGAGAAGCTGCCATGTGTCACCTACTCTTTTGACATGTGTTTTTTAAATTTATTTATTTAAGAGAAAAAGAAAAATTTATATCTATTTTTTCTTTCTAATAACTTTGACAATCAATTCCAACAATTTAATAGCTAATTCTAATGTTAATTAATTCCAATAAGTTGTAATATATATTAGCCATTGTTTTTTTCTTGTTTTTGGTACCCATAAAAATATGATTCCAAATTAAATGTGTTATTGTAAATTTTTAAACGGTTTGAAAAATATATATTTTATTTATTAAACCAAACAATATACTATATCAACAAAACTTAATAGCACATAAAAAAAAATTTGTGCAATTATTAAATTAAAACCCAACAATATACTACACCAAAAAAAATTAATAACACATAAAAAATAATTAGTGCAATTAAAAAAATTTCTACTAGAGAAAGTATTAACCAAGAACTTTTGAAAGAAAAATCTACTCCATCACAAATTGTGAATCCATAAAAACTCTTTTTTATTTTTATTATTCCTTCCACACTTTAATCACAACGATAAAAACATAATACAATTCACCAATGAGTCAATATGAAAGATAAAAATTACATCAAAACGATCAAAAGAGAGACAAAAATATAATCAAGCAATAATTATTCTCTTTTAACGATTGAAAGTTCTAATGAAATAAACATAGAGATAAGTTCCAACATCTATGTTGAGGTGATGCATATGTTTAAGTAAAGGCGTCAAGCGTACTACAACTTGTCGGATCAATAAATTTCTTTTTACGAACGTGTTTGATGCAAAAAAAAAAAAGACCAAACATATTTCTTAACTTTACTTTACATTTTTATTAACTTACATAATATATATCTCCTACAAGTTTATGTCAATTCATATATAAATTTTTATTAATGAACAATCTATTTCTTTTACATATAACATTGTATCAATAATTTGGTATAAATGTTTAGTTTTCAAACCTAGATAATTATTTAGTATAAACATCAAAGTTTGTAATATTAAATTCATAAATAATCAATAAATTAAAATATTATTGCATATTTTATAATTTTAATTTTTAAACTCACGCATCGCGTGGGCAATCTCTAGTAAACAAGAGAAGACAGTGAATGCACTAAATGTCCTTTGTCTGTTAAAGCAAATGGTCTATGTCTTTCTCGAAATATTATGGAGTTAAGTGTCATCCATGGTAGAACAATTAATGTTTAAAATGATTTCCAATGGTTGTGTTATTATTATTCCCTATGTATCTTTTTAGATGATCTTTTAAGGATATTACACACATATTAATAAATCTAATAAATAATGTAATTTTTGTATATTTCCTATGTTAAATAATCATTTATTATTTAAATAAAATTTCTTCAACCAATTCCATAAAATACTGCAGAATTCAAATAGTCATAAAATCTAAAAAATATTAAATTCTTACATAGAAAAATGAAACAATCAACTAATTTGACACACAAACAAATCTATAAAAATCACTTAATATGATACAGAGGGAGTATTAAATACTTCCTCTGTTTTTAAATACTCTCTCCGTTCTACAAAAATAAATTTTCTGAGTTTTTACACATATTAAGAAGACGAATTAATCTTGTATCATAAATGTATTAGTTTTCACAATAAACAGTTTTCAAAAAAATTTGACCAATAGTGTTTCAATAATTTTTTTGAAATTTACAATCTATTAACATTAAATGATAAAAATGTATTGAAAACACTAAAAAATTATCTTTATGGAAAAAATTCATCTTTGTGAAACGGAAGGAGTATAGGATGTTTAAGGTTTTGGCACTCCTATTAAAAAATTATTAAATATTTATTATTTTTTGAAATAAAACATCACTTTTTATTTATCCAAAATATTTCAACAAATAGAAAACCAATCTGCAGAATTTAAAGAGTCAAAACACTACAAAATCAATTAATTGTGCATAGAAAAGTGAGAACATCACTTAATAACAAACAAAAAAAACTCTTAAAACATCTTATATAAACAAACAAAAAGAGTACTAAAATAATAGACTTTTATGACCTCAATTTTAGTGTAACAAAAAAAAAATATCACCTCCTCAAAAGTATGACGTCTTCAATTTGCGGAAGTGGAAGGTTGTGGTATTAAGAGTCATCAAGCCCTATATACCAGTCATATAAACTATCCGCTAACGTTAAAACAGTAACCATCCATTTCCGTAAACTTCAGCAGCCGCAACCTTTAAATCAGTCAAGCCGAAAATACGTTTATTTTACGGTTATTAATTTGGTTATTCTCCTCCATTATTGGGGATAGTTTTTTGGCGGCATGAAACGGTTTTCATGTGGTTTCCACCATGAATTAGTAATCTTCGACAAAAAAAACTTATATTCCTTGCACGAAGAAGAACTCATGATCCAAATGAAATAATAAACACATGACTAAAATTTGGTTGGCTAGATCATTATATATATTTAGAGATGAATCCATAGTTAGAAAATGAAAAAACCTACTCTGAAAAAAAATCGTCGTCGTAATTGTTGTAAGAATCGACCCAAAAAAAGAAAATCAAGGCATGGACAAATTTATTCTCATTTCCTCAACTTTGTAGCCTTTCTATAAGGGATCGTACAAACCTCTATTTCAGTATCGTTCTATCTGCTTCACATCATACTATAAGGAGATTAGGTATGCAAGTAAGTTTTTCAGAAGCATATGATCCAACAACTAAAATGCTTAAGTTTTAATTTTATTTGAATAAAAGCACTCGTACACCAAAATACAATACTTCCAATACTTGGAGCAAAAATAAATCCAGACAAATAAACAATTTAGCTTGAGATTGTTAGATTGGTTGAGGATTGTAACGTCTGGATAATAATAATGAACTATAAGTTTTCTGATAACAAAAGAGAAAAGCTTGAGATTGTTAGATTGGTTGAACAAATAAATCTAAAAACAAAAAGGAAAAGAAATGCAAGAAAACAACTTGATAAAAGACCAAGTTTCCTAATGGTATCTATCTTAGTTTCGAGTAATTCCAATAGGCAAGGTATTGTTGTAAGATTGTCTATGTAATCTCTAGCTAGTGAATGAATTGAGGACCTAGGCGCGTTGCCGAACCTCATTACATTTATTGTATGCTCATATTTTCGTTCTTACATTTTTTCCTACAAGAGAAGGATATTTGTCATAATACGAAAGGTAATATGTAATTATGAGACAATCATAACAATATATAATTTCAGTATCTCACCAAGTCAATGTCAACCTTCACCAGCAGATTGTAGTTGTCTCGCCGCAAGAATCCTCTTAGTAGACCGGTAATACACAACCGAACGATTAATTGGACTAATCTAAGTAATGTGCTTAACCCGTAGCCCATAGGATATCTAAAGAAAAACAATTCAAATTTGAGTATAGAATCAAACTCATTTTTCTCCACAATTCGGTATATTTAGTGTATGTGATGTAAGGGAAAAAACCCTTACAAACATATTCGGATCAAGAGGTAATAACGAGTACGACTACACTTGCAAACGTTGCAAGCACTACCGAGAAAGACATATGCTAGCTACACTCTTGGCTTTGATAATTTTCGTTTGCATTTCATATATACAGCATATAAAGTATTTAGTCTTTACAACAGTTAGCCAAGGATAGTTGGCTTGGTCTTCTTTGCTAAGGTGAGAAATCGAAAATTATGGTTCTAATTTTTTTTTTTTTGTAATCATGACGAAACCATTTTTACAAGCGAAAAATAGATAGATGAAGAAAAAAAAGGAGAGAGAAAATGTGTGAATCATCTCTTTTTTTTGCTCACATTTTCCTCTAATTTTGCTTAAAAGAGTCACAATAACCTATCACATCTCTTGAAACTTTTGGACGACCATATTTAATTGACCAGGGAATATTTGTCAATGCACTTTCATTGACAACATGTTTTACCATATGAGAAATCAACTTTGTCTCTTGCCTAACTTCTAGTGTTACCTTTGGTTTTTACCTAACGGATTCCAACATGTTTACTTAATATTTTTTTTTATAGAAATAAACTTAACATAACAGATATAGGCTAGATCTACACAGAGTTGTGCCTAGAACTTATAATGCCATAAGCGAGATGAAACGTGTACGTAGTTTAATGTTTCAGCAACTAAACAAATGAAATAGGTTTTTGATAAAATATTACCCAAAAAACATAAATTATTATGTGAGACATAAATTACTATGTGATAACTATAAGAAAATTTGATATTAAACTGTAATATACAAAATACCTTAATTTATATAAAATTATGTATCATAAAAAAAAACTTATAAATAAAAATAAATTAGATTACATAACTAACAAAGAACAATTAAGTTAGTAAATAAAATTGAAAACATCAATGTTTAGAAAAGAAAATGGGGCTAAGAAGATAAAGAAGAAACAAAATTAGAAAAAATCATAGAGTAACTTTAACAACATATACACTTGGGTCAGGTGAAATTTTTTAACAATCATCTTTCAACGATAAGCACATATTATACACCTTAATTTTGCATAAAATTAGATGTCCTAGGCGAATGTTTCTATTACCAAGTAGGCACAGCCCTGGATGTACATGATCATATTGCATATGCATCAATACCAATCACGAGTCTTCGTAGACCTTGCCATGGAGTAAGGTCAAGGTCGTGGTGGCAAGAGTGACCACAAACACTACTTCGATTACTAATCGTTGTTTTTGGTTTGTTGCAAAATTGAAAGCATATTATAAGAAATGTCGCTTTGTTGCCGTTTTCTAGAATATAAACGTCTCAAATTAATGACATTTTTGAAAATAGATAACTAGTGATGATATTTTTTAAAATTGACACATCAAAAATGGTGTTTTTGAAATTCTGCGTTTTTGAAACACATCCAAAAAAATATGTTTTTTATTTATCCGTTTCTTTCTTGGAATGACTTATTAAATTTCATTTCTCGTAAAAATTGGGTTTGATAACTGGAAACTTGATAGTATCATACTACCATGCCGATGATGGAGAAAAGAAGAAAGTGTGTTTTATGTTTTCTTTTGAAGACAAATGTTAATATCAGTGGTGGATTTAGCCAAATATTTTATTGGGGGCACTAACTTATAAAATTTTGAGATAAATTTTTGTATAAAATATGTTAAGTAAATTACTTTGAGATATTTAGCATATTTTTAGAAAGGGAATCATATAATAAAAATTTTGGTTAATTAGCTTAATATTAGTTTTGGGGTAAAGAATTAGGTAACTACCATTTGCATATTGAAATTTAGGTATCTAGGAGAGAGAAGGAAAAACTGTACTAATTTGCCCCTACGAAATTTGACAAAGAAAAATAGTAAAAAAAATCATATCAAATATTTATTGTCGATCATTTAAAATCCCTAAAAACCACTAGAGATCTGGTATGCATTATAATAGTCAACTATACAGATATATTATAGTAGTCAACTATACTGATATATATATATATATATTATATACTATATAGTAGTCAACTATACTGGTATATTTGAGATTAGGATAATACCATAATACTATATAGTAGTCAACTATATACTATATAGAAGAGGCGGCAGAGAGAAAAAAAAGGAAGAGGAAAAAGAAGATTAGGATAATTGCATAAGGGAATTTTTGAGATTTTAACTACGCTATGTGTTATTTACCTAATTTTGATTTAGTGATTGTTAGATGTTTAATTATGGCTACAAAGCCTAATATATATGCTAATTACTCTAAAATTTTATGTTGTTATTTTGGGATGGAAGAAAAATTAAAAAAGGAAGTACATATTTAAAAGAAAAGAACAAGGAGTTTATGGAAATAAATTTTATTTGTGGAGGCATTTTGGAATCGGACAATGAATTTGTGGGTGCAACTTAAGAAATTTCTCTTTTAATCTTTTCAATAATCCGAATTCTACTTAACAAATGTATAAATATCATAAAGTTATGGGAAAATTGAAAATAAAGAATATCTTCAATAGACTTTGTCTATCTATACCTTTATTTGAAATATCTCATTTATGCCTAATTTACTCTTTTTTGTATAAATAATTGATTTTTTTCAAAATTTTTTTGTTAAAAATGTGAGAAACAATGGAATAAGACTTTTTATCAAAGGAGCAATTGTTGTTTGATAATCAAAGAGGTTAAATTTTAGACTTATAAATTCGTTCTAGATTGTGTAGAAGACATTTTCTGAAATTTGTACATGTTCTAAAACCCGCAGATTACGTATTCAGAACATTGTACATGTTTTAAAAAGTTTAGAGTACACTAACGTTCTACAAAGTTTGGAAGACAATTTCAGAATATGTCAACTGAACTTTGCTCTATGTTCTTCATAATTTAGAATACGTATTCTTCAATTTGCTCTATGTTCTTCAAAATTTAGAATATGTATTCTTCTATTTGTTATATGTTCTTCAAAATTTAGAATACGTATTCTTCAAAATTTAGAATCCCGAAAATTAAGGATAGAATCTCGAAAATTAAGGAATTTAAATATTCAAATCTTTAAATGAATCTGTAAATTTAAATGAATCTTTAAATGAATCGGTTTCGAAATCAAATATATTGTGCATTCTGAAAAATTTAGAATACATATTCTATTTTTTTCAGAATTCAGTAAATTGTCCATTTTCCTTATATATAACCTAACGTTTTTCTGATGAATTTTTTTTATTTTCATGTGATTAGAACTTGAACATGATCAGATGTATGTAACTAATGCATAGTGTACATATACCAAGTATAAGTGATTAAAGATTTACAGTATAAAAGCAAACTTGTAAATAAACGTAGAGTAAATGCAATTAGTTATTTCTTAAAAAGGATTTAATGGTTCATAAGAGCCTTCATAAATAATTAGAAAATGTTTTAAAAGAAATTATTCGTGAAACTTCAAAAATATGACTAAATTATTAAGATTGCTATCACAGTTTTGAATTAAAAGCATGAGTAATTGCATTCAAATTCTGTAATTCATTAACAAAAACATGTTAAACAATCAGAACACCAATTTGTATTGGTTTTTGACGATTCAAGAATAAATCCAAATTAAAAACCAATTTGTGTTGGTTTCTTAACGATTCGGTAACAAACTAGATTTCATTATTTATAAGGTTGCTGTTTGGCTATTTTTGTATTAAAAATATTATTATTGATTAAATAAAAAGTATTAAAACAAAAGAGAGAAGGAAGATTCGAACTTGAGACATCACTTAAAATTTTATAACTCATCAACCAACTCAACCAATAAATATTATTATAAATTATTCCCTAAAATATGATTAAATATAATAGTAATTATGATTAAAGGCATAATAGGATTTTAACTAAATTAAAGTATATATCACCAAATTTAAGTAATAAAAGTATAGATAAACAAACTGTAAAAAAACTATCTTTTATTTTCAATTTTCCCTAAAATTATTGGGGGCAAGTGCACCCATACTTGTCTGACTGGATCCCCGCCCCTCGTTAATATATTATATACACTTAGTCTTCTTACATAAAATGAAAAAACTAAAAGACAGAGAGAAAACAAAATAAACGGAACGTCCCAAAAGTCCTTTCCCAGTTATTCACAATCTCATTTCTCTTCTTTTTTTTTTTTTTTCTTTCTGTTCGTTACATCTTCGTATCTTTTACACACAAGTTTCTAAAAACCATTAAAAAAAAAAAAAAAACTGAAATCTCTTTCCCCATAAACCCTCTTTCTCCACAAGAGACTCCATAAAAAAACGAGCCATTTTTTTAGTTTCTTGTGACAAGGGAACATGCTTCCCTGTTTAGGCCATGTTTTGTTCTTCCCTCACAAGAAAACAAGTGTAAGAGGAAGAGAAGGAAATTAGTTTGAGTGGTTATCTGTTTTGGAAACTGTTGTTAATGTTGTTTCAACTTCCGTTAACAGCATCCGGAGTCGGTTGCCCGGCGTCATTTTCTTCACTTCCTCTTTTGACCATATGAATATTCTCTTCACCATGTTACAGAACTCACTGCAACCACACAAAATGAAGCCAAAACTTACCATCTTTGATTCCTTATCAATAGATATGACCTTGTGTCATGATTCCTATTAAATTAGAGAAAGAGGGTGTGTGTTACTTACGGCCATGGGTCATCACCGACAAGCATCATATCTCCTTCATCGTCTGTGAACACTATTTCCCATTGATTGCGACTCTGCAGTTCACCATTTATCTCAAACAGCTTCTCAAGGTCGTCTATAAGCTCACTGTACCCATTAAGTGCAGTTAAATCCACAGCCCTGCCCACAGGTACGCCTTGCATCTGCACCTGTTCAGCAATCACTGAATCAGGATCTGTGTTCAATCCCGCAAACAACTATACACGTTGTGTATCTGATCAGGAACTCGCGGATTACACATGGCATAATATATACAACTACTTTTCTCTACTGGCGTGTTGACAGATATCTAGCTAGATCAAGTGATGTATGTGCTTATCTGTGTATACCAAGTGTTCGTTACATACCTTGGTACGGGTTCTTGTACAACTGTTTTGCTTGCTTTGGACCTCTTTTGGTGATTCCTGCGCAGGTTCCTGCTTTTTCTCTTCTGATACTTTTGAAATCTCGGATTTTGGGTCTGAGTTGCTATCCGGAGACGGTTTGGTTATGTTGATGGGTCGCACGGGTGCAGTTTTCTCCTCGGAAGCAGCTAGAGAGGAACTCATCAGATCAATTCCAAATAATCTGTACTTAGTGGTTGTCTCGGGTTTCTTCTGCTCGACTGGGAAAACCATTTGGTCGTTCAACGTTGAGTCTTTTGACACATTGGACACAGAGTAAGAGCTCATTAGCCAATCAGGATTCTTAGCATCCTCATTTGCATCACGATATAATTGCTGAGGAGAACTCCTCTGTGAGGTGATGCACGATTGTGCAAACTCACGGGATTGCGTTAATACAGAACTCCAAAGGTTTGAACCTGGTATGCCTACATCTAAAGACATAATGTGTGAGTGAGATATGTAGTAAGGAAGCTTGAGCTACATACTAGCAAGGAAAACTGAGAATTAAATTGTCCCTCACCAGGTGCAGATACTTCACTAACTTGACGGGGCCTTTTGTTCTTAATCACAACTGCCGGAGGAACATTTTCTGAAGCTACAAACGGCTCGATTTCCCATGGTGAAACCTTATCGGGTCTTGAAATTGATGCAGGCTCATCCCAATGAACCTACACAAAGATGTAGCAGACTGATTGAGAATTTACACTTAGAAACATTTTAAGAAGCATGCATAGAAGTGGAAGGAGTTTTACTTCTAAGCGTCGCCATATTGAGTCTTTCCAGTGGGGGGAGCAGTCTTTAACGCCAACAACCGTGCCAGAAAATCTTTTTAAAGAAACAGATGTGTTTAGAGAACAGCTTTGGGGACAAAAGTATTTGCAGGGTACATAAAAAATTCAGACTACCTTCTTTCAGGGGAATCATCTCCCTCAAACCGCATCTTAAATCTCACCCCTACAGAGAACTTATTGCTCATGGCTTCGAGATATTTGTTCAAGCTAATGATGAACTGGCTTGTCCTGCTCAAACCGAGACTAAATCAATAAGCAGAGTGTCGAAGAAACTCATCCCAAATGTTCCTGTAGAGTAATAACTGTACCTTGGTTTATAGTATACGGTGAACATAGTTCGGGTTTGAGTAGCATGGCATGCAGTAGCAAGCACTCCAAGATGCATGCTATGACTTGATATGACAGATGAAGGCATACTACTCTGTTGTCGGTTAGCACGTCTGACTCCAACCCGCAACTCTCCGTTCTCCCCTCTGGACAATACAATATGGTTTGGAATAATTAAGTTCAAAATCTACCAAAGGACAATCAAAAGAAACAAAGCAAGGTAGCAGTGTGAAATATACCTCAGGAATACAAAAGTGTCCCCAGCAACCAATCTCTTTGATGTAACAAAGGTGCTCCACCCTGTCGTCAAAAGGTGTCTCCGTGGTTGGCCTGTTTAGGGTACATCAAGATCAGTTATCACAAACCTAATTTGTCACATGACCATATCTTGTGGATATGAACCAGAGGAAATCAGGAAATTATCATATCATTTTAAGTTTTTCATAGATGCATGAATTTTGATCTGAGTTTACAGGAAATGGATTCTCATCACCTCTAAAAATATGCTTGAATTTCCACTGATAACCGTGCACATCTTCGGCTACTAACTCCTGGGTCGGAGTTTGCTGAGTCATATCCTAAAGGATGACAACAAATGAAATCCATATTAAAAGACTGAAATCCACCAAGTCAAACACGAAGCCATGTGGTAGGAAAATAAGCACTAATTTTCAGGGTGTTCAAATACCAGCGGAGGAAGGCATTCCGTGGCATGTTTCCTTAAAACAGAAAATCCACCATGTGTGCTTGTATCAGACGCAGTCAAAACCTTGCTGAAAGAGTGAACTTTAGGCCTCTGCAACTTGGGAGGAGAGGGATCAGGACTCGTAGGTTCATCAACTTGCTGCAGTTTATAAATCCGGAAAACATTTAGAGATAAGCACTCACTGGATTTGAGAAAATTGCAACAACTTACAAAATCCAACTAAAATAATTGTCACTCACTGTTCCTTCAGGGATCAAAGTAATCTGCGCATAGACCTCGTCCGTTTCTTTCTCCGCCTGACAACAACACAAGCGATAAATTTTCGCTGATCAAAACAATAAACCTTTTGCTCAAAACAAAGTATTCACAAAGAAGTCAAACAAGATCCCATACTAATGAGTCATCAGGTCAATTCAATCTTGCTAAAATCGAGCAATTATAGTTTAGTCAGGCCACAACAATGGATCTATGTTTAATCAGAAGCCAAGAGAAGCTTAACGTACAGATAAACATACCTGAAGACGAACGTTCATAACTCTAGAGAGAATCTTGGGAGGAAGATCGAAGAGTGGCTTCATCGTATTTAAGTCTTGTTGTGTTGACTCTTCGAGCTGAAACAATAAAATGGTACCAAAAACAGAAAATATATCTCAAAAACCATCGATCTAGAATCAAGAAAAGGATTGAGGAACAAGGAAACTTACTTGTTCCATGTGACCTTGAGGAAAGTAAAACACTCTTTCACCAGCTTGAGGAATATCAACCAAAGGTCCCGCGCATAACTTCCATAACTCATTATACAAATACTCTCCACCTCCGTCACCTGTTTAACCGGAAAATTTCTCAGAAATGTCGCCGGAACCGGAAAAATAGAAAGTAAAAAAACCTCCGGCCAATAAGCATACCTCCGCGATTCGTCATCATCAGCTCAAGCTCTTAACCAGCCTCCGCCGTAAAGTCAAAATCAAAAAATCCAAAAGCTGATTAATAAATCTTCTCTCTCTCAATCAACACACACACTCTTCTTCTCTCTCCGATCAACGAAACTGAAAAACAGTAAAGTGCCCTAATAACTGCGAATTTAATTGAAGAAAAGCCAACACGAGCTTTGGATTCCTTTCTCCACGTTTCTCTCTCTCTCTCTCTCTCTCTCTCTCTCTCTCTCTTGAAATCTGAAGAATCGTAACGCAACGAAAATCACCAATCCTCTTCCTGCTTCTTCTTCTTCTTCTTCTTCTTCTTCTTCTTCTTCTTCTTCTGTAACTGTAACTGTAACCTCTCTCTCTCTCTCTCTCTCTCTCTCTCTCTCTCTCTCTCTCTCTCTCTCTCTCTCCCCCCCCCCCCCGCAAAAACAGCTTACTGACTCTCTTCGTGAGTAAAAGGAAGAAACGGCGTTACAGAATCTGTGAGTGGCTATAAGAATCCCGTTTAGAGGCGCGTCTTCTGTTACGCCCATACACACTTTCCTTGCTTTTTATCTCCGTTTTCCTCTGTCTCTACCTAAAAAACAACTATTTTTTATTTTAATTTATTTTTTGGAAAAGATTTTTTTATTTTATTTTTTGGGTCAGGATTATACTGATTTTAATATCTCTAAAAAAATGGAACTTTTAGGTACAAGACGTATTATTATTGTTTAACCAATTGTAAATTTTTTATGAATTGCACTTTACTTTAGTTAAATTAGGATAGAATTTAATAAAATCAGATTATCCGTGGAAATAAATAAAATAAAATTCAAAACAACAATGTGAAACCACCCATTAATTTTTTTAACAATTATTATTATTTTAAATTCGTTTTCTTTTATTTTATTTTCAATTATATTTTGTAGTGTGTTTCTTTATATTTAAATTTTTATATTTCTTTAAACTGTGTTTATTTTGTATTATTAACTACTCCTATACTTTTTTTAGAAAGCTTTGATGAATTGTTTTTTGGAGGAATTTTAAAAATGATAATTTTGGTATGTTATTTTTCAAAAATGTTATTATGAGATCACCGTTTTAAAAAATATCACTTATTAAAGTTTTTTAAAAAGCAAATCATAAAATAAAAATTTTGAGATGTCAATTTTCAAAATTGTCATCAGTTAAAAATCTTTTAAAAATATAATTAATAATACACTTCTTTCAATTTCAAAATGTAAAATGTTTTGGAGGTTTTTTTTTCAAAATGTAAGATATTTTGACAATTTTATGTATTTTTTAACTTTATTGAATATTGTGTGACCACTAGTATTTTCCAGTATTTTGTGTGATTGGTCAAATTATTTTTATTACATATGTATTAAATGATACCTTTTAGAAGGAAAGTACTTCTTCCATTTCAAAATATAAGTTGTTTTGACTAAAAGTGCGAATATTAAGAAACTATTTTTTTTATAAAAAGTATCATCTTATATATATATAATAAAAATAATTTAACAACAGAAAAAAGTGACTGCAAAATAATAGGGACAATTGCAAAAATGTCATTTTTGGTATGTACATTTGCAAAAATAACATTATGGATTGTCCATTTGCAAAAATACCACTATTTATGAATTTTTAGACCCCAAATCTTAAACTTCTAAACCCTAAAAAATGTTTTGACTTCTAAAACCTCATAAATCCTCAAAATTAAACCTTAATACAATATAATTAACTCAAACATAAATGATATAATGAATCAATAATTTTGAAAAAGTGGTATTTTTGCAAAGATTTTGAAAAGATAACATTTTTGAAGAGTGGCACTTGAAAAGTTAAAAATACCTAGGATTATCAAAACTACTTATATTTTGAAATATAAAAAAATCCCAAAACAACTTATATTTTGAAATGGATGGAGTAGTTTCTTAATATCCGCGATTTTAACTAAAACATCTTACATTTTGAAACGGAGGGAATATCATTTACTTAAAATACCATTTATGATTGAATTACATATGTGATATTAGGGTTTAATTTTCTGGGTTTATGTTCTATTAGGGTTTACTAAAAATGGCATTTTCGAAATTATATTCTTATTTTTTTAAATGGCATTTTCGAAATTATATATAATGGTATTAATTTTTTAATTTTTTTTGTAATATAACTAAAAATAACATTAGATAAACAAATGTCTAATTTAATTTATTTATTTATTTATATATGTCACCAAAAAAAATTTCAACTTTTAGATATGTCGCTAAACAAATGCAATTGTGTTCGTGGATGACGAATAAATAATTACTGGATAAATCGTAAATGTGTTGGCTTTTAAAGCAGCTACGGAGCGTGAGAGGCGCGTGCCGTGCCGCTACGGTAACAAAAACCGATAAGGAAAGGTTAAACTTAACACCCACCGTTATCGTCAAGGTTCCGTCATTTTTCACCGTCTGTTCCAACGCAGGCAACAAACAAGACTGGCTAGCTTTGGGAAGCTGAATCAGGTTTGACCTCGTTTCTTGGGATAAATTACATTTCTGCCACTATGCAAAAGCACGTGGGAAGTGTTGGATTGGATCTTTCTCACGGTTTCACTTTCACCGATTACCCGGCACTGGTTAGTGGTTACACAAATTTTCACCTTGCAAGAATTTTGTCCAACTCCATAATTTACTAATTAAAATTTAAATAGTGCATGTTGCCAAAAACAATGTGAGGTTTAGTTTTGTAGTCCGACAAGTATTACGATAATACTTTTTGAATTTAATAATTTAATTTTTTTTCTTGTAGATAGGTATTTCAATTTCTTTCACATGTATTATTTTTATTTTCTCTCTAGAAACTATTATGGAGTTCATTTAAATTTTAAACACACTTAATAATCAATTGATTGGTAGAAATGTGTTTTGTGCGTTGGTTGATCTAAATGATCTAAACCTGTATAAATTGTTGGAAAAACTATTAAACTTCCAAACTGTATGTCCAATATTTATCATTTATGTTGCATTAATCTATTATGGACATTATTTATCTCTTAGATATGAAAAAAAATCTATAAAGAATCACTGAAATAAACTCTAATAGACCATAATAACATATAATTTATAATTTTTGCTAGTGTCACTATATCATCACCTAATTTTATATCTGCATAAACTAACAAAAAGATAATAAATGTCTACATTTTTTTCACCTATAATATTAGTATCATCTTCTTCTTTTTTTGTCCAAATTTGATTTCATTGCTTTAAACCGGACGAAAACCGGATTCGATTAGTACATTGTTTAAGAGTGATTTAGTAAGTTGATCAGCCTCTTCATTTTTGGATCGTGGAACAAAAACAAAAGAAACCATGGCTTTTGTATCTAACCAAGTGGTCTTCAAATGATCGATAAAATTTAATTTTGCAACAAAAATGAATATTTGCTGTAGTTATTCAATTGGCAATGGATAATGCCAAAATTCTGACAGAATAAGCAAAATAGAAAGATGAAAAGCCTATACAGCCTATACTCTATACTCCATAGTCCATCTTTTTTGTTGACCAATAATAAACTAATTACTTTGTTGTTTAATTAGTTATATTTTATTATGCTTAATTTAAACGAATTGATCAGAAAAACGTCACCTATGACGTACATTGACAACTTCTGTTCCCTTTAAGGATATAAATAAGTAAGATGCCTTCACCCCCACCCCCACCCCCACCCCCACCCCCACCATCTCCCGATTTTCTCTTTCTCATTTTAAGACTATCTTATAGTATATTTTTTTAATAATAATTTGGTATCTTGTCCCCGTATATTCGTGTAGAGCTTGTTCAAACGAATCTCAAAATTAGTAAGCAAATGTGAACATTTATTTATATAATAATTCCCACATGTTTGGTCTCAAATGAGCTCAATTGATTTTCTGAGTTTTAGTCAATTTAGTAGTACTATATATAGGTTTATATGGTGAAATTCATTATTCATCTATTTTTATATTTGATTTGGTTTTAATCCCATAGTCAATCGATGGTAGTTACTCAGTTATATTATACGGCATATCACTTCTTCAAGACTTGATGATTTCACTCTATCATGTGTTTTGTAGAGATTTTTAGAATCTTCTTCTTTATTGTTCGATTTATTTTGCTAATCTTGGGTAAAAATAAAAATAAAAAGTACAACTATTGTGTTTTTTTTTCTATTTGTCTTCGAAACAATTAACATTGACTTGGTGATTCATAAGCAAGAAGTTAATTTATTTGCTATTTAGGGGAAAATATAAGTACAATAATTTTGTGTTTTTTTATTTCCTTCAAAACCATTAACATTGACTTGGTGATTCATAAGCAAAAATTTAATTAATTTGCTAACTTTGGGGAAAACGAAAAGTACAATCATTGTATAGTTTTTATTTGTCTTCAAAATCATTAACATTGACTTGGTGTTTCATAAGCAAGAAGTTAATTTCATGAATAACACGTCAATGTTTTCTCATAAAAAATAAAAAATAAATTTATAACAAGTCAATGAATCTTCCATTGAAAAAAGAAGAAGGAAAAAGGTTAATAATTCCGTAATTCTTTGATGGCATATTCTTTACAGAAAATGACATAATTGATCATTTAAACTTAAACTTCCTTTTTTGTGGCTAAACTTGAGAAGAGGTTCATGTTTTTATGATATTCACGAAACAAACACTTTCACCCTGACCAAGGATTATAAAGAAGTTGATCATTTATTAAAATTTCTAAATTTAGCATGTATTGTTGAAATTCTTGCTAAATTTTGTTAGATGATGTGTTCGATATGTTTGATTAATGAACTAGTTCTTTAGCATATAGAGGATTAATGATCATTAAACAATAAAATTTAGGTCGATATTATCAAATATTGGCTTTTGTTTTTTATAAGTTTAGACCATGAGCTATATATAGGACATGCTTATGCACATACAAACAGAAATAATGTTTATATACGTGTTTGGGACGAGATCACGAATAATTTGAAATTCTATAAACTGTCGATTAGGATTGTTTGGTTGTTTTTTGAAGATCTTCAAATTTGCTGGTATAAGGTGATTCATAAGGATGCGTTTCCTAATTCATCTTCTTCGATAATCAATTTTTTTCAATAATACGTATAAATTTAAAATAATCTTTATTATATTTAGTAAACACCATCTCCATGTATACTTCCTCCGTTTTTAACTAATTGATGTTCTAAAAAAAATTTATTTTTAAAAGATTATTTTTTTACATTTTCTGTGCAGATTTATTAAGTAATGATGATGAATTGTGAATTTCAGGAAAAAATTAATTGATTTTATTGAATTACTATTGGCTAAAATTTATAGAAAATTGTTTAGCACAAAAAATAATGTATTTATAGTTAAAATTTAATATGTTTTTTAATATATGTAAAAAGTCTAAAAAACAACTATTTTAAAAATAGAGGGAGTATTAGATAACACAAAAAAAAAATTCGAGCTTAGCCACAATTTGATTATTATTACTACCGTCATCACACAAAAAAGTTGAAAATCTTTGTGTATATAGTTAGAAATTTGATAACTTAATTATAAAACTTTCTTAAAAAAAAACTGAATTATATAAATTCTACAAGTGGCTACACAAAATGAATGATAGTAGGCTTCGTACGTAAAACTACACAAAAACCACATAGGACGATAGTGGGAATGATAATCAGGATTTAAACATCTATAATTTGGGTTTTAAATATTTCCCAAATCAAATTATAAAATCATAAAATGATACAAAAGGTGTGAAATTGCCAATCAAAGTACGGATTTGTGTGAATGATTGTCTTTACACTGGTCATTATTGCGCCACAATGGTTGGAAATATAATTTTGTATAAACAGGCTTTATTGCTTGACACCTGTCATTTTACATAATGGACTGTACTTTACTTATTTTATGTATATGCTCGTGTGTGTGTGTTTTTATTTTTAACATATGTTAATTAATCAAAGTGTCCCTTAACCCCCTCTTAAGAGCCAAGGGTCACATTTGGCATGTTTAAATGATACTTATAAGTTATAACTATAATATTGTTATTGTAGTTGAACAAGTAATCTTGCCCTGAAATGTTTAATAATTAATCAATTAGGATTCTATGATGCGTGATCTGAAATCGGAATAAGATTTAAACAATTATTTTGTAAGTTTTTATACGTGTGAACAACAACAGTATACTCTTGACGATAGAATAAAATATACACCTTATACAGTGATATATAATGCTCCACAAAGATACAATATTAAGTAACTGTTATACGGTATCTACATTGTTTTTCTGCACACGTTAACTATATATGGAAAATAATTTTGTATGAAGATTTTAAAACTTAAGCATTGAGTAAAATCAAAATAAAAGGAATATATTTGTAGGAATATATAGAGATAAAATAGCAAAAGATGCATAGTACTATGATTGGCTGGACAGAGAAAGAGTATGCGAACCCATGTGGAGACCAACTATTTGGATGTTTCATGGCCTATAATCTACATATTCATTTATTAAAGAGTGGATTTAAAATATAAATTGTGGTACACTCTAATCCCCAAATTAAGATAACTACTACTCCCTCCGTTTCAAAATAATTGTCATTCTGAAAGTTTTCACACAAATTAAGAAAACATATTAAAAATCTGTTTTGCCCCTAATTAATATAATGTTTTATTTGATATTAGTAATTAATAAGCTGAAAGGTAGGGATAAAAATGGAAAAATTAGTCATAAATATGCATTGAAATTGTAGAATGACAAGTAATATGAAACAAAAAATTAAGCCTAGAATGACAACTATTTTGAAACGGAGGGAGAATGAGATGGATAACATATTAAATGAAAATATTTGATATGTTAGACTAGTCTTTTTTAAGCTAAAGTTTAATTTTCATTTCGACCACTTTTAAGTTTTTTTTTCTTCCAATTTCTCACACATTTATTCTCAAATAAAAAATGATAAAATAATGGTAATTCACCAATATTTTAATAAATGAAAATCAGGAGCACGACGAAACTATATCTCATTTTAACAATTTTTATTAGTAAGCATGTACGAGCTTTCGGGTTTGGAATTTCTTGGACAATCAAAAAATAAATTACCCCGGACATGTAGTCTAATAGGCTAATAGCATAATGTGATTGTTGGCCAACGACTAGACAAGAAAAGAAGACTCTTCATTTGTATGTGGAAGTGCACTATGAACTAGTAAGTACTCTACCTAAACAATTATTTTCAACTATAAGGTTATAAATTTTAGGTTCATATAGTACTTTTCGGATCGGAGATTATCAAGGATACTCGAACCTGATATTTTGGACCACAATTCTTTTGGAAAATTCATTAGTACACCCATAAAAAAAAACCAAAGTTAAATTTAAACACATTACAAAAACATCCACTATATAAACACATTAGTAAATCATTTATGTTCTTACGACTTAAAAGTTTTGATATTGAATTAAGAAGAATTATAGGGGGGTTTAGAATAACAAAAAAATTGAAGAAAGGTATGTATTTACTATCATAAAAAGTATAGAACTTATTAATTTGAGGATTTTAGGCTAAATTTGAAATATTGCCCCAGCACTAATAAACAACTTAACACTTGAGCTGCCACATTTTTTCTTTGATTTTGCGATGTAAACCAAGTTATGCTTTAATATTTTGTCCGATTACCGTATTAAATAAATGTGGCAAATGCTAGAAATAAAAGAAGCATATCCATTTGGATTTCTCGAGAAGGCAATTCCCACCGGGGAAATATTAATTTGTGTGTTAAAAACAATCCAAATTTGAAAGGGACATGTTTAATAATTTTAAAACAATCTAATAAATTTATACGAATCATCTAATTTTAAACGTATTTTATTTTTTAAAAAGCTTAATGTAAATTTAAATTTAAATCAAACATCAACTTAAACAAAAAGTAAAGTAAATTGAAAAGAAAGGGACCACTTATTTTTTTTTATTAATTAAAGCAGCCGAATATATAAACAAACTTTTACATGGAAATGTTATTGGTCGTTGATGTTCATATTATTAAACTTAATAAGATAATAATAAAAAATAACAATTCTTTTGATTATTGGATAGGCTACAAAACAAAAGGTTCCGGGTTAAGTGGGATCTTTGTTCCTCACGTTCACCCCCCAAATGATGTTGACTTTTCGTTGACTTACTCTCTCAGATTCCCCTAGCCGTTGGATCTTTTGGTAGTCTTTTTAGTCCGTTAGATTTCGTGGTCAAAATCTTAGGTATCTCATCGTCCTCTAAATCTGGTGAAATTACATTAAATAACATCATTAATACAGTATTTTCATTGAAACTCCTATTTTCTTATTATTTGAGTTATATTGAAATGAATTTCAACAACTTTTTTAAATAAAATAAATGTTCTAACAATAAACAAAAATGGTTATGAATTTTAAAACACCGTAAATTTTTGCATCAGAAGGACATACATGAGACTAAAACACAAAATTTTATTTCAAAAAGGGATAAGTATGTATATTCGTTTATTAGGCGTGAACTTCAATTATTTATGTACATTTAAATTGGTTTCCGGTCAAAAGTTTAACATTATTTACCTTATTTCACAGAACGATTAAAGCAGATAAAGCTAATTCATAAGAACTTTCTGTACCTAACCCGATGAGGTATCCCAAAACTAAGTTTCTGGGTAGCTATCACATAAACACAAGGGTGGTGGATGAAAACACTCAAAATATATATATATATATATATTTTTTTTAATTATTTTATTCAAAAGTAATTTGTAGGATTAGACAAAATTTCATTCTCGATTCTACGAGAATTTTTATGATAATATATATGTATTCAAAATTGTAATTTATTTTGTCTAGAAAATGATTTTGATTGATATTCAAACTGATAAATTCGAACTCGGCCCAACTTAGGATACGTGACCCAATACTATAGTCTAGATAGTCAAATCTTATAAATACCTTGTTCTTCTACAAGAAGATATGATCTAATTTTTACGGTAACTTAAGTCTTCTAATCGAGACTCGATATCTTATATCTCTCATCTTTCGAGATTTACTCTTATTCCGGCTTCTCATAGTCATTTGTTTTGCTAACTCTCTACAATTTTCTTGGCGACCTCCTCCCCCTTTCTCACCCAAATACTCTACTTTTGCTTTGTCTCACCTCTTTAATATCTTCCACAAATGTTATCATGCACCGGGATTCATCCTCTCGACTCGGTCTCACTTTTTCTTTTCATCGTTTTCTAATTTCTTTCCAATATCTCCATGGTTCCTTTTATTGTCATTATGTCTTTATCTATCTGTTTTGTGACCTGAGCATCGGAAAACAATCGCAAAACATCCCACCATAAATTGCGCATAAGGTAGTCTAGGCGCACATTGCGCATAATGTAGGTCACCGCAAAAAGTGCATAAGGGAGATAAATAAGCACATATCGCGTATAAGAATAGTAAGCGCAGATCACACATAAGGAAAAATTGCGATAAGTCTACACAAAACTGTAAGAAAGGAATGTTCCTATTTCCACATGGATTAAGGCTTATGCAGACGATTCCTATTCCCATACGGATTAGGTTAACAAGGTGATCCCTTATAAAATGGGATGAATGAACTGGAGAAGAGCATCCAAAAAACAGAGATAGCGATTCTACCTATCACATCTAGAGATCATTTTATTGTTCTTGATCCTTGTTACTGTAAATTATTACTTTTCAATAAAGCTTATTCAGCATTTGTGATTTTTCGTGTTTTCAGTAGGTTTCTCGAACAAATCACATTTTTTTTTTTCTCAAGCACTGATAATCATGATCATTGGGGTAACCTTTCAAAGACGGGAAAGGTAACACCTTTATTTCAAAATGCTTTTATCTATTTATTGAAAGTATCACAATAGCACTCTTGATTATTAAGATAAGTGACAAGTGACATTGTATTGCATATCATATAATCTAAATGGATCGAGATGTTACAAGGCAAATAATCTAAGTACCCCTAAGGTGTCTAGAGATACTTTATAAGCGAGCATCGGTAAAACCAAGTTATTTCGATAGAAAGTATGACTTTAACGAACGTTAATGAACGCTATTGTTAACTAATTATCCGAGAACTTTGTAAATGATGTATAGGTTTCCTAAGTATTAACTTACGAGTTATGTCATGAATCCTACTATATACACTACGTTACGAAATTTGTCTAAACTATATTTCCTATGATGCTATAAATTTTTTTTTTTTTAAACTAAATTATATGCGACATTAGTATATTATCCTAAAATTTCATGATTATTTTTATACAATCACTAGATATCTTTTGTGAAGAAGGAAGAAAATGTTATCATCAATTCCATAGTGATTTGAATCATTAATAATGAATTTATGTAGCGAAAAGAATCATCTTTAACATAAAAGGTCCATAGTTCAGTGGTAGAACATTTGACTGCAGATCAAGAGGTTCGAATTATATTTTTAAAAACATATTTTTCATAAAATTATAGTCGAATTATATGTCACACAATGATTTTTTTTAGGGGTGTGGTGGACAAAACTCGCCATGCTCAATCTTGACTCTACCCTGTAAAAACCATAATGACAATTCGCGAAATCCATTCAAGATACATTAAATATCAATTAATATACAGTATAATATATTTTCGATTTGTCAACTATATCATCATGTAGGTTCAAATTTGAATGGTGAAAAAATATCTGCATTATCACAAATTTTACTATAATACATTTTTTGTCATATTGTTCAGGTCGGTTTTAGGATCCTCCTGTACTCTGGGAGAGGTGAGACGTAATGTTCCATCGTGTATGTCTAAGAAGCCATGTGGGCTGTTGCGGGGACAAGCGATAAATCATGCACAAGTAACAAGATCATGAACGTCTTCGGGAGGACGAAATAGAGTTTTCCTCCCATAAATTCTCTAACGCCCAAGTCAAACCATCGGGCGAGAGCTGATTTAATCGTAAGGTGAGTATTGGTTAAGTTTAGTGTCATGTCCGAAGATCATAACATCGTCTGTTGTTCCTACAATTACTACTATTTCTCTATCTATTTTGAGATAGTATTCTTAGGCGCGGGAATTCCTGTTATGTCTCGCACACATCCAAGTTTTCAAATGAGACTAATGTGTCAGTCGTTTCGATTTGATCAGTAGATGCGAGGATACTAAGAACAAATTTTATAGGGATTCTTTCGATTTTTGGCAAATCTCATGACGCCAATTGAAAGTTGAAATTTTTAGTAGCGTAGCTATCGTATAGATTTAGAGCCTCTTTCTGTGAATCCAAGTTATTTGAGAAATTCAGAGTTACCACATCAATGGATTCAAAAGAGATCGGCTCAAGTCAGTCGCGCAAGTATCGAGTACTGTGGCATGCATAATCAGCGGCTGTGAATTTTCCGTTTTATCTCTCAACCATCGATATCTCCTTAGGCCAAATCTGAAGATCTTCTTAGTGTCGGAAGCGAGTGATTTGGGAGGAGAAGAAACCATGTTTACTGTTTACACAGCAAATGTCAGTTTCAAGCTTGACTTGCTCACTGATTTAGAAAGAGTAGAAGAAAGATTTGCTCTCTCTCCACAATTCCCAAATTGGAGAAAGATTTATCATTCAGACTAACTATTACTACTAGTAGAAAGTAAAAAACAACAGAAAAAACTACTCAGAAGATGAAACGAATATTCAGAATCTCCAAATGACATAGTAGATGACTTAAAACAAATGAGATCCACCCAACAAAACAATTAGCAAATCACTCACAAATTTACCAGAAACAAGAAAAGACCAGGTATGTCAATTGGGATCCTCCTCCCTCCGAAATACGCAGTTTTGTTCTTTCTTTCTGTCTCAGAACCAAGAAAGAAAAAGGAGAAGAGGCAACTCTCAATGAAAACCAACCTGTTCATTATTCTCCGCACCCGCCATGGGGACGATTGAGCAGTAATGGTACACCATGAACCACCGGTTATTGTGGAGTTCAAACACATTGGTGATGCGCAATGGACCGTCCACAGCCACGTGATGGGAAGTGAACATGGTGACCCAAGGCGTGTCGCTCAGAACCCGGGCCTCGACATCAAAGGCATCAAAATCAAACCATAACTCCCAGCTATTGAACAAATTCTCCAATCTTCGCATCACTGCCTTGTACCTATAAGCCAAGAATACAAGTTATCAACTACAGGGGCTTTCATGGATTCACAGGTTATACCGGGCAAAACCCCTTGAACAGATTGCATAAAAGCTCTAAAGAAACCCAAAATGAGACACAGTACAACCCTCTCCAAAACCATAATCCGGAAACCATGAGAGTAAAAGAAACAGAAGAATGCAGTGGCAACATAAAGATAATAAGTACCCTGAGTAAATTTCACCCGAGTCATGGAAGCACATCACATGGTTTGCATTAAGCCAGAGTCGACGCATCCTGTGAAGTGACTTTGCGGCCATGATTTCGAAGAATTTAGAATTCGCATTCATGAGTGTTTTAGTAGCTGCATAGTATGCCTTCCACCCGTTAACCGGGCTACACTACATTTTTCCTCTGTAAAATCCTTGTAGAGATAAACCAAAATGAGGAAAACATAGATCAGCAAAAGAATAAATCTACATTTCTTCAATTACAGATTCTGTACAGAACTAAATCTAGAACCACATTACTCCCAAAAGTTACAATAGCAGCAACACAAGAAACTAAGTGATTAGAGAGTCGAAATCACCTGGTAATAAAGGGACTTCCAATGGTTATCGTCATTAGCTGCCTTACTCATCAAGGAACTGGTCATCGACAGACTGCAGAGACTGGAGTAATCCAGGAAACTAAGCACGCGTGTCGTCATCTCAGGGATCAACTGTTCAATCATGGAAAGTCCTCGTTTATCATCAGATAGAAGCACCACCTTCGACATAGTGGAAACCACCACCACAGAGAAGGATGATTTCGATAGAGGAGCAGCTTCTCCAACTCCGTCAGGATCACAGTGAGGGTTTTCTTTTTGGTTTTAACTCTAGAAAAATCAACGTGTGTGGTCGTTTTGTAACGTACCTGAGTAATTATCCGACCTTTACCTTTACTCTTATCCGTTAAAATAACTTATCGTTATCCAAACGGATAACATCACTCGCTCTTAGCCGTTAAAATAAATTATCGTTATCCAAACGGATAACCTCACTTACATTTACCCGAAAAACGAACAATATGATCATGTAAACGTAAAATCGGATTACCCGACCCAAAATGTGCAGGCGTAGATTAGCATTTACAAATTTACCGATTCTGGCCGGAGAAACCTTTATTTCAGTAATAAAAGTAATATCTAATTATTTTTTGGGTTGTTGAATACATCAATCAAACACATGATTAATCTCTAAATTCTAACTCCTACATTCTACAGAAAATCAGTTTTTCCACTGATTTTTTTGGGCAGATTTTCCAATTATTATCCATGAAAATTTCTTCTCTATTTC
This sequence comes from Arabis hirsuta, assembly GCA_964056655.1. Taxonomy (NCBI): domain Eukaryota; kingdom Viridiplantae; phylum Streptophyta; class Magnoliopsida; order Brassicales; family Brassicaceae; genus Arabis; species Arabis hirsuta. The sequence continues at coordinate 7,992,105 of OZ053303.1, read as the reverse complement.
CTAATCCTAGGGCTACAAAACTTGAATAGCAAGGTACTGTTAAGAAGCCCTAAGCCTATCTCCTACGTAAACCTAATTAACTAAGAGAGCAAAGTAATGAAAATCATAATGCTGCTGCTTAGCAGTATCATGACCCAGCCGCTATCCGGCCACAATGATCGCATTTTATCTGTAAAAGACATCCCAAGAAACGCCCAGAGTCGCGTTGAGACTAACCGAATCGTTGCTAAGACCACAAAAAAGAGACTTATCAACAGAACTCCGACCTCTTTGCTCTCTAGATTTGCTTGCTCTCTCTCTATCTTCTCTACATCCAATCTGATTTCAAGAAACAAGAAACGAAATGCCAGTCAACGTCTGTAGATTTCGAATCTTCAGTTACTCTACCAAAGAATAAGAAAGAGTACTGACCTCAATGCATTGTTCCCTCTAGCCAATGATTCTACACGGGAAACTACAAGAGTTTTCCAGAGCTCTAGGTCTCTAAGTTCCTTTTCCTGCTCAAACGAATATTGAATTCATTCCTAGTGTTTTTCAACGGATAGAGACTTAAATTATAGGAGAAATAGGAATACAAAAGAGGAAGAGAGAAAGAAAATTACCATTTTCCCTTTCCATTCTGTGATCTCTTTGATTTCAGCTTTGCTTTTCTCCACAAGCATCAGGGTTCTATTCATCTCCAAGCTAACTTCTGGTTGCTTCTCGTTCATTTCCTTTACAGAGTCCTCAAGAACCGATAAATTCATCTCAATTGATTTCACTTTCTGCATCAACACTTTCCATACGTTATGCTTCTCCCTAACTTCATATTTCTTGTCTCCAATGTTATTAATTGTCTTAACAACATCATCTTTCTTCTTCAGAGGTTCAGCTTCCTTGACAATCTGATCTGTCCCATTGTTTTTCACTTCCCTGTTTTGTTTTTCATCGACGGTTTTTACTTCCTGATTCAGTTCCAGCATAGCTGGTTTACTGGGAAGAGTCTCTGATGCAACAAATAGATCTTCAAGCATTTGCTCTAGAGCATCAATGCCAAAGACCTCCACAACACTCAGAGTACAATAAAACTCAGACCCATAGTGACTAATTAAATTCAGTTTAAGATATCTCAACCATTTAGGTTCCGAGAGCCTGAATGTCTGGATCTGCTTAACATTTGCAGCCACGAAGCTCCCAGCATGAGTCCACATCTCGGTCGGGTAACTCAGGCTCCCCGACAAGCTAAACTCTTTGAGATTTGAAGAGTAATGCTCAAAATTCGCAATCCTCACTGTGTCAACCAGCGTCTCCTCCGCAAGTTCAATCACGACATACTTATTTGACACTGAACACGGGTTCCTTAGATACTTATCATGATCTTTACCAAGCACATTACTAGCTCCTTTTGCTTCCTTGTTGTGATCCACTACTTTTGCGCCCTTCATAGCAGAAGCGTAGTTATACCCAGTTCCATCCGGTTCTAACCTATAGTGGGTCACATTCACAAGCTGTGATGGCACGCCCGAGCCATTTACTTTGAGACCTTTCTCTTCAAGATTGACATATCTCGGATCACTCGCTTCCAAGGTCTTGCTTTTTCTTCTTTCTGGCACTACAATTTTGCAGATTAACAAAGCATTGTTCCCAAGAACATGCTCATACACATCTTGTAACTGACTGTTTCTCAGTAGACAATAATTGTTCTCTTTCCCTGTAGCCTGAGGGAAGACAGAAGAAGAATCTCCCGAACTCGTTGAATTTCGGATCTTCGACACTGATCCATCACTGTAATTACCAATTCTATCTACAAATTGGAATGAAAATGGATCACAATGCAACACAGTATAATAATGTCTGGAAATAATCTTAGAATCTGTTATCCAAATTCAATGATTTACTGATCAAACTTTCCTTAATTAACATATGAATTGATTATGGTATCTCTTTCCTTTCTTACATATTAGGGAAGAACCAAATTTGAGCACACAAGTTAACAACATAACAAAGGATAAACATTTACCTCCAGAATTATGGCTAAGGCCAAGCTTGGAGTATACGAGGAAGATGAAACACCAGAGCAAGAGAACGAAAGAGATAGAACGCTCGAAGAAGCTACCCGTTCGTGAATTAATCATATCAGATTTTCCGGAGATTCTGACAATTCGAAACCTGTAATCCTTGTTTTGTCCACGAAATTTCTCATTCAGGCATATCGTCGAACAACTTCCGCGCCTGGTCATTTCCTAAGCAGAGCACAGATCTCTCTGACACGTGTCTACACACACATACACAGATGGAAAGAGACACACACAGAGATCGTTGGTTGTATGACTTGTGTCTGGAGAAACGGAGAAGAAGGCAAGAGGAAGAAGAGAGAGAGAGAGAGAGAGAGAGAGCATGACGAGGTTTGGGAGAGGAAGCTAACTTTTGGCCGTCGAGAGACCGATTACTTCGGAATTTTTAAAACATTTATTATTTCTAAAAAAAGTACTTCAAATTTCATAATCTTTATTGTTACGAATAACAATCTTGATTTTAATTTTTTTTTAACGGCTACTTATGGTCTAATCTATTGTTAGCAAATTAAGGAAAAGTCTTTGACCGAATATATAACTTTTTTCTGTGGGATATTGGGTTCAAAAACCTAAAAAAAAAAATTTATAATCCAATCTCTAACCATTTAACCTAAATCTAATGGACATATTTAGGCCACCTAAGCTAATTTTAGTTAGTTTGCTAATTATTAATTTGTTTTTTTGGTTAGTTGGCAAATTAGTTGAAAAAACAGTTGATTAAGAGACAAGTTACAATGCCGGTTCAAGAATAAACCCAAACTGGTGGATTTGATGTCACCGGAATCATGCCGGAGCATTGACGTCGGTAGAGTGGTTAAGGAAGACAAAGTCACCGGAATCACGCCGGAGATGTTCAGGGACAAAAGGAAGGCTTCCCGGATCCTGTTCTTGTAAGAGAGAATTTAAAGGAGTTTGAGGAGGATAATGGTCAAGTATGTAATCAATTGCTTCTCCACTCATCTCTTTCTGGCTCAATAAAACCTACACAAAAAACCCAATTATGAACAAACGAAAACTGCGATTGCGGTTAATGTCCGAAATTACCTTAACGGTTTTGAGGAGAGCGGTTTGGTTGTGTGTGAGGAGAGAAACGGTTTTGTTAAACATCTGGCTAATGAGTTCTTCGCTTCTTTGTGCAACTTCGTCATCCATATTGAAGTTAATGGGTGGTTCGACAAGGTCATAATCGTCATAGAGGGATCCTTCAAAGTCTAAGCGTGGTCCCACAAACTGAACCCTCTTTTTCCAAGGTGGTGGTTCGCCATGTATCACCATTGGGTTCTCCAGATTCCATCTGAAATCCAAATATGAGTTGAGCAAGAAGCGTTTCTTTCAAAGGAAATGTGAAACTGTGCAAATTGAGCTCACATGGTTAAGATTTTACGAGCTAGCCATGAGGCGTCGGAGAGATAATCGACTGATGCCTTTGAAGTATCTGAGCCATAGATCACTTCTTCTGCAGCTCTTCCTCCAAGCAAGACCTGCCACCATAAATTTTTTTTAGTATAACCTCATAATATCAAAATAGAGGTGGCCATAAAAGTCAAAACGAACCAAAGTTCCTTAACACAAACAAAACCCAATCTAAGAAAAAGAACCACCTGAAGTCGGTGGAGCAGTTGTGGAAGCCGACCAAACATGTAGGATTCATCATTAAGCCGATGAAACACAACTTGAGACAGTGTTTGACCACGAGGGATGATAGAAATGCGATCGCACCGCTCAATCTTTGCATTCTCATACCGAAGTAAGAGTTGAGAAGTGATCGCAACTCCAACTTCAGTAGTGGCTCTACGACACTGACCTTGATGTCCCAATTCTAAACCAATACGTGTCGGACCAACAGTGAGTCGGTCAACAGCATCATCCATGTCTGATTGAAGAATCGAGCTATGCGTTTTTCTGACTGCTACAAGAGCAGCCTCTTGAACCAACTGTGCCAGTTTTGCTCCGGACCATCCTGTATTTGATATAAGCGACTCAAAATCATACTCGTGCATATTGTTTTATACAAACCCATCTCAAACATCTCCAAACTATCCCCAAAAAAAAAGCATCTCCACAAGTCTGATTTTTACAAATTCTTAAATACTTTTAGCAACAAATTGAAACACAGACGTTCTCTATGTATTTTACCAAAAAGGATGTCTTAGTAACGTAGATAGTCAACAGAATCTTTTTTACCTGGTAAGTTGCTTGCATACGATGACAAGTCAACAGAATCCGACATCTTGACTTTGCTGGAATGGATCTTTAGAATATCTAATCTCCCTTTCGCATTAGGAGGACGGATTCTTATCTGAGAAGATCATTTTTTATGGCTTTCAGAAATTCATAATGAGTTAGTGCAAGATAAAACAAAAAGGACTTGTGATTGGGTGAGGTAGATTATTGATTCAGCATAACAACACTAATTCTAACCAGTATGATCTCAGCATTAAACAACAAACCTTTCGATCAAATCGACCTGGACGTAGAAGAGCAGGGTCTAACAGATCTCTGCGATTGGTGGCAGCCAAGAAAATCACACCTTTGCCAGTATCAAAACCATCAAGCTCGATGAGAAGCTGGTTCAATGTGGTTTCTCTTTCTTGAGTGGCTGCATTGTACAACTGGTCTGTATTTTCTTTGAAAATCCCTTGACGTCTAACAAATAACAAAATTTTAAAGTAGATATCAGTTAAACTGTCTCAGGCTGTAAAATTACACAGAAAAGGCAGTAAGTATATCAAAATCTAGATAAAAGGGGAAAATGTTGTGCATACCTAGTTGCTAAGGCATCAATTTCATCTATGAAAATAACGGATGGCTTGTTTACCTGCACAAGTACATGGATATCATCAGATATTATTGAAGATTTCTGCACAGATTTCCAAAGTAATCATCTGTCCAATCACCTTAGCTCTTTTAAACAGATCTCTGATACGCGCTGAACCAACCCCAACAAGAACTTCAACGAATTCAGATCCTGCCATTTGGTAAAACGGTACACCAGCTTCCCCCGCAATGGCTTTCGCAACGAGTGTCTACAGAAAAAAATCAGGTTAGGTTGAGCTCAGTATAGCTATTGGTTGAATTGTCAAAAGGTCCTTGTACATAAAGCTACAAAAATACTATCAACTACTTACACCAATAAGAAATGACAGTAAAAATACTACAATTTTTAAAGCTCAGCATTAACATAGATGATTACACATACCTTGCCACAACCCGGGGGACCCTCCAGAAGAACTCCATGAGGAGGTTTAATTCCCATTTTATCGAACAGGTCGGGATTCTTCAAGTACTTTACAAGCTATCAAGACAATGTGATAATCGTAACAGCAATAAGATGTTAGTAATCTTCAATTACCTGTTTCTCTCGAGATTTCAAGGAAAATAAAAATCATGCAACTTCGTATTTGATGGTGCAAAGTAAAGTCCAGTGGTAAGGGTTATGGAGGTGAAACATTCTAAACCAAATATGAAAGATAAAGCTAACTTGATGCTAACCAAGAATGTGAACCAGGATTATAATAAAACAAGAGATCCATAATCAAGTAAGAACTGACACAAGTATGGCAAAGGAATGGATTTCAAACAAAATTAGCAAGTGTATATAATATTTATTCTTATGAACAAGCTTCTTGCATAAACAAACTGAGATTCTTGGACGAATGTTAATGAACTTAGAAAGATATTATACAAGTGCATATTATAATGGCAAACAAACTTAATGCTTCAGATTTAAATGTAGTAATTGTGCCAGAAATTCGGTCAAAAGATACCTCTTGAAGTTCGTCAACTGCTTCATCAATCCCAGCAACATCACCAAATTTAACGCCAGTTGAACCCTGTAACATAATAATTTGATGTCATCAATAACTCAACCAAGAGGTATTAGAATTAAAGAAACGTGCAAATAGGAATGATGGTTAGAAGCTTACATCAACACGAGCTTCTGCTTTAGACTGAGAAAAAGCAATCCCTTGCCATAAATCCTGAAAAGAAAAAAAAAATTAATGTGATTGACAGCAAAAGCAATATCACCAAAAACATGAAAAACATGTAGTATAAGATTACAAGAATTATACCCATTTCCTAAAGTTCTTAGGTCTACGTGACAGTGTGAAACGGACAAGAAGAACCATTGTCATGACAACAAGTAGGATTGGTTTAAGGATCTCAAGGCTTGATGATACACCACCAAATGTATAGAAATCAGAAATCCTTGAGAAGATCCCCCCATCGCCAAGAACATCAACAAGGTAATCCCATGATCGTTCAAGACCACCGACGAATATGCCAATAAACAGTTTGAGGAACGGCTTTACTATAGGCCAAACAATATAAACTATAGTGACAAAGGCGAAACTAGTGACTGCAAAAACAGCTGAGGCTAAAAATCCTCCAACAACAGCTGCCGCTGCAGCAATAACTGCTGTCACCATTCCCAGCTCAACCATCACTCTACTTGAAATAGAAGACGCGACTGGGTTTGGGAAGTCTACAACTTTCCCAACCCAAGACTGCATATTAAACATATGATAGGAGAAAAACTAAGTCAAAACATCTGTGTGCCAACCTCTATGTACATGAATAGATTCCGAAGAATTCGTAACCAACACAGGATTTAGATCATAATCTAGTAAATAAAATCCAAATGAACAAAAGAGTGATCACCGTCATGTGCCTTTCTATTTCGTACTGTGGACCAGTGTATTCTTTCAAAAGAGCTTGAGCTTCTCCAACTTCAAGCTTCATCGACCTATCAAGAAACATATCAAATAAGAAACAAAAGCAATAATCCTGCATACATAAAAAAAAAAAAAAAAAAACATGTCTCTTCGTTTTAGCTTAGAAATTCACCATTTGGTTCTCTGTAAGCTCTTGACTCCAGGAATTTCCTTAAGATCAACAATGAAATCTCTGTAAGGAGCACCAAAATCATCCTTCGATGTCAGAAGCTTAACTTTATCATTCTTCATAGCTTTTCTAAAATCTTCCAAGCTCATCTTTGGTAAATCTTTCACATTTTTCTCAAACTCATCTTCCTCAGATAACTCTGGTCCAAAAACTTGCTCCGGTACATAAAGCTTTCCTTTGTATTCCCTAAGAATATCATTCAAATAAACAGACTCATTTCCAATCTCACTGCTTTTCTCTGCCTCCTCCATTTTCGTCTTCGAATCAAGCTTCCTTTTGATAAACTCAAACGGATCCGTCGCATTGGAGCTTCTGCTTAAATCATCTCTTTCCTTGAGATTATAAAGCTTATCCCCAACTCGATAACGAGGTTCCACTTGACTAGGGTTCTCCTTCAAAACCCTAGTTACGAAATCATCATCAGAAGCAGTACTGGGATTGTTCGCTGACCCGGAATTCAATTCGCACAGAACTGTAAACGAACGACGTAGAATTGGAGCTCTCCATCGAGCTTTCGCAGCGAAACTCGCGTGTTTCTGGATCGATTTCTTGGGAATTTCTGGGATAGTTTTAGAGAAACGAATACTGAGCGAGAAGAGAGTGTCTACAGAAGCCATTTTACGAGGATAACCATGAACAGAGAAAGAGAAGATTCAACGAAGAAGAAGATGTAATCGCATTGCGAAATTCGAATTATGGATAAGAAAAGAGAAAATTAGGGGTTTAATGGAATCAGGGTAGCTCCACGGACACACTAAACTGCAACATTTTTGTTTCGTTGCTTTTTACTATCCGATCCGACTCCGAAACGGGTCTACACACGATTATTAGTAGTTGAAACAAAAATAGAGAAAATAGAAATTTCTTTTGATATATTTTCTTTACTAAAAACAAAATTACTATAGAAAATTTTCATAATGGATACTACGTAGCATTTCCAACCACAACATCATTCTTGGGTCAAATCTCACCCCAATTGAGATCATAAAAAAAATAGCTAAGTGTCAGAAATGGCCAGAAATAACTTGGGCCGAGCTCGCTATGCAGACCTCGGCAGTTCACCGTAAAAGCTTAGCCCGTCGACCTCGCCAACTAGCCGATATGGCAACCTGGCGACCTCGCCGACCTTGTCAACTCGCTGTCCTCACCGACCTCGCCGTCTTCGCCGACCTCGTCAACTCGCTGTCCTCGCCGACCTCGTCAACTCGCCGTCCTTACCGACCTCGTCAACTCCCCGATATGGCAACCCGGCGACCTCGCCGTCTTTGCCGACCTCACCGTCTTCGCCGACCTCGTCGACTCGCCGACCTCGTCGACTCGCCGACCTCGCCATCTCGCCGAACTCATCATCATGCCGGGTTTTAGTTTATCATGCCGACTACGGGTTTAGCCTCCAGACGTCGTCGTCCCGCCGAGGACTCCAAGAGCCACCGAAGTGAAGATTACTGATGTTGGTTTGTCGGATTAAGCTAGCACATTCGGTTTATCACAATGAGTTGGGCCGAGTTCCATGAGTCCAAGACGGCGAGGTGACGAGATCAAAGCCCAACAACGACGAGACGGCTAGTCGAGGATCTACGAGGCAAGATATCGAGTTGGGGCCTAGGTGACGAGGTCAAGCCCATGATGACAAAGCCCATGACGAGCGCCGACTTCGATAGAAGGAAATCCTTAGAAATTAGAAAATCTTCCTTATCTTTTTACATGTTGACCTAGTGCTATGCTCAAATTTGCCCTGAGCTACTCTCTCAAATTAAGAGATCGACGTAATACTTAGGGGTCGAATCCACATGGAATCTAAACACACAATCGATTAGTGAATTCAAATTATGCTAAGTAAATAGGAATGAATGTAAAGTAAAAGCAGAAGTAAACAAGTGAATGATGATTAAAGTTCTTAAAATTCAATGAGACAAAAGAGTTAGGCAATGGCTTGTTCGCAGGAATGATTCGAAAATTGATCGTGACGATCGACACACAGGTATGTGTCGATCGACATAGAGATAAAAACGGTTAGGATTTTGTTAAGCACGGTTCTAGAACTCAAACACGAATGTAAAACCAATCAACTTTCGTTGCAGAGATTATCTATGACTAAATCCCTAAATTCCAAATTTCTTTGCAAACTTAGTGAATAAAATCAAGCTTTAAGTTCAGTTTCAATTGTTCACAAAATTACTAAGCCAAATTTCTTTGCGAATAGATAATTTTGCTCATCTAAGATTATATCAGGTTGTTAATAATACTTTCGCATCTATTAAAGCAACCTAGGATATCCGATTTCAGTTGATCAATCCTAAAATCAGAGTTAAATCAATCTAGATGAAGAACATAAAGATAAATCCTAACAGGGTTTCAATCCTATCAATTTCTCATCAAACCCTAGAACTTCCCAAAACCTAACAAGCAAACTACTCAGACATGGATGAGGAAATCATTATGAATGAATAATATTGCATTAAAAAGATAGAGTAAGAGATACAGAGAGTTGAAATCGATAAAGTCTGGAAGTCTGAAATCTCCTCAAAGCTCTCCAAAATCTCCTCTCTCAAGTCTCAATAGAAAATAAGATAAAAAATAAAAGTCTAAATAAAAACTATATATAATATGTAAAATTCGGACTGGACTTTTCTGTAAACTTTTGGGCTTTATGGGCCAAAGAGGAAATTCTTCTCTTCTCGTCAGACATGTTCGTGTCAATCGACACACAGGCCCGTGTCGATCGACACAGACATGTAAAATCGACTTTGACTTGATCACTTCGTCTCTTCTTTCCTCGATGCTCCAAAATCTTCCATTAAGCTCCAATCATCCTTTAACCTGCAAAGACTCAAAAAGACTCGAAAATACAAAAAAGATTCTATAAAAAGGACTTATATCATGGTCGAAAACGGGTAAAAACCATAATATATCACCTAGCCGATTGAGACTTATATAAATAGACTTGTACCTCTTTTGAAAAGGGGGATCGGCAACTTTTTGCACAAACACTTAGCAACAAATCAATAAAACTTTCTTAACGCAATTTTTCGTGTTTTTTGTCCTTGTTCTTAGTTGTTCTTGTGATTCTTTCCCACAGATATCGTTTCCCTTAAGAATCCTTGATAAATTCAATTGAATTGGTTTCGACCTCCACAATTTGGCGCCGTCTAAGGGGACATTGAGACTCTCTTACACAAAAGAATCACGCGACAACAGATCTAGCAAAGATGACTGCCGACGACGTATCCGAGATCCCCAGAGAAGATCAACCCGGAGACAAGAACACGGAGGCGGAGAACAGTGGCGCCAACAAGAACGGTGCCGACGACTCCGGAGCCAATAACAACAGTGCCGACAAAACCGGCGCAGACCAGACGGGCGCCAAAAAGGACGATGCCGACAACTCTGGAGTGAACCAAGCCGCTGGGACAACGCCGAAGTTCATCACCAATATACAAACGATGCTGGAGATGCTGATGAAGAAGTCGGCGGAACAGGACGCACAGAACGCAGCCGCAGACAACGAACAAAGGGCCCTAAACACGGCGAGCCGAGCACGAGGAAGAGGATCGGTCCTGACCTGGAGGTCTACTGGGTGTCTTGACCCAACGGTGTTGAACTTCCCAACACCAACCAGTGAACTGAGGATCCGTGGATTGCCACCAATCCACCCCTCCCTTCCTACTGCCGAACATAGCCCGACCGCAGACGTACCCGCCGCCGACAAGTCATCCCCGGTGATCAATCTAGACAACAACCAAAGCGACGAGCATGTTTTGGGAGACCATCGTGAACCTAGAGCGCGAGCCCCAGCCCAGCGAAGCAATACCCAACTTGAACGCGACCGAGACTTCGCAGACGAAGAAGAGGAGAATGTTTTCTGGGTAGAGCAGTTGCAACATGACGATGAGTGCGCAACAATAATCAAGACCCAACATGAGGCGATGGCTAGGATGCAAGCAGCAATAGATCAAAACGCATCTGAGATGAAGGACATGCGATCACAGATACATCGAGTATCTAACAGGGCCCCTGAGATCGACAGAGTTCTCGAGGAGGCCCAAACCACTCTTTTCACGGCGCGGATCACCCAAACAAACATATCCAACTATGGAAGGGTGAAAGTCCCCACTTACAAAGGAAACGCCGACCCGAAGGAACATCTACTGGCATTTGTGATTGCCACGAGACGGGTCAACTTCAGAGAAAACGAGAAAAACACCGGCCAGTGTCTCTTGTTCGTTGAAAGTCTCAAGGGACCAGCTCTCCAATGGTTCTCAAGACTTGAAAGAAATTCGATTGACAATTTCGAACAACTCTCTGCTGCTTTTCTAAAACACTATGGCATATTCATGGAGCGAGTGACCTCCGACGCCGACCTCTGGACAATGTCATAGGGACAGCAGGAGACCCTTTGGAGCTTCATCAAAAGATTCAAAACAATTATGTCCAAGATAGAAGGAGTAACCGACAAATCTGCATTGGATGCCTTGAGAAACGCGTTATGGTACGAGTCATATTTCTGAAAGAAAATGTACATCAACGCACCATCAACAATCTAGGATGCTCTGCATCGTGCAACGGGATTTGCAAAAAACAAGGAGTTCTGGAGATTTGCCCAGAAACATGGCAAGTCAAAGCAAACTAACAGTTCCGCTCATGCCACGCATCCTCAGAACACGAAAAATAACATCAGCCAGGGATCCAGTTTCATCCAGCATGAAGAAGGATTCAGAGGCGCTCATAACTTTCAACTCGACGCACCAGGCTATGGCCGAGGACTGGGTCAAGGCCATGGACGAGGCGGCCAGAGCAATACTTGGACGAGAAACCAAAGCAACTATGACGAAACGGCGTATTGCGATCACCACCATGTCTTCGGATACTCAACCTCTAATTGTCTCGTGCTAGGACTCAAACTCGCTACAAACTAGCAGCATGCGTACTTAAAGGTGATATCAACCTCGAGGATTTTAATTTTGACATCGACACAGATTGTCCTGAACACATAGAAGACAAGCTCCCTAAACATGGAAGGCTAGATGATGAGGCGGATCCACCTGGAACTCGTCAACGAATCAACATGATAATGGGAGGATCCCAATACTACTCTGACACATTGTTTTCCGTTAAATCATATCAACGGGGAGCTGAATTCAACATCACTTGGTCTGAGTCATCCGAGCTCCCAAACGATGTTATTTCATTCGAGGAAGAGGATAAACTAGAGGCCTTACCACAACAATGCATGGACGATACAGATACGATCGTTCTTCACATGAATGAAAAGATCGAGACCTCTGATTTATCTCTAGGAGATAAGCTCGACGTGTTTGCTATTCAAATTCAGAATATAGAGACACGTTTGATCCGTCTTAACGAAGTACAACAGCAATACACCTATGCCATCCAAAACAACGCGAGAAATGTCCATTTTCTCAAGTGCGATTCTTATTGTATGTGGGGGTATTTTGAACAGGAGATTAAGGCAACTAATGAAAATGTTACAGAACTTACAACGTACCTTAACATCACTGCAATCAAGGCCCGTAAAGCCAAGACAACATTTGCCCGAATAACCAATGACCAAAACGTTGCGGCTACAAACTATAACTCTGAAGTCAAGACGTTTTAGCAAAGGAGACTTAGTCTTACGAGAGATTATCCAGAACACGGCAAAACGAAACGCCGACAAGCTAGATGCTCATTGGGAAAGACCCTACAAAGTCACAAAAGTAGTCCGACCCGGAGTATACAAACTCGCCAACATGGCAGACATTCCAATCTCCCGATCGTGGAATGTGCGACACTTGAAACAGTATCACAACTAGGATACTTTAGATACTTGACATGAACTACGAGACGGCTTGATCCCTAAATAGGATACGTAGGAAGCTTATCTTCGGATGGGTTCAGTTGTCCCCCCTCCTAAAAAGGGGGAGTGGGTACGTATACTCCCAATTCTTGTAACCACTTTTCACGATTAATCAAAAGCAAGATTTCATTTAAACTCGTCTACATCCTTCACGGATTCTTTAAGTCTCACAAAACATACATACATTTATCACATCCTATACGGATCAATTATCGTCTTAACTACAATCATACGTTTTACACTTACTCTCGTTGCTGCTGGCCACAGTGACGAATCTATATGAATACTACAGATCTGACAAACACATCTTTCGTAGGATTAAAAGCGCGCTATACAAATAAAAATGTTCATTATCGAGCGGATATGTTCAAAGAGGAAAATATGCGTAACCCGGAATGATCATTCTAAAAACCCAACTTACAAATTGTTGGTTCTTTCGCTTATATATTCATTATTGAGTGGATATGTTTAAAGAAAAACATGTGTGTAATCCGAAATGTTCACCTTAAACCCAACAAAAGAGACGTTGGTCGGTACACGATACATGTTCGGCTTGGAGCAGACTTGTCAATGAGAACTCGTCTGTAAACCAAAATGATCATCCAAAAACCCAATAATCTGACTATTGGTCTTACCCGCATAACGTGCTCATTTCCTGGAGCAGGCTCGTCGATTGGAACTTGCCTGTAAATCGAACTCGGAGTCACGGAATAAAACCCAACACACGAAACGTTGGTCGCATCATAAGTCAGACATCTAAGTTATTTTTTGAGCAGACTCGTTAAAAAAAAGTCATCCGTAAACCATAATACTTAGCTCGAAACCCATTACGCGAGCTATTGGTCGCCTCAAACATCTAAGTTATTTTTGGAGCGGACTTGTTAATAAGAACTCATCCGTAAACCAGGATACTTAGCTCAAAACCTAATACACAAGCTATTGGTCGCCTCAAAAGTCTTAAGTTATTTTTGAAGCAGACATGTTTATGAGAACTCGTCCATGAACCATAATACTCGTTACAAATCCATCATAACAACGAAATTTAAAAGACATCAATATCAAAAGCCACATCCGAAAATCATCTCTTATCATTCCTAGATGGATAAAGTATTTCCAACTCAACAAAGACACACCTCAGGATAAACACTTCTTGGGAAATGAATAGACTTTGCCAAGGGGAAACCTTGCCAAGTCGAGACCTCACCAAGGAGAGACCTTGGCGGAACCTGCAAACTCTCGCCCTAACCTCAACAAATAGACCTCGGCGAAATCGGCGAGCTCTCAGCTTAACCTCAACAGGAATCAACATCTCGTCCACTAGCTCTTCCTTAACCATAACAAGACTCAACATTTCGTCATTGACACAAGGACTATTCTCCAAAGTATTCAAACCAGTAGCATACGAATAAATTACGGAATTCGATTCAGCATCAGAGATAGTCACCTCGACACTAAGCACATGACTCTCCATCTATACAATCACAAAAATCTCTAAGTAAAATAAGTCGACAAAGACATTCGGAAAAAGAAAGGTGATGACAAGGAAGGGTTCTTGGCAGTACCTGAAAAAATCTCGGCTAGACGTCGGCACGGTCTCGTCACCACGTCTCTCTTGTACGAGAAAGATCTCAGTACTAAAACTCGTTTGATACAGTGAAATTTCGAAGCCAATTTTGGGACTAAACTCGAACGGACCGTGGCAAAAAAGACACATTAGCGTTAAGTCCTCAGCATGAAGAGATCTAAGCGACGTGATCTCAGCTCAAAAACTTAAGAGACGTGACCTCGGCTACGCGGAAGATCTCGGCATCGTGACTCACCTTATCCTTGTCTAAAATCGGGTCTAATCGAAATTAATCCTTGGCCAAAATCATCACGTGAGTCCTCGGCAAAGTTAAACGGCCGACAACGAGACAAGATGAGAGCTTGGCACAAATCCAAACCACAAATATCTCAATGTCGACTACCAGAGTACGAAGACGAACGAGGATTGAGTGCCGAATGCGATAAACGATGACGAAAGCTCAGCACAAGGCCTAGGCATGGGAAATCTCGGCAGGACAATTCCAATTAACAATACTCAGCACCAATTCCTAGTTTGTCTAGATGTCGAGGCAATAAACTCGCCAAGAAACGACCTCGGCACTAACGATCTAAGAGAGACCTCGACAACATCCTACAAAGCTCGGCCTAGTGATGAATAGAAATATATTTGAGTAAGCTTTTCACAAAAGTTGAAATAATATGCTTAAGAGATCGGCCTAGTAATGAGTGGCAAGATATTTGAGTCAGCTTTATAACAAAGTTAAAATCATTTCATTCGGAGTTGCGGTCAGCAAGATACGCCCGATTTGCTGAAGACATACTGAAATGCAAGAATAAGTTCGTTCATGCCGAGCTGGAGAGATGAGCTCGGAAAAAAATCTTAACCACCTCGAATCAAGCTGAAATTTTGGCACGAGATAGATAATTGAATAAGCTTTCATTCAAAAGAATTATAAAGTCATTTGGACCAACGAGTAGAGAGATACAACAGTTCTCACAAGATATGCCGAGTTGAAGAAATGACGTCATTTCTGCCGAGGTTGAGAGAAGACCTCGGCAAACAGTCTTTAATTCCTTGGAGTACAATATAGATAATTGAGTAAGCTTTCATCCAAAAGAAATTTGAAGTCATTTGGATCAACGGTCAGATAGTTATGTCAATTATCGTGGAGAATTGTTAATCTGGCCGACCTTACTAACTACGAACTGGCGAGTTTGGCAACCTTGAGCTCGTCGCAAAGATGGCCAAGCTCACCACGAAGACAAGGTCAAATTTTCCATCGAAGACAAGGCCAACTTCTCCACCAACGACGAAGTAACAAGCTCAAATGTCGAGCCAAATGCTTTAGCTCGGCCATACTTGATCAACTAAAATCTAGCTAATCAAAACTTGGCATCCTAAGTACTTCAGCTCGGCAGCCTTTGCAAAACAGGCTCGAGCTCAACAACTTATAAGAAAACAAAAACTTCAGGAAGTCTTTGCCGAGCTAAAACATTTACTGAACATGTGAGCTCGGCAACACTTGCAAGACGACATATTTCTATAACATAAACATTTGAGCTAGCTAACTTTAACAAAACAAGCTTGAGTTCAGCTCACAACAAACAAATTCTGTGTCAAGCTAAACATTTACAAAACATGTAAGCTCAGCAAGTCGATTCGATATAATTTCATGGTTTCATCTCGTCAACATAACTTAGAGCTCGGCAACAGAGTCAACAATGCATTTTCTTGAAACCTGGATCGCAGCCACGACTTCTTTTTCCTCGACACTATCATAATAGATACTGCCGAGCTGGGGGACTAACTGTTGGGGTCAAATCTCACCCCAATTGAGATCATCAAGAAAATGGCTAAGTGTCAGAAATGGTCCGAAACAACTTGGGCCGAGCTCGCTAGGCAAACCTCGGCAGCTCACCGTAAAATCTTAGCCCGTCAACCTCAGCAACCCGCCGATATGGCAACCCGGCGACCTCGCCGTCTTCACCGACCTTGTCAACTCGCTGTCCTCGCCGACCTCGTCAACTCGCCGATATGGCAATCCGGCGACCTCGCCGTCTTCGCCGACCTCGTCAACTCGCCATCTTCGCCGACTTCGTCGACTCGCCGACCTCGCTATCTCGCTGAACTCATCATCATGCCGACTTCTAGTTTATCATGCCGAATACGGGTTTAGCCTCCAGACGTCGTCGTCTCGCCGAGGACTCCAAGAGCCACCGAAGTGAAGATTACCGATGTTGGTTTGTTGGATTAAGCTAGCACATTCGGTTTACCACAATGAGTTGGGTCGAGTTCCATGAGTCCAAGACGGCGAGGTGACGAGATCAAAGCCCAACAACGACGAGACGGCTAGTCGAGGATCTACGAGGCGAGATATCGAGTTGGGCCTAGGTGACGAGGTCAAGCCCATGATGACAAAGCCCATGACGAGCGCCGACTTCGATAGAAGGAAATCCCTAGAAATTAGAAAATCTTCCTTATCTCTTTACATGTTGACCTAGCAGACTGAGACTTATATAAATAGACTTGTAACTCTTTTGAAAAGGGGGATCGGCAACTTTTTGCACAAACACTTAGCAACAAATCAATAAAGCTTTTTTAACGCAATTTTTCATGTTTTTGTCCTTGTTCTTTGTTGTTCTTGTGATTATTTCCCAAAGATCTCATTTCCCTTAAAAACCGTTGACAAATTCAATTGATTTGGTTTCGACCTCCACAATCATATTAACCCTACCAAATTGTCACAATGCATACTAGTATTTAGCATATCAAACAAGACAATCTTAGTTGTTGAGCTTTTTTATCCAACCGTTACTTTGAATAGTCGCTTCATGTCTTATATCAATTATTATCATTTTATCAAAAAACGAAAATTCAATCTTAGTCATTAAATTTTTTTCACCAAGATCTAACGATTGTATTGACTAGTCACTTCATGTTATATATCAATTATCTATTGATATTTTATTTCACGGAACTCATATGAAAATTGATTTTCCCACATTAATTGTGTGATTTTTGATTGTTCATCACCAACAATTCAATTGGCTAAAGTTAGCGTCTCCAGTTTCTTACTCTTTACCATTTTTATATAAGTGGGAGACTAATGCCATGATTATCTTCATTTCTTTAAGAACATATACTTAAAAAATAGTTTTCTTCTTAAAAATATCCAAAAGTTTTCCTTGGTTAGTTGCTTAGATCAAATTTAAGAAACAATTTATGTTTTTTTTACATTTGATGTAATCAAATCTAATTCTCAGCCCATTAGTTTCTCACTATAAAAGCGAAATGAGACTAGAGGAAGAAGAAAGACCATAGTAGAGAGACCATAATTTTACGACGGTTTGGGTTCATTCTCTCTTTCTCTCTATCTTACTCACACCATTTTCTGATTTCTCTCTCTCATACCAATTTTTTGTGTGTTTTAGGAGGCTTGAGATTTGGGTCTACCTCCAATTTCATTTCTCAATGTTGAACTGGTAAGATTTGTATTTTTATTTGAGCTTCCTAGTTTAATTTAATGAAAAAACTATAAATAGCCAAAGTTTCTCAGCTTTGTATTCTTACAAAGCTTTTCTGTTAAAAATGTTCTAAACTTACAAAAAGTATATGGATCTTAATGTTATGGAGACATCTTAAGATTTAAATGTCCAATAATGGTGTTTGGATCACTCATTATCTACAGTTTGAGAAAAAAAAAAAAAAAATTTAGTAACTCATTACTCAGACCATATAACTTCCTCAACTTATGTTTAAGGCAGAAAATATTAATAATTTAAGTAGTAAGATCGAGCATTTTAGTTTTGATTCTAACAAAATGATAACATCACATTTGTAGTGGCTTGTAAGTGAACAATTCTATCGGATATGTATGGAATAAACTAGTTAGAACAAGTTAATAAAACTACAATGGAAATAACATAACAAATACAATTGTAAAACATCTCTAAACAGAAGAAATGCGATTTATAGCACTAAACATCAATCAAAACAACGACACTATAAGCTAAGCAGTTTTGATAAGTATGAGTTGAATTACAATGTACTTAGGTTCATACTTTGTACAAAATCTAACCTAAAAGAAAAAAAAATAGTTCATGTATATTAGATCATACTATTCATTAACTATTTATTATGGTTACATTGTTGTTTAAAGTTGATTTTTTTATTGTCACTTCTTTGAATATGATGAATATGATTATGTTGTAGATGGTATAATAATGAGAAATTGGCTAAATTTTCGCAAAACAAAGAAAATAGTTCATTGGGTTTAATTTTTAGACATACAAACCAAATTGAAAAGAAAAAAAAAATAGCAGTGAATTTTTCAGATTTTGGTTTAGCAACAATTAGTTAGTTTAGAGTTAGATAACAAAGCTAAAACAAATTGCCAACATTTTTGTTTAGCCAGAAAATTAACTGTAAAAATTTTCTAAACTAACTAGGAAATTAGGGAATGATAGCTCATGAGACTTTTTAAGTACCATGATCTTCTCCCACATCTGATTGGAAAGCTTGGCCACTACTCTGACGGCTTATACTTGAAGATATCGACCATAAAAACATTTGTTGATGAAATGCGTTGGCAAAGAACCAATGTCTACCCTCCTGCTCTAGTATGTATATAATGAATTTGTAGACTTTGATCTAATGGTATAATGAGTTGGTAGATTTTGATCTGATTTATTGTTTATCTCTGTAACTATGATCTATGTGCAGTGCAGTATTTATTGTTTATTTCGTAGTATTTATGTGCAGTGTGGTCCTAACGGCGTCGACATCACCATTGTTTAAGCTCAATGCATCTTTGATGAGCCAAAAGTTCAATATATGCGACGGGTGTATCGTTGTCGGTCCGGTTTCCAACACCGTCTCATCATCCACTACCTAGTGATAAATACAGATGGGTCTGATGGGGTGTCCGAAGGTTCTCATTTTGGATCGGATGAAGATCCCGAATACTAGAACCTCTCAACTGAAATTGTGCCAGAACCTTACATTCCGGAAGGAAATTCTCCCCCGCCTTCACCCGGGAGTAATCAAACGGAATCCTCAATGGATAGCAATGATCCGGAAATTTCTAAAATAACTAGGGAATGATAGCTCAAAGTTATATTAGGGAATGAGGATGAGATGAGAGATGGTATTGTGTCTTTGTTATATATCTAAATTCGGTTTTATGCATGTTATTTTTCTATTTTCGGGTATTTTATATATTTTTTGGATATTTTCAAATACTTTAGATAAAAATCATAGTTTTCTCATAATTAATAATCATTGAAGAGTCTTAAATTCTCCAATGCAGTTTACCTACTCCTTCACCAGGCACTGAACCGGATTCTTCCGTTGGCAGCAACAACAATGGGACAAGAAGCGTTCCTTCTCTTAAGAAGAGAAATAAGATCTTAAGATTTAAACCTTACCGCGAGGCCCTCTTGGCTCCAGCTCAGTGAATCCTGCCGTGTTCCCCTTCACCTAAAGCATTCTTCCTTGCAATGGTATGGTGCAGTTGTAGAAGGAACATCAAGAATGGTATCTATGTGTATCTTTGATGTGATGGAAAGATTGTTGAATCGGAGGAAGTTATGTGTTTCTCTCAAGATATTGTTTTGGTTTTTAAGACTTTGTGGTTTGTGTTTGGTTTTATTCTTCTTCTTGAACTTGTTTATGTTTCTAAGATTTCCACTGATATGACATGAGTAATAAACTGTGTGCGCTTTATCTCTGAACTATGTTTTAATAAATGTTATGAAAACCATTCTGTTTTGGAAAAAAAAAATTAGCAGAAAAAAATAATCAAACTGATCCGAAACCGATTAACACCGAACCAAAACTGTTTTGCGGTACCTAAATAGGTCCTAAATCTCTCTACCCCAAAGACCTGAAACTGATCAGTTCCTATCTGGAATCCAATCGAATACTCAAAATATTATATTTAAATGTATTATGTATCTTAAGATGTCAAACGGGCCATGAACCTGCGGGCCAGGCCCGACTAGGCCCACCACGGGACGGGTTTGGACACTATATTTTTTATCCATAAAGAAGCGGGTCTCGCGGATTTACCCGTTGCGGTCTACGGGTTAAATGGGCTAACTCGTTGCGGATTACGGGTTTGCGGGTTATCCGCTATTAAACAAACCGTATAAGAATTTTGATTAAGGCATGAAGTTCAAAACCATAAGTTGGTTTAATGTTTGATAAAACTGAGCAAAACAAAAAAAGTTGGTTTAATGTTGGTTTGGATGTTGGTTTGTCGAGTTTCCACAATTGGTTTAATAATGATTTTTCATCAAGAGATTTTTTTTTAGAGTTTGAAACCTTACGACAGAAAAGAAAGAAAGTTTGAAACCTTTTGTTCCAACTAAAAGATTTTATTAGTTACTAAATTTTTTTCAGCATTGGAGCTCGAGTTTTAAACAAGTATAGAAACCGGCTTCTTCCAAAAAACGTTCAAGCACTGATATACAGTCGAAATTGGTTAAAGGGTTTTGAATTATATGAAAATGGTAAACCTCTAGTTTTTTACATAATTTTTATAATTATATAATTATACTTTATATTAATTTGTTAGTTCATTTGATTTATGTAGAGGTGGATGAAGATAAGACACTATCTTCTTTCTAATCAATTGTGGACGGTGAAGATTGATGGAACTTCAGTTTGACTAATGCTGTAAAACATTTTAAATCTCAACTTAGTTCATAGCTTGCTTCTTGAATTTATTGTTATTTTTTATTTTAAAATACTATTGTTTTGTGTTTCAGTTAAACACTTTTATTACTTTGTTTTCACTTTCAATTAAACATTTGGATTATTTTATTTACAATTTCAGTTAAACACTTCGATTATTTTGATAAAAATATATGTGTTTATGTGTACTTTAAAAATAGATTTGATAGCCTGCAGACCGGTCCGCTAACCCATAAAATATTGCGGGCCGAGCCTAGACGTAGCATTTATGAACCGTGGTTCTAGCGGACTAACCTGCTGCGATTTTAAAAACAAAAAGTCCATGGTGGAGCAGGCCAAATAGATGCAAACCGGCCCGTTTGACACTTTTACTTAAATGTAATATTCCACAAATTAACCCAATTTATTTATTTATTTTCTCTAAAAAATATTTCTTTATTTATTTTTAGTTCTCAAGCCACACTTTAGTCCAATTCCGGTCTAACGTTATCCTTATGTCCAAACAAATATCCTTTTGCTTTTACTCGCCGCTTACTTTCCCTTACCGGAGGGAGAACTGTTAAAACATCGGTACCAAACATCTCTTTCCAAAAATGGCGAAGCCTTCTTCTTCTTCATCATCCTCTGGTCGAACAAATCTAGCTTCATGCGCCGTAGCAACCGCTTTCATCGTCTTCCTTATCATCGCCGGAGTTACCGTCTATCTCACCGTCTTTAGACCTAGAGATCCCGAGATCTCAGTTACAAACGTCAAAGTCCCTTCGTTTTCCGTCGTTAACAGCTCCGTTAGCTTCACCTTTTCCCAATTATCCGCCGTTAGAAACCCTAACCGAGCCGCTTTCTCTCACTACAACAATAAAATCCAGCTCTTCTACTATGGAAACCGGATCGGGTTCATGTTTATACCCGCTGGTGAAATCGAATCGGGTCAAACAAAACGCATGTCTGTTAATTTCTCTGTACAGTCGTTTCCTCTCACGGTCAGTGCTTCTCAATACTCCGCCGCGGATTTTAAGCGTTTGGGATCCGGTTTCGGAACCGGGTTAACAGAAGCGGATAATCGGGTCGGGTCTACAGTGGAAATAGAATCGAAGCTGGAGTTGGCTGGTCGTGTTCGGGTTCTTGGTTTGTTTTCACACCGAATCGCAGCGAAATCGAATTGCAGGATCGCGATTTCCACGAGTGATGGGTCGATCGTAGCCGTTCGTTGTTGATGCCAGTCTTTTTTTTTGTAGCAAAAGAAACAAAAATGTAAAAAGTCACACATGTTCTTTAGTCTAAACATATGTAAACCTCTCCTCTTAGGTTCTTCTCTGAATCTTTTAAGTTAGAAAATTGCAAATATAAATACAAAGATTTTTGTACTTCACAATTTTATATGAAGAACTTTCGAAGTTAACTTTCAGATTTTTGTGACTCTCTAGTGAGAGAGCATTTGATGAATATCTTGGTTGGTTTAAGGAGTGGAAGTAACGGATGAAATTTTGTTTTTCTTATGAATTATGTTCTTTAAGTTTTATTCAATGGTGCCAAAATGAGTTTGTTTAAGTTGAAAAATGAGTGTAGAACTCAGATTTTGATTACTGAAAAGTAGATGTTGAGCCAATAAACAACATGTAAGTGTATGAGGACAATGGTTTTGGGGTTAAATTTCCAATAAGGTATAAGGTATCGGTCTAGTTTTTATTTGTTTTCGTCTAGATGTTTTATATGATCTCGAACCAAGTTACCGGGAAGTAAAACCTGAAATACACATAGTTTGGGAAAAATAATGACACACCACAACTGCATAGTTTGGGAAACTTATACATTAACCAAACGAAAATTTTCAATGGTTGAAATGTATGCATTGAGTTGACGATTTTAAACACCAAGAGTTTCTATGATAAATTAGTAATTACAACTAATGTAAGAACAACTAATGCAAAAAGCCAAAAAAAAAAAAAAAAATACTAATATAAAAAGAGAATTACTAAGAGCCATTGGATAGGGAGGAAGAATCGTAGCCGTAAGGGTTATTGCTTGCCCAATTCCATAGATCCCTACACATCTCCACGATGCCATACTTAGCCCTGCATTTAAACCATACCAAACATCACAAAGTCAATTAGATTGAAATTTCGACAACTATTTTTAGTTTTAAACCCATTTCAATATATGTACAAATGAGAGATTGATGCACACATTTTCATGTTTGTCATTTATTAAAGTTATTACTAAATCGCCACTTCTTCCAAGTTAAAGTTGTTGACAAGATAAACGAACTTACTTCCAATTTAGTTCTCGTTCTGCTTTTTCCGTGGAAGCGTAAACAATTTCAGCGTCTCCAGGACGGCGTCCGGCCAACACCAATGGGATTTTCTAATTATAGATATCACAAAGTAGAAAGTTAGGTATTAAAGGTCAATTACAGCTCATTTGACTGGAGCATTGTGCTATTAAACAAGCTAATCAATGTTTTACCTTCCCTGATGCCTTTTCAAAGGCAGCTACCATTTCTAGGACGGATGTTCCATTACCCGTTCCAAGATTGTAAACCTCGCAACCTGACCATTTTCCAAGAATTGAGTTTGGATCCAATGGCAAATCATACTAAGAGGATAAACACAAGAGAGTTTACAGACAATCCTTACTGATTTTGAGATCATCTAGCTTGCGAAGAGCGGCAATATGTCCATCAGCTAAATCAATGACGTGGATGTAATCTCTAACCTGAAAAGAAAAACAAATGTGGATCTTTGTTGTTCATCTCCAATTTCCACAACATAACAAAATATGCTCGTTGATGTAATAACAATCAATGGTTCTTGTATGCATACCCCTGTACCATCCTTTGTGTTGTAGTCGGTACCAAAGACGGTGAGGTGAGGTCTCCGACCAACTGCAACTTGTTGAACATAAGGCATGAGATTGTTGGGAACTCCAAGAGGATCTTCACCAATGTAACCACTAGGATGTGCACCAACAGGGTTAAAGTATCTAAGCAATATGATCTTCCATTCAGGGTCAGAACGATGTACATCCCGGCAAATTTCTTCGATAAAAAGCTAACACAAGAACAACCAAAGACTATCGGTCAGACCATTTCCTAATCATCATTAATCAACTATCACAAGGTTGGGTTTCGATAAATACTCAGGGCTAAGATTGCTACCTTAGTACGGCCATATGGGTTTGTTGCAGAAATTGGGGACTCCTCAGTGCAAGGAACCTCTTTTGGCCAGCCATAAACAGTAGCTGATGATGAAAACACGAGCTGGAAACAGAGTAGCCAAAAGCTAATCATGAGATCAAGCAAAGAACAAACAACTCAAAAGAAGAAAAGAATCAATAAAAAAAAATGAATTGCATGTTACATTTTTGCAGCCGTATTGAGCCATAACCTCCAAAAGTGTAATAGTTCCAACAAGATTATTATTATAATACAGCAAAGGCATCTCCACACTCTCACCTACTGCTTTAAGTCCAGCAAAATGTATCACTGCATCAAACCTATAATAATATTTCCACTTTTCATCAAACTTATATGAACAGTCTAATCATTTCTTGTCTTATAGTCATAAAAACATACTTTGTTTCTGAGAAAATCTTATCAAGTGCAGGCCTGTCTCTGAGATCCACCTGCAGGTAAGAAAAAAAAACTAGAATTCTAAGAATTTCAGCAATTGCAGGCTCTGATTATAAAATATTCTGGATTGAATTCTGATTCGCCAACTCGAAGAACGTCCCAAATTCCAGACAGATAAACTTGTCAGTATAAATGAGATAATATTATATTACTCAATCACATGGCATCGATGCTTTATTCTCAAATTTTTAATTCATGATTCTATACACACACACAAACACAAATTAGCCACATGGTGTACAGAAAATCAACAAGAACACCAGAATCAAACACCTTCAACGAAAACGAACAAAATTTTGATCAGAAATTTCCATATATTTCATCGATAGAGACGGTAGTTTTAATTTCGAAGAAATCGAAAAGTATTCGAACACGATAATACGAAACTCTAAATTCTTCAAAGAATACGTTTCCTAGACCTAGCAATCAAAAATCAATTCTACAGAGAGCAACAAAAAAAGACGAAACGAACCTGGTGGAAGGAGAGGCGATTTCCGTTATCGCCGGCGAGTTTCTTAACGCGTTGGAGAGAAACAACGGAGGAATTATCATGATTATCAACAACAACGGCGGAGTAACCACCGTTAAGAAGTTGAAGAACAGTATGAGTTCCGATGTATCCAGCGCCGCCGGTGACCAGAATATTCTTCGCCATCGTTAACGGAAACAAAGGAAGATTCGCAGAAGATATTATTATTATTATGATTCGAAATTCGTAGAGCGTTTGATTTGGTTTTGGGATCCAGCGAAAGGGGTTTTATAGAAGCGGTGAAGGAAGGAAAATGTTGACTGTATATTTACTCTGATTCTACGTTTCTAAAGAGAGACAGAGAGAAAGGGAAGAGAGAGAGTATGCCACGTGGCGGATTTTGGTACTGGTGCGAATATACTGGAATTGGTGAGAATTGTCAGAGTTACCCTTTTGACGATGTTGTGTATGGAAATGTTTTTACTGTAGTTGGTTTTTTTTTTTTTGTGGTAACAAAGGTATTTATTAGATATTTAGATTCAATATATACTTAAATGGTACAGTATATAAACGAACGTAAGGAAATAAAATATGAACACGATTTATAACGAGGAATGTGGATTTTAGATTTCAGAAAAGGTAGATTTTTATCCACAAGAGATATTTCTTTTAAGATAATCTGTCTATGTAATAATAATATTCATTTCGAAATATGCTTGTTTTTCTTTTATACTAGAAAGTAGAACATATCTCTGCATAAAACTCGAGGTCACGAGATTTGTCAATATTGGCATTCCAACTGCTATTCCTACTTTAATAAATGTGAGTTAATCTTCGCATAGATATTTATTGTTAAAACTAGGTAGATTAATAGGATTAAAAAGCTTTTTTCTCTTTGACGTCTCGCTATCTTTTTGGGTTTGAAGACAACAAATCTCAATTCCGTTTTTTTGTTGCTGGTGTTCGCTGGATTTTTCCGGCGGCGTCGTGCCTTTTGTTGTTTTTGTTATGTCTATGTTTGTTCGGTGATCTCTTCGTTTTTTAAGGTCGTTGGTCCATGGATTTGTCCTCCATCTGGATCTGGGGGTACTTCATGTATTCATATTGGAGTCTTCATGGAGAACCAATCTAGAGTTCCAACAGCTGTACGATATAGAAGAGGAGATCTCTTAATAAATGAAATTTCTCAGACCGGTGGCCTTTTGTTCATAGATCTACCTTGTTCCTCGCTATGCGGGTTGGAGTTGGATCGATTTTCTAGGTTCTGGGTTCTGGGTTGCTGATGAGAACTTTCTTCCGGCTAAGCGATCGGAGGCATCATCGTTCGGCAGTGACATCATGAGCGATCATTGGTCAAAGGAGAAGAAGAAGTGTGTAGAAGGTCTTTCACGCTTTCTGTTCATGAAAATGGGCTCCATCAATGTTTTGGGCCTTATGCACGTTATTCTGTTGATTTTGGGCCTTACATATGGGATTGTTATAAAACCATTATTCCGATCGTTTCTTTTGTTGTATGTATATATGTTAATAGCAGTGTATCTTTTTATTTTCCATATTAGGATTATGTCTGCCTGTGTTATGTTAATTGGAGATAACTCACTAGGATACATCTCCCATGGTAACATCTCCACTCGGTCTTTGCCGAATTCATGGGATGTAGTGGGTTTCTTCGAGTCTGGTTGTTGGGAAGGCACCAGACTATGTAATCCCATTGTATGAGATCAGTCCCTTAGTTGTGATTCCGTTTTCCGGAATCAATTAACTTACTCCTTTAGGAAATGTTGTTTACCCTTTGCTGGATTTTGTATTTTCCCCTGTGGGATGTTTGTACCCCTAGTTGGGTTATTTCTCTGATTTAATATAACATGTTGGCCGACAAAAAAAATATTTATTGTTAAACAAAATAATATTTATATATATTCAACTTGAAACTTTTATCAAACCAAATATTTGGTTAATCAAATCTATAACTTAAAATAATAGTTTATATGTGGATGCCCTTTTAGTCCAGTAGTTTGACAGAATGTTCATTAATGTTTCTACACCTATAGGTGTGGAGTTCGAGTCCCGGAGAATACAAATTAGTGGAGGCAAAATTTACAAGAGATTTTCAGCGTGGTGCAAGGAAAGTCATCCGGAATAGTTCCACAGCTCAAGACTAAAATTGTCTGTTATATAATCGTTCGTGTAATTAATCTCATAATTTATAATAATTCATAAATCTAGATGATTAAAAAAAAATAATTTACACAAAAGAACGATAAGGAATGCTACAAGCCAAATAATCCACTTTACTATTCAAACTCCATGAAAATATAGGAAATAAAGGAAGAACGAAAACGTGTTTCTAAACATGAAAACACGACAAGTAGTATAGAGAAAACAGATCAAACCTTGGATTTCACACCATCTTCACTTATTTTAAGTAATCTATACAGAAAGAAATGGCTAACATATAGTGCAACACCATGGAATTCATGCCCATATCAATGATGTCAATTCCGTGTGCAAAAGGGCTAAACTTAGTTGTTGTCCCTTGGTGCCCATTAAAGTAGACACTTCGTTCTTATTGACTAAACAAATGCAAATACATCTACAAAACACCAATAACAAGAGAAATCAAGTGTCAAATAGAATCCCTTACTTATCTTTAAGCAAACAAGAAAGAATAAACTGCAAAAAGCGTTTGAAAACGAGAATTCAAAACTCCAACATATATTATGCATGAAACGCACTTAGAAAATGTCTTACTTGACAAATTATATGAGAGTTTCAAAGCAAGATTTGGGTTTGGCAGTGCCGGACTAACCTTTTATGCTATCCCAATCAAAATTTAAAATTATGTCCGTGTACATAATTTATCAAGATCACAAAACAGTATAAAAACAATTTAAATTTTCATTAAAAAAAAATCAAATTCCATAGTCTACTAAAAAAAACAACGATATTAAGAACACTTATTTTTGAAATATAGATCTTCTTGCATTTTTTCCTGCAAAATCATCCATTAGACTCTTATAGTCAAGTCTTTCAACCATAGCTGTCTCAATTGATAACATAGCCAACCCATTTAACCTTTCTTGTGACATGGTAGACCGCAGATAATTCTTTATCAGCTTCAACTTCGAAAAACTTCTTTCAGCTGTGGCAACTGACACCGGAATTGTCAACAATATGCGATAAGCAATTTCTGTGTTTTGATAACAATCCTCCATTCCTTTCAAAAAGTCAAGCACTTCAATAGGTTTTTGAACTTCTTCGAGTATTGATTCTCAAAGGATTTTTAGCTCCATAAAAAAATCATCACCAACTATGTCTGAGTGAGTACCATTCCGTAAAGAAGCTTCCAGATTCAAACATGATGCTCTCAATGTATCCTCACTTGCATCTGTTAACTTTTTTAAATCAAACAAAAATCCAAAAGTTTTTTCATACCTTTGGAATTGTTCAAATCCGGACTCAAGGGAAACTAAAGCTTGATCCATGAGTGTGTTAAAGTAATCAATCCTGAAGCTCTCCTCTGGTGATAATAACACACTTTCATCAATCTCTGAGTCTTCATCATAGTGCTTTTTCCTTCTAATGATACGCTTTTGTTTCACAGGAAATTCAGCTTCAATCTCCATATCAGCTGCAATTTGCCTAGCCTTAGTCTTTGCTTCCTCAAAACCAGTCTCCCGATATTTTTTAAAAAAAGACACAAGCCCTTTCAGATGTTGAATTGCAGCATCGATATCAATGTTTTCTGATTGTAGACTCTTGCTTACTGTGTTAACAACAAAAAGAAGGTCATACCAAACAACCATACCAAACAAGAACTCGAAACCTCCAATTCCATGTGTTTCACTTAAAGCAAGGGACTCAGCACTACTTCGCGTTGTTGGGTCGTCAGTACTTTCAGCCAAGCAAAGTAATACTTCTCTGATTTCTGAAGCTTGAAACCGTATTGCTTTGACGCTTTCAACATGACTTTCCCAATGTGTTTGAGACTAAGACTTAAGGGTTAGTCCTTTAACCATCTCTGTCAATATGTCCCACCTGTTTGTTGAAGAAGAAAATAAGCAATATATTCGTTGAACAATTCCAAAGAAAGACATAGCTTTTGGAGAAGAAGATGTTATATCGCATAACACCAGATTAAGACTGTGACAACCGCATGGTGTAAAGAATGCCCTTGGATTGATTTCTAGCAACCTCTTTTGAACTCCTTTATTCTTTCATTTCATATTAGATCCGTTGTCATAGCCATGTCCTCTCACATCACCAATGTCTAACTCTAGCTCAACTAACGCATCTTGGAGCGAAGCAAAAAGCCTTTCTCCAGATTTATCTTTGACAATCAAAAATGTCAAAAAGAATTCCTCAACCTTGGTTGACATTGTAGAAACATCCACACATCGGATAACCACAGTCATTTGCTCTTTGTGACTGATATCTGGAGTATAATCAATAATTATGGAGAAATACTTCGAATCACGGATCTTATGTATGATCATAACGTTGATCTCCTTAGCAAGCATCTCAATCATTTCATTCTGAATCCTGTGACTGAGATAATGCGTATAGATTTCTTTTTTCTCAATTCGTCTAACACGCTCTCTCATCACTACATCAAACTCTGCAATCATCTCAATAAGACCCAAAAAATTTCCATTATTCGCTTCACCAAGTTTTTCATTATCTCCACGAAATGCCAAGTTTCTTTGAGCTAGAGTTTTCGCCACTGCAAATAATCTCAACAATACTTCTCTCAAATGGATTTTATCTTTGTTTAATTCTTCTTGAGCATGTTTATCAATTGTCTGATTTTCTTTAAATCTCAACTCCAACTCTCTCCAACGTGTCATAGATATAACATGATCATGAGAAACTTCATGTTTTTTTAGCCTTGTTGAAAAGTTTCTCCAATCATTATATCCTGTAGTTGCCAAGTTACCACCACCTTTGTCGTGCCTGAACAATTTGCAGCAAAAACAAAAAGCTTTATCTAAAGCTTTTGAGTATATCAACCATCGCCTATCTTTTTTTTCTCCGTTTACCATATCTCTTGTATAGAATACATGAGAAAAATGTCTGCCAATACTGTCTTTAAGAAACTGATGATGACTTGATAATCTTGTCGTAAGACCCTTCTTAACCAACAAGTCTCTCAATCCCATGTCAATGTTTTCCCAATTTCCTGGATCAGAGACATCTTTATTTGGTTTCTTTATCTTTTCATCTTGCTTTTCAGTTTCATCTTGATGAGTCTCTTTACATTCCTCTGAATTTTCAAGCTCACTATTCTGACCAATATCATCGACATCTTCATCTTCATCTTTGTCTTCTTCTCTTTGAGCGGATGAATTCCCAATTTCAGTATTATTAGCTCTCATAACAAACTTGGACATAGAACCTTGTAGTGACTTTATGAGTGCTTCTTGTTTCTTCTTCTTATTTCTGTTTTGAGCTTCGGATGGTTGATTTTTTTTTATTCCACATGGTTTGCTTGTCCCATACGGTGACATCTTGTTATCAAATAAAAATAAAAAGTAAGCATAAAAATAAGGGATTGTCGTAACAAAGTCAGAGGACTCAAAACATCAAGCTTTTATCACAATTAAAAACGACGAACTAAGAAACGTACCTTCTTACTACGTAAAGGATGAATTGAAATAACTGAAGAAATAGAACTAAATTATGTAATCAAGAGCAAGAGAACAAAAAAAAATAAAAGTGCTGCAAGCCTGCAAGACGACGGAACAAATTGGAACAAAAGGGTTTTAACTATCATAAAAAATAGAAATTTACTAATATATTTAATTTTAACAAATTTATAAATATTATTGTAAAGTCCAACAAATCTTATTCTAACTAAAAATGCCTAATAAGTAATATTTTAACAAAAGAACCTACAAATTTTATTTATTTATCAATAATAATAAAAAAATTCTTTTAAAAATATGCCCTATTAATTTGGATGCCCCAATCCTTGACTTGGGTGGCTTCCCCTTTAGGGGAGCCATGGGGTTAAGTCAGGAGATTTGAAGATGTTACGATGGGTTCAATAATTATGCTCTTTTTAGATCAAATAGATTGATGGTTGGCTGCTGATTACCATGCGAGGAGAAATATCATCTTTTGATGGCTATTGTTTGGAAGAGATCGAACCATCCCTAAATTTGATTTACAGTCTGTGATTCAAAGAAATTTGTTGTAGCTGATTCAAAGAAAAAATAATTCATTGTTTCCACATTAGAGTTGCAAAACGGACAAATAGGATTTGTTTGAACTTCATTACTATAAAAAAAATACCCAATCTTTAAAGAAATGTTGATCTGTGTGGTTTATTTTCCACTTGGTCAAATAACGTGACGTTCCAAATTAAAAAAGAAAGTTATATCAAACACAAGAAGAGTGACTCAATAGCCGGCCTATGTCAATGAGTCAATGTTAATCCATTGAGTTTAAGTAGTTTTATACGTCAATCTTATATCAATTATTTACTTAATTGTGTCAATTTTCTTTTGATAAAACTCGTGATTTTATCTGGTGAAAGTTGGATTCACTAATAATCTACAATTGATCTACCATTGATAAATCTCGTGATTTTATTTGGTGAAATTTCTTTGATATTTACTGTTTTTTGAAGTATTTGATTTTTTTTTTAATCAATAAGGTCAAACTTTTTTTTTTGGGTCAACATCAATAAGGTCAAACTAAAAACAAAATAAAAGTCAGTTTGGATTCTGGAGTATGAACATTAAATAATCAGAGATAAATTTTAAAAGTTAACTATCTGATGGAGTTAGGTCGAATGTCAAAGTATTTAGTTGCTTCTCGGTGATACTTAGAGCATCATTATCCACGAGATTTGGTGGGTATTATTAGATATAAAATTATTAAAATTTGAATAAAAGAAAGAAAAAAGTGTTTTTGGTTGAAATAATGGAGTGTATTGAAATATAAAATTAATAAAAATTGAGTAAAAAGAGGAGATGAGTTGATACTTTTGGAGAGAGAGTGTCTTTGTATCAATGGGTTGATACTTTTGGAGAGAGTTTAAACTTTAGTTGGAGTGTGTTTAAATATAAAATTAATAAAAGTTGAATAAAAAGATGAAAGAGAATGTATAAAGTTGAGTAAAAGGAAGAGAGAATGTGTGTCTTAATAATTTTATATCTAATGATACCTACCAAATTTCATAGATAATGATGGTATTAGGGAGCGCTATCGGATTTAAATATTTAATGGGAAATTAACATAACTAAATATCTATTTGTTTCAGTTTTTGGAATAGGCAATATGGGCAATCTCTAATCTAATATAATATAGTAAGGTTTTTTTCAAACCAAAGTTATGAGAGGCTGCCATGTGTCACCTACTCTTTTGACATGTGTTTTTT
Organism: Arabis hirsuta; assembly: GCA_964056655.1. Taxonomy (NCBI): domain Eukaryota; kingdom Viridiplantae; phylum Streptophyta; class Magnoliopsida; order Brassicales; family Brassicaceae; genus Arabis; species Arabis hirsuta. Next base: position 7,959,566 of record OZ053303.1, on the reverse strand, counting down.
AAATTTATTTATTTAAGAGAAAAAGAAAAATTTATATCTATTTTTTTCTTTCTAATAACTTTGACAATCAATTCCAACAATTTAATAGCTAATTCTAATGTTAATTAATTCCAATAAGTTGTAATATATATTAGCTATTGTTTTTTTTCTTGTTTTAGGTACCCATAAAAAATATGATTCCAAATTAAATGTGTTATTGTAAATTTTTAAAGGGTTGAAAAATATATATTTTATTTATTAAACCAAACAATATACTACATCAACAAAACTTAATAGCACATAAAAAATTTTTTGTGCAATTATTAAATTAAAACCCAACAATATACTACACCAAAAAAAATTAATAACACATAAAAAAATAATTAGTGCAATTAAAAAAAATTCTACTAGAGAAAGTATTAACCAAGAACTTTTGAAAGAAAAATCTACTCCATCACAAATTGTGAATCCATAAAAACTCTTTTTTATTTTTATTATTCCTTCCACACTTTAATCACGACGATAAAAAATAATACAATTCACCAATGAGTCAATGTGAAAGATAAAAATTACATCAAAACGATCAAAAGAGAGACAAAAATATAATCAAGCAATAATTATTCTCTTTTTACGATTGAAAGTTCTAATGAAATAAACATAGAGATAAGTTCCAACATCTATGTTGAGGTGATGCATATGTTTAAGTAAATGCGTCAAGCGTACTACAACTTGTCGGATCAATAAATTTCTTTTTACGAACGTGTTTGATGCAAGAAAAAAAAAGACCAAACATATTTCTTAACTTTACTTTACATTTTTATTAACTTGCATAATATATATCTCCTACAAATTTATGTCAATTCATATACAAATTTTTATTAATGAACAATCTCTTTCTTTTACATATAACATTGTATCAATAATTTGGTATAAATGTTTAGTTTTCGAACCTAGATAATTATTTAGTATAAACATCAAAGTTTGTAATATTAAATTCATAAATAATCAATAAGTTAAAATATTATTGTATATTTTATAATTTTAATTTTTAAACCCACGCATCGCGTGGGCAATCTCTAGTCTAATATAATATAGTAAAGTTTTTTCAAACCAAAGTTATGAGAGGCTGCCATGTGTCACCTACTCTTTTGACATGTGTTTTTTAAATTTATTTATTTAAGAGAAAAAGAAAAATTTATATCTATTTTTTTCTTTCTAATAACTTTGACAATCAATTCCAACAATTTAATAGCTAATTCTAATGTTAATTAATTCCAATAAGTTGTAATATATATTAGCCATTGTTTTTTTCTTGTTTTAGGTACCCATAAAAAATATGATTCCAAATTAAATGTGTTATTGTAAATTTTTAAACGGTTTGAAAAATATATATTTTATTTATTAAACCAAACAATATACTACATCAACAAAACTTAATAGCACATAAAATTTTTTTTGTGCAATTATTAAATTAAAACCCAACAATATACTACACCAAAAAAAATTAATAACACATAAAAAAATAATTAGTGCAATTAAAAAAAATTCTACTAGAGAAAGTATTAACCAAGAACTTTTGAAAGAAAAATCTACTCCATCACAAATTGTGAATCCATAAAAACTCTTTTTTATTTTTATTATTCCTTCCACACTTTAATCACGACGATAAAAAATAATACAATTCACCAATGAGTCAATGTGAAAGATAAAAATTACATCAAAACGATCAAAAGAGAGACAAAAATATAATCAAGCAATAATTATTCTCTTTTTACGATTGAAAGTTCTAATGAAATAAACATAGAGATAAGTTCCAACATCTATGTTGAGGTGATGCATATGTTTAAGTAAAGGCGTCAAGCGTACTACAACTTGTCGGATCAATAAATTTCTTTTTACGAACGTGTTTGATGCAAGAAAAAAAAAGACCAAACATATTTCTTAACTTTACTTTACATTTTTATTAACTTGCATAATATATATCTCCTACAAGTTTATGTCAATTCATATACAAATTTTTATTAATGAACAATCTCTTTCTTTTACATATAACATTGTATCAATAATTTGGTATAAATGTTTAGTTTTCGAACCTAGATAATTATTTAGTATAAACATCAAAGTTTGTAATATTAAATTCATAAATAATCAATAAGTTAAAATATTATTGTATATTTTATAATTTTAATTTTTAAACCCACGCATCGCGTGGGCAATCTCTAGTAATTTATATAAGAAAGAAAAGTTTCACAATTTCTTGCTAAAATATGAGGATCTCTCTTCAGTTTCTTGTACTCTTCAAGTAAGACTCTTTGTATTTTATCCATAACGCGACATTTGCAACTATTGTTTATAAGGAGGTTTGGTTTAATAATCCAAAATAATATGTAATTTGAAAACTAACTCATGTTTTCAAATTTTTGAAAAGTAATTTTTTATTTTAAAAAATATTTTTTTCACAAAAATTTAGAGTTTATAATTTTAAAAAATATATGAAACATATTGGATAAACTTTTGACCACTCCTGCTCTAGATGATCATTAAATTAGTGCTAACTATATCGTTTTTGTCGTTGCTTCAATTGGCTGCAAAGATTTAAATATAATAGAAACGGAAAATCGATTTTTTTAATCGAGCCTATAAAAATATATTATCAAGTTGAGGTAGTAATGTACAAGTCTTTTCATCAACAAGCATTATATTACTTGCTCTTAGAAGAAGATATGATGCATTTACCAAAATCATCAGTGACTTATGTTTTTTATGTGCATGAGTTCCACGTCACTTTAACTATATGTTGGTTGATATTTCACATTTGCTTACATGTTTCATTATTTTCGTGGATCCAAAACAAGTCTCTCTCTCGGCATGAAACTAACACATGACCATTTCTTATACGAGAACGTAAAAATAAATTCTTCAATCAATTATTATTGTGCAAAATAGGAAAATGTATATTGGCCAAAAAACTGTCAGCTTCCAATAATTCACTATTGATGAGAGATTGAATCAAATGAACTAAACATTGAATAATTTGAACACAAGCCATAAACTTTTTGGAATTGGTCATTTCTTTTTAACATATGTAATATTTATAATTTTATATATCATGTATAATCTATATTTTCTATTAAATAGAGATTATACATGATATCTTTTCTATTTTGTAAATTATTGTATAATAGAACTATAGAAATAACTAGATTTAATAACACTTTAGAATATTTTGACAATATCAGTTGCAAAATAAAGTTAATTTTCAAATTTTTGAAAACATGAGTTAGTTTTCAAAATACACAAAATTTTTGTAATATTTATACAAATTCTTGTTTATATGTTCCATTTGTGATTCATTTATTTTCCTCTTTAAATATGCGCTTCGGAAAGTCTTCTTTCATACATGTACACAATGTCAAATAACAGAATATTTAGTTAAAGAGCGTATAAAATTTATAAATACAATTTTTTTAGTTTATTGTCCATGACTGTAAACTCTGCTACAAAACTGAAGTAGATTCTATAGTTTCTTCTTGTACATGACGATGTTTAAGTGATATTTTAAAGTTGTTCGCAGACACGAAAAACTCTAGAACTAATAAAAGGATTCAGTTGGAATTACGGCAAAACCCCATCTCATAAACGAAAGAGAAATCGCTACCACAGAAATCGAATCAAGTAAGCTCACTTGGCTTCTAATTTCTTGTATTCATTTTAGTCTATTTATAACTTTTTTATTTTCCTTCTCGGATGCATTTTCAAGATAGTAAAGTCAATAGATTCACAAAAGAATTACAGTGCTTAACAAGAATCCAAACCCAAAAGCTAAAATCTAAACTGCAACACCCATAAAAGCTTTTGTGTCGTCTTCTCAACGGAGAAAGCTTCTAGCTCTAGCCCATGGTGGCAACCTCGGAACTTGCACTTCATTGCTGTAATTGTTGTTACTCTGGTATGTCTTTCTCTGCTCTTTCATGATTGCAAACCGAGAGTCCAGTGTCTTTCTCCTCCCTCCTCCGTTTTCTACTTTCTCGTGTACAACCTCTTGCCTCTGCGGATAAATATCGATTGTTAAACATTCAGCACAAAACTCTTGGATATATGACTTAATCATCATCATGTTCATTACTAACACAGCAGATTGACCAGATCAAATCACTAACAAAACTTAAAACCGATCCTACCCACCAAATTTTTAGTCGAATGCTGGAAAATAATCCTAAAACCTTTACTCTCTACCATCAGGCAAAGGGATTAGCAGTCCGAGGAAGAGACACTAAGAAGGTGGCTATGAATAATTCACCTTTGCGATAAATCTAGCTTGTACCGATCTTTTCTGAACTGGTGGAGCAATAAGCCTGCACACAAGAAAACAAACAATGGCTGAAACAAGATCAGGTACAGAGACACCCATAAAGAACATCAGAAACTTGAAGTAACAGCCAGTAACTGGCACCAATAGATGGATGAAATGATCATGATACCGAGTTGTTAACAGTAAATGCTGACTCTCTTGCTACAATAGAAGGATTTAAGGCGAAATCCAAGTAACAACAAGATAGCAAATAGCTATTTTTTATAAGCAATGCAACACTTTACTTCCCAGTCGTAGAGGTGCCCATAACATAAAGCATGTGACTGGCAAAACTTCGACATTACAGTAACTTTGGACAGAGAAAGTGCAGCAGCCCACCAAGTGATGACCTTTCTCCCAACAAAGCAACTTGAACAAGAACTAAGAGAAGAAAGCTCAAGAGATGACCCGAGGAGTAACCAAATAACAATTAGATGTATACTGATGAAGATCTGAATCTTCTTAATTTTCCCACTAAGTGGCATCTACCAATTCAATGTCACAACTTCACAGAGCTAAGCTATAATCTTCAAGATGCAGCAAGAAGATGTGATATGAATACAAATGAGTTTTACGAATCCACTGAGTTCATATCAAAGGCCAAATACGGTACCAAACTGCTCAACTTTATCTGACAATAAAACATCAACTTTAATCAACAAACTTTCTGCTCAACCTAGCCACATCCTAACCATTGAGGTTACATCAAATGCCAACCTTGAAAAAAGCACCCTAGCCACTCATCAGCAAAGTATATGCTCATCCTTGGGGTCCTTGACGCTTTTGAACTCAGGACTCCAACCCAAAAATGTTTACCTACTCCTCCAAGAACCCATTAACTCAACTAGATAAATTTGGATTGTTATTTTAAATCACGCTCATGCAGTCATCAATCTGATGACCATCCATCAACCAGGAAGGGATATTTATCAGGTCATGAAAACCAAACTAAGTACTTTCCACAGAAACACCTTCTGATACGGAGCTTAGACTAGAAGCTTCTTGAATCAGAAGCAATCGAAGATATTATAACAACGCCAGATTAATAAGCAGAGATCAGAGAATTATCCAGCATTCTAGAACCTTGACTGATTGGCACTAGTCATCCTTCCAGCATTGAAAGCTCTACCATGGACACTGCGTGGAGGAGCAGTAGCGGCTTTACGAGCAAAGTTTGTTGTGACAGGATACTGGTTTCCTTGGAAATTAGACATTCTCTTAGCAATGGCACCCTGAAAATTGCAAGACAAATCAAAACAAAGTAAAAACAAAATCCAAATAATAGACAAAGAAACTAAGACAAGAGATCAACTGAGAACACTGCAAAGCTAACCTGTCTAACTGCAGAAAGTGAACTCGTATAATGTTGCACTCTAGAGGTATTATTTCTCGCAGCACGATTAAAGTTTTGGGTTTTATTCTGGACAGGAAGAAAAAACGAAATTTTAGGCCAACGATGAGTAAGACGACATTCAAGTCTTGCAAAGAGAAGAGAAACATGTAAAGTTTCTACCTTTTGTCTCCTTGGTTTCTTGCCCTTATTCACACTGGTTTTGCTCTTTGACAACTTGATAATATCATCTAAGCAAAGAAAGTATAGAGATTATCACGACCAATAAAACGATGAAAGAACCTATGGAGATGTGTCATATACCAAAATCTACCTAAAGCCATGGCGACTTTCTTTTCGTTGAGGGCAATGGTCTCAGCTACAAGTGGTGTTGCATTCTCCATCTGCACTAACTAAACAAAATGAATTACCCAAAAAACACAAATTTTATACGAATCGTAAGAAATTGCACAAATCAAACAAAACGCAATTACAATTGTCAAGTAACCCTAATTTACAAATCAATTAAACAAACACACGAATCAAACAAACAAAAGCTAAAACTATTGGGGATCGTTGAGAATCGAGGAAAGTCGCAAGAAGATGGAGCTTTTACCGATTACGAAGTGAAAAGCTGTGAGAGAAAGCGAAACGAGAGACGAAGAAAACGAAGGAAGCTTTTTTATTAAGAGTCTCTGTGAAACGATGACGACACGGAGAAAAACCGAGTCAACTCAGAGCCTGAGATTTTATAGGAGATTTATTTATGGAGTCGGCGGATTCCAACGATCAATTAAACAAGTCGGATTTCAAGTCCATATCAAATGTATCTCGCCGTACCAAAGCCTTTCGTGGATCGCCAACGTGGCATCCTGTCATTGTGTTGCTCTACGTTGATAACCATAAATGGCCTCTCTTTTTTTTCTTCTTTTCATCTTGTAACTATTTCTGGGGTAATTTCTAGAGTGCTAATGTTCATCCATTATGAATTCTGCGGATCCGTTGAGATCAATGTTTTTAAAACTGGATCGGCAACCGAATCGAAATTTTTTTTAGATAATGGGTCAATATAGTTCGACTGAGTCGAACTAGATTTAATGGTTTTTTAAATTAATAATATATGTTACGAATAAGAGAAAAAAGAAAAAATTTGTGTATTTTCTTCCATAGAGAACAAATGTATATAAGATATAATAATTTGGAGAAGAAGTTGAACTTGGAGAACAATTTAGAACATTCTAGAAGATGGACTTCTAATGGTCATATAATAAAATAAGTTTATAACACTTCCCCTTTGATGTCTATTATAGCAAAAATATTCTTAATACGCATAAGTTATTGCATCATTAAAAAACTTACCAAGAAAACCCAATGGAAAAAACTATGGTTAAGGGAAAAAGAGTGCAGCGCGTATTTACTCCCCCTGATGACTGCATGACTTGAGATCTTTGAGGCGACGTAGTCCAATGCCACGAACTATCTTCTTAAAAGTAGCAGTTGGAAGTGCCTTTGTAAAGAAATCTGCCAGATTCTCATTTGAACGAATCTGCAAGACACGTACATCGCCATTATTCTGTAAATCATGGGTGAAGAAGAACTTCGGTAGAATGTGCTTTTTTATATCGCCTTTGATGTATCCTTCCTTGAGTTGTGCTATGCAAGCTGCATTATCCTCACACAGAGTTATGCTATGCAAGCTGCATTATCCTCATACAGAACTGTTGGAGCTTCTTTTCCCGTAGATATACCGCAATTTTCTCATCTATGCTGGATTACAGATCGTAACCATACACATTCGCGGCTAGCTTCATGTATAGCCAAAATCTCTGAATGGCTGGAAGAAGTAGCGACAATAGTTTGTTTCATCGAGCGCCAAAAATGGTTGTTCCACCGTATTTGAACAAATATCATGTTTGCGATCGAGCATTATGTGGCTCAGATAAAAACCCTGCATCTGCAAAACCAATTAGGTCTTCCTTTGACGTGTTAAATTAGAAATGAGCTAAATCTTTTGTACCCTGAAGATATTGAAATATATGTTTAATCCTATTCCAATGTCTTTGAGTTGGAAATGAGCTAAATCTTGCCAACAAATTCACTGCAAAGGATATATAATGTCTTGTATGGCTAGCAAGGTACATTAATGCTCCTATTACACTTAAGTATAGTACTTCAGGACCAAAACTTTCTTCATTGTTTTCCTTCGGACGGAAGGGATCTTTTTCCACATCAAGTGCTCTTACAATCATAGGGCTATTCAATGGGTGCGCTTGATCCATATAAAACTTTTTTAAGCACATTTTCAGTATATGTTGTCTGGTGCACTAAGATTCCATTTTTATGCTCAATTTGCATAAAAAAACATTGGGATTCTTCCAATATATACGAGTCAAGACTAATATCTCAAGCGCAGGGCAAGCAGGAAGAAGCATCTCAAACTGATCAACACCAAACCCAACTAAGCTAAGGAAGAGATCTTTAAGCATTGGTAAGGAAATACCCAAAACATGCCAATCAAGATCAAATCCATTGAATACTGTCATCTTAACTAGTGTTCTATTGACAAAACTCTCTGGAGGTAGCCGATATCCATGTCCAAAATCAATGAAAAGATTCGAAACACCACGATGTAGGACATTACGTATCCATCGATTCACAAGATCTGAATCAAGATCCCTTTTAACATTTAGGTTTAATTTTTTAATAGGAGAATCACCCTGCAATGCCAAAACCCTATTCGAAAAATCCATGAAACTCTGAAGAACACCGTCCCTTTTTTGTTTACCCTCTTCAAGATACAGAAAGACAGAATCATCGAGATCGAGATTATAGACAAATACGAGAGATTATAGATAAGTACGAACAGATTACGCTACCTTCTTGAGAGAATCGATGTCAAAGCTGCCTCCTTTGTGCTAAGGAAGGACAAGACATGACAGAGAAGCTCGTCCGGTAGACTGTTAACACGATCCATCTTTGAACATTATTAGAGTGAAATGTGTAAACCCGGTTTGTTCCGGTTAAGTTGTGAATTGGTTAAGGCTTATGTGCTAAACCAAAGCTATATTAAGACTGTATTATAACAGAAACATTATTCTCAATTCCCAAATCCTCTCGATCACAAGAGAGATTTATTTCTGTTCAAATGTAATCTCTAATATATTATCAGAGAAAGAGATCGAAAATCTCTTTCGATCCTACGTTTTTTTCCTTTGATTCTGCTTCTTTTACCTTGCTTTCTCTCTTTTTCGATTGATTTTACGGTTATTCCGCCGGCAAATCATCGTTCCTGTTGTACGGTTGTTCTGCCATATTATTCCGTCAAATCTCTGCTTCACTAGTTCCGATTTGTTCATTCCGTCGAATCTCGACTTCGATTATGGTTTCACTTCGTAAATCAATTCGTCGTGTGGTTCGTCTCAACTCGTCTACTTCGAAATCCAAGGATTCTGAGCTTCTGCCATCGCCTCGAGTTGCATCGGAGAAGATTCAACAGATTCCGGTACTGGAGAACATTGATAGCATCCATTCTCCCTACTACTTGACAAATGGTGATAGTTGAGGTATATCGATCATATCGCATGTTTTGGATGGATCTAATTACGAAAACTGGATTATTGCTATGACCATGGACTTAGAAGCTAAGCATAAGCTAGTTCTTGTGGATGGATCTTGTCCTCGATCTATGGAATCTCATTATCTGTCTCGTATTTGGTCTCGTTGCAATAGCAAGAGAATTTCTAAAAATGGATGTGTTCTTAGAGTGATGGAGATTTGCTTTGAGTGTTTTCAACAGAATCTAGAATATGGAATGGATGAAGGATGGTTAGTCATATTGCTAGCACATCCGCTTTTCACATTCAGAGCATATATGCAGTTGGTTTCAAGAGAATGCAACAAGGATTGCATGTTTCTCATTTATGACCTCTGCAAGTTCACCAGTTTCAGATTCTTTGTTGAGTTATCTAGTGCTTGTTGTGGTGTTGTTCACGAACTGTGTATGATTTCAGAAGGTATTTTAGGCATCAAAATCTTTCAAGACAGAGGGAGAATCTTAAGTTTGCTAATGAGATAAGTTGCTTTAGACCTTTCTGAAGTTGATTTCTATGACATTCTACACTTGGAATCTCCAGTTTGTGATGTTGGTAACAAGATGAGCTTCAGAAGATTGCGAATGATAGCTTCTCTTCTAGCTGCTGTTTTTTATGGCTTTCATGCCACTATAATGGTTGTTTTGGTTCAACACTTAAGCCTCTTTGTCGAGACAGAAGCTTGCTGTTTTAAGGTGTTGTTGACCTTTGTTATTGCGAGATTACTTCAGTTTCACTCTTGTGTTAGAACATATGTAAGACGAATGGAACGAAGCTATTCTTTAAGTGATAGATTACTTCAGTTTCACTTACATGTTGAAGCACCTTTAAGTAATAGATTACTTCAGTTTCACTTACATGTTGAAGCACCTATGAGGAAAATGGAACGGAGGTCTCCATTAGTTATTGTTATGGATGTCATGTTGCTGTCTTGTTTGCAAAAAGGGAATGGTCCTTCCTCAAAATGGTTAGATCTACATGTCAGAATTGCTTCACAGCGTTGTGTTTCAAGACATGAGATTTGGCCAAGTTTGATTCATGAAGTTGCTCATGTTGTGTTTGCCTTGTGTGCAACACCTAAGCTGCTGCTGACACAGAGTATGCTACAACCACTTATAAGGTGTTCTTTCATTCTCTTGTTTATCATGTGGAACTAAGCCTTCTTTCGATTGGGTCAAGACGGTAATTCTAGATTTTTTCATTGTTGGTTAGAGTATAATGAGCCGATGCGTTTTTCATTCTCTCATGTGCAAGATGGCTTTATAATTGCCATCCTGAGGGAGGGTATTAGAGTGAAATGTGTAAACCCAGATTGTTCCGGTTAAGCTGTGAATTGGTTAAGGCTCATGTGCTAAACCAAAGCTATATTAAGACTGTATTGCTCTTGTTAAATCGATAACAGAAACATTATTCTCAATTCCCAAATCCTCTCGATCACATGAGAGATTTCTTTCTATTCAAATGTAATCTCTAATAAACATCAAAGGTAAAACAACAGTGACTCTCCTCAAGCAATTCGAACATCAATGAGTGATGTAGCTCACGCTACGATTGTGCAAAGATCTTATTTAGTCGATGAATGCCTAAGAATCTATCCATTGAGAACTCACATGTTCTGCCGTAACAAGGAAGAGAAGAACTAAAAAGTCCCAAGTTTATTCATTAATCAAAAGCTGCCTTACAATAAAGTTCTAGGCTTGTTTAAATAGAAGATGATAAATCAAAAACCCTAATCTTAGAAAAAGAAAACGTCATAATGGTAATTAAAAGCCCAAAACCTATAATAAAGGAAATAATCTATAAGTCTGCGTAATAGTGTGTGACACCGATATCATCGTGTGTTACCAAACGTTAGATGCACCCTGCATCAGTGAGTGACTCTCAAGAGTAAAATTAGGGCAAAATTTTGTGGAAGTAGACTCTCTATGAGAAAAAGAAATATACTTTCCAAGTGAAGATGGAGATAGACGAAACATACGAAATTGTGAATGTTGGTTCTATTTGATCCGGTTCTTTTAAATCACCGGTTCAATTCGTTAAACCAGGATTGATTCAACCGGTAATCATGAAATAAACTGAATTCACCAATCAATGAAGAAGATCCAGGCGCCAAGGCAAACCCGAGTGTTGTGAATGTTGGTTCTATTTTAACCGGTTCTCGTAAACCAGGATTGCTAGACTTTGGGCTGAGTAAGTAATGCTGAAACAGATCAAGGCCCAAGATGAGAGGCCCACCCAGTGATAAACTTGGCAATTGTACATCTTTGGAAGCAAAAAGATAGTAAGGAATAGAATGAAGTATTTTTGCTTGAATTAGCCAAAGGATCTAAAAATTACAGAGAAGTAGATAGGGAGAGAGATAAGAGTGCAGGAAAAAAAGGACTTTATCCGAAGAAAGCATAAATTATATCATTTTTCTGACCCACCATACTGTGAGCTAAGCTTCCTTTCTTGATGACTCCACTTCTTATCCATGAACTGGACATCACAACTATTAAACTTGTCGTAGATTCTGAACAGCTTCATAATAAGTTCAAGACTTTCAGGGGCTTCGACATTTGTAGGAGCATTCTCTTCAGGATAGATCATAGATCTCCATCTTCTTTAAACAAGGAAACACTACAAGAAAACCCGTATTTAGCGTCGAACTTGCGTCGTAATTGTGTCGAGTCCAACATTCGACGCTAAATCGATGCTATATAGGGATGAATCAGTTCGACGCTAAATCGATGCTATATAGCGTCGATTTAGAGTCGAAAGTCCATCAGAAGCTTCTTTTCGACGCTAATTCGACGCAATTTTAGCTTCGAAAATATACCATCGAATTAGCGTCGAATATTGCATCGAATTTGGTAGGTAGGTGCCACATTAAAAATGCTTCCACCTACCTATTTAGCGGCGGTTTTGTTAATCGCAAAAACGACGCTAAGTCGATGCTAATTTGACACAACATCATTTGATGCTAAGTCGATGCTAAATATTCGACGCAAAATCGACGCTAAATCGCTGCTATTATCTCCTATATATACCCTCCCTTCCTCAGACCAAGAAACCATCGAGAAATTAAAAAAAAAATTTTAAATTAAAAACAAAAAATTTTAATTTTTGAAAAAAAAAATGGGCGATATATACGAACTCAGACGCTGGATGTATCGACGTAAATATGAAAATGGAGGGCTTTCAGAAGAGTTTCATAACGGGCTTGAAATTTTCATGGCTCAAGCGAGTAGCGTGTCTACAATTCAACGGACCGGTTTCATGGTGTGCCCGTGTCGGAAGTGCAAAAATTCGAGGCCGCCGACAATTGATACAGTTGGTACGCATTTATTTAATAGAGGGTTTACACCTGAGTATTATGTTTGGTTATATCATGCTGAGGGATATGAAGATGAAACTTCGGGTAGTACTAGTTACCAACCTATGGATCATGGTTATTCGAATGAGCAATATGATCAGCATCAATTTTTTATAGAAAATGATCATGATATCGGGTTAGAGCATAATAGGTTCGAAGAAATGGTAACCGATGCATTTCCTGGAGTTATGTCTACTCCTGATGTTGCTGAAGAACCCAATGTAGATGCAAAAAAATTCTATGATATGCTTGATTCTGCAAACCAACCAATCAATGAAGGTTGTAGGGAAGGTTTATCTAAATTATCATTGGCATCTAGGATGATGACAATAAAGTCTGATCATAATCAATCTGAGAGTTGCATGGATGATTGGGCAGCTCTTCTAAAAGAATATTTGCCAGAGGGTAATCAAGCTGCTGAGTCATACTACGACATACAAAAACTAGTCTCTAGTTTAGGATTACCTTCGCAGATGATAGATGTTTGCATTGACAATTGCATGATATTTTGGAAAGATGATGAAGATCTACAAGAATGTCAATTTTGTCACAAACCAAGATTTAAGCCCCAAGGAGCTGGTTGAAGTAAAATGTCGTACCAGCGAATGTGGTACCTGCCCATAACAGATAGGCTACAAAGGTTATACCATTCGGAACGAACAGCTGCATCAATGAGGTGGCATGCGGAACATTAAACTATTGAAGGAGAAGTTCATCATCCTTCTGATGCAAAAGCTTGGAAACACTTCAAATCGGTACACTCTAATTTTGCTAAAGAGAAGCGCAATGTTTATCTTGGCCTATGTACAGATGGTTTTAGTCCATTTGGTATGTCTGGCAGGCAATATTCTTTGTGGCCGGTTATATTGACACCTTATAACCTTCCGCCTGATATGTGCATGCAGAGAGAATTTTTGTTTTTGAGTATTTTAGTCCCTGGTCCGAAGCATCCAAGAAGATCTATTGATGTGTTTTTACAGCCGCTGATTCACGAGTTGAACTTGTTGTGGTCTCATGGGGTTCAGACTTTTGATTACTCCAGGAAAAAGAATTTTACCATGCGAGCTGTGCTTATGTAGACGATAAGCGATTTTCCAGCGTACGGAATGTTATCTGGTTGGACAACACATGGTCGGTTATCATGTACATATTGCCAAAATGAAACAAATGTCTTCCAACTTAAAAATGGTAGAAAATATTGTTGGTTTGATTGTCACCGCAGGTTTCTCCCTATGAACCATCCGTACCGGGGGAACAGGAAACTATTCACAAAGGGCAAACGTGTACGTATCCCCCCACCTCCATATCTTTCTGGAGAGCAAATTGAAGGTCAACTTGATTATTGGGGAGCTCAGGATACAGCAAAGGTGGTAATTGGCTTAATATCCCGACCAATCTTCCAGATCGATACCTTGTTGAACATAATTGGCATAAAAAGAGCATTTTCTGGGATCTACCGTACTGGAAGGATCATCTATTGCGCCACAATCTTGATGTCATGCACATTGAAAAAAACTTTTTCGATAACATCATGCACACCATCTTAAACGTTTCAGGCAAGTCTAAAGACAACGTGAAGTCTAGATTGGATTTGCCTCTTATATGCTATAGATTGGAGTTACATCTCACGGGAGATGGTAGAGCTCCAGTCCCTATCTTTAGAGTATCAAGCGAAGGCAAATCAACATTCTTCAACTGGGTTTCCACCGAAGTAAAGTTTCCAGATGGATACGTGTCAAAACTCTCTAAGTCGGTAGAGCAAGGGAAAAAAATTTCTGGCATGAAGAGTCATGATTGTCATGTGTTTATGCAGAGATTATTGCCTTTCGCCTTTGCAGAGCTTTTGCCAACAAACGTGCATGAATCACTTGTAGGTATAATTTCTATGATGATATATAAATATCTAAACAAATGATGTGTGAAAAATTATATTTTATTTTTTGATGATATTGGACTTCGGTTTTAGGTGTTGGTGCATTTTTTTCGAGATCTGTGTGTGCGAACTTTGACTGAGGATGGAAATCAACAACTAAAAAATAACATCGCAATATTGTTGTGCAACTTAGAGAAGATATTCCCTCCATCTTTCTTTGATGTTATGGAGCATCTTCCTGTCCATCTTCCTCACGAAGCCAATTTAGGAGGGCCCGTTCAATTTCGTTGGATGTATCCTTTCGAGAGATTCATGAAACACCTAAAAGGAAAGGCAAAAAACCTGGCTAGGGTTGAGGGATCAATTGTTTTGGGAAGTTTAACCGAAGAAACCTCTCATTTAAGCTCATATTACTTCTCTCCAACTATCCGGACACGAAAAAGAGCTCCACGTAGGTACGATGATGGTGGCATCGCGCAAGCGTATACAATTTCTGATGTCCCAGATATATTCTGCGCAGTTGGTAGGCATGCTGGAATCACAAGAGAAGAAGACTGGTTCTCATACGAAGATTACAATTGTGCACACACATATATTCTCTTACAATGCGATGAAGTTACTCCATTTTTTAGGTACATATTATAATTACCAACTATGGACTGATGCTTTCCCAAATGCTTTGAAAACATTTGTTATAACTATATTTTCTCTTAGTGAATTCATTCGTCAAGTTGCCGAGGCTTTCCCAAATGCATCCGCCGATGAGATTGGAAAACGTAAAGATCTACACTTTGCTAAATGGTTGAAAACTCAGGTAAGTTAAAAACAAAATTATATATATATCTAGCTTCCATAAAAACATATATATACAATTTGTGTTTATTATATTTACAATGTGTATACTGTATTTACCAGGTTGATTATGGAGACACGTCATACCCTGTATGGTTTAGAGAGTTGATCCAAGGTCCACTGGGGAAAGTTACGTCATCTCCAATGTATTTTACACGAGGTTATGTGTTTCATACGTTCAAACGTGGAAAAAACAGAGCAACTGCGAACTATGGTGTGGTAGTTCGAGCGGGGGACACGGATTTTTATGGCATTATACAAGACATTGTTCAAGTGCAATTCCCTGGTTTGGTTAACTTAAAGTGCACCCTTTTGAAATGCGAGTGGTTTGATCCAGTTGTCGGGCGAGGGATTCGAGTAGGAAAGTTTGGTGTCATCGATGTTAACGGATCTCGTTCTTATGCAAAGTATGATCCATTTGTCCTTGCATCACAAGCGGATCAAGTTTGTTTCATACCATATCCACGTGTCAGAAAAACAGGGATTTCATGGTTATCTGTGCTTAAAATAGCTCCCAGAGGAATGATAGTTGCATCCGACAACGCTCCTATGCAATATGAAACTGCCATGGATCTAACAACTCCAGAACAAGAGATAGACAACATCATTCTTATAGATCCGCAAAATCGAGAAGCTGAAATTCTTTCGGAGGCTACCGATGCTGAAAACCCGGAAGACAAGTTCGCAAACGAGAGTGGCGAAAATATCGATGAGGATGACGAGGACTCAAATGACGATTCGGAGTGAAGCATATACATGTGTTTTATTTGGATTTGTGTTTTTATTTCATTTGTTTCAGATAATTTTAATTTGTTATTATACTATAGTTTCTATT
The DNA here is from genome assembly GCA_964056655.1 of Arabis hirsuta. Lineage (NCBI taxonomy): Eukaryota > Viridiplantae > Streptophyta > Magnoliopsida > Brassicales > Brassicaceae > Arabis > Arabis hirsuta. Next base: position 7,943,401 of record OZ053303.1, on the reverse strand, counting down.
TTTATTAAGTTTTTTTTAAGAAAAATAAGCTACATTAGCGTCGAATTAGCATCGAATCAGATGCATTCGACGCTAAATCGACGCTATTTAGCATCGATTTAGTGTCGAATGCATCTGATTCGATGCTAATTCGAAGCTAAATCTAACAAATTTTGTTTTTGGGGTTTAGAGTATAAAATAAAACATTTAAAAGTCAACAATTACGAGTGAAGCATATATGTTATATAAACTGAATAATTTAATTGCAAACAACTAAGTTCATATAATTATACTTTTAAACAAAAGCATGTAAAGACTTTGTTTTCTAAAAACTATATAGGTTTACATATAGTATCATAACTTATTTCGGAACTAAATAGGTATTTTAAAATTTTAAATGTTCAAATTATTCGTTAATAACAAATATTGAAAATGATAAGATAATTCTCGTATAGGTGGCGGTTTCTATACCCTAAACCCCAAAAACAAAATTTGTTAGATTTAGCGTCGAATTAGCATCGAATCAGATGCATTCGACGCTAAATCGATGCTAAATAGCGTCGATTTAGCGTCGAATGCATCTGATTCGATGTTAATTCGATGCTAAATCTAACAAATTTTGTTTTTGGGGTTTAGGGTATAGAATGGAAAAGGTGTCGATTTTTTAGTATCCGATGCAAAAACGACGCTAAATTCAATTAATTTGGTTGAACCGATGGCGGCAAAACCCAAAATTTTTCATACTTGTTTTGGTTTACCGCGGTTATAGTGAAAATTTTTAATTTAGCGTCGAATTAATTTGGATTCGACGCTAATTCGACGCTAAATTAAAAAATTTCACTAAAACCGCGGTAACCATTTATTGTGCGTGGGAATCCGAAAAGATGAATATTTGATTTTTTAATTAAATCCGACGCTAATTCGACGCTAATTACGTCGATTTAGCGTCGAAATAGCGTCGGCTAGCGTAATAAAACTCAGAACCAGACTCCTTCTTCCTCATTTCTGATTTCTCAAACTGTTGAAGATTTGGCTCCTCTCTCTCCGCCGTCAATCTCCAATTTCCGGCGACCCGTCTCTCTCTCTCTCTCCCCGCCGACGTCTCCTCTCTCTCTCCCCGCCGGCCACCATCTCCTCTCTCTTCTCACACTCCGCCGCAAAATCCTCTCTCTCTCCGCGCCGACGTCCTCTCTCTCTCCGCGCCGACGTCCTCTCTCTCTCCGCCCCGACGTCCTCTCTCTCTCCGCCGGCGACGACCTCTCTCTCTCCAAAGAGAACATGGTAATTTTTTTTTTATTTTTTATGTTAATAAATATATGTTGAATTTGATTTAGGAATTTGTAGAAAATAGAATAGATTTTGAGGAATTTGAATGGATTTGTAGGAAATAGAATAGATTTTTAGGAATTTGCATGAATTTTTAGGATAAAGATTGGTTTTGTAGGATTTGAAATGGATTTGTAGGAATTGAAATGGATTTGTAGTAAATAGAATTAATATGTTTGTATTTATAAAATTTATAAATTTATGAATTTATGAAAATTAATAAACAAATTTAAGAATTTTAATTTTTCAAAACATATATATATATGTAAAATAAAATAAAAACTATTTGATCTATAATTTTGAAATTAAAATAAATAATATTTTTTTAATAAAAACGATTTTATAAGTAATTTTACATTTATACTCTATAATTTTAAATTTAGCAAAACAAATTTTGGAATTTAAAATAACAAAACAAGTTTACAAGTTATGTTCATAATTTATATACAAAATTTAAAAAATTTAAGCACTTTTGAATCATTTTTACAAGATTTACACTTATTTATGAATTTATATGTTTTATATTTTTATTTAATAATTTTTTTTTATTTTACAGACGAATCCACCACCTTTCTATGGACAGTTATTTGGCGAGGATGCTACGATTCCTGGACACGATGGTCGTCGCGGATCCGGATCAGGATCAGCGTCGGGTTCGCAAGCTGCGACCTATCGTCCACGAGCTCCACCACGAGGTGCACCACGTGTTGCACCACGAGCTCCGCCACCACCACCGCCACCGCCTCAGCCAGAGCCACAGACACATCCACCCTGAGCCGCCACCGGCAAACGCGCCTCTCATGATGCGGATTACCGAGCTTCTCCGCCAACCTGGACGAGAGACACGGGTTAGGAGTCTCCATCCGATGAAGCCTCCTGGTACATTATGGTATGATTACATCTTTTACAATATTACTAATTAAAAACGCTAATTTTGGTTATTTAATTTTTAATTACAAATTATAATTAATTCATTGTAAATTTTTGTTTAATAGGTTTAGCGATAACAAGGTATCGCGTTCGGTCACCAAGGCCATCATGGCCTATTTCACTTTGCCCCTTGCTAATTGGAGCCAGACGTCGCAGTATGTGCGGGATATTTGGTTCGAGTCATGGGCGGTAAGTCATTTTATATGTACATTTATTTTTAATTATTGAAGTATTTATTTTAAATATATTCATATTATTATTCGTATTTTTGTAACAAGGATGGCACTGGGAGGAATTTCATACTTTCCAAGTGCGAGCGGAGTTCGAGAAGAAGGCGCTAAAGCGCCTCAACGGTTACGTCGCTAACTTGAATAAAGCGTGACGCGAGAAAGGCGATGAGACGAAGTCGATAAGGATGGATCCCGATTTTTGGTCGGGACTAGTGCGGTTTTGGCAGGATCCCCATTCGGTGGCTAGATCGGGGAAGTGTTCTGCAGCCCGTCTTACGCCGGTGGCTGAAGGTGATGGACCTTCAAAACATTGTGCAGGTCAATCATCGTACGCCACAGTCCGCATCAATATGGTAATATTTAAATTAAATTAATTAATTTGATTTCTTGAAGATGAAATATTTATTTATTATATATTTTATTATTATCTATGTTTGTTTTTGTTTAACAAACTAATGGCGGAAATCTTCCTCCGATGCACAAAGTGATGGGGAAAACTCATCGGAAGAAGGATGGGACGTTTGTTACCGCTCAAGCGGAACAAACGTTCAACACGTACAACGCACGACTGGCACAGCTAGATGAGTCTGTCCAGTCCACGATGGGTGTCGAAGATCACGATAGACTTTACGAAGAGGTAATTTTTATGTTTTTATAATATAACAAAACTTATTTTTATTATAATTTTATTGTCTAACATTTTTATTTTATAGATTGCGCCGAAGAAGAAAGGACGAACGATGGGTGTTGTATCCATCAACGATGTCCCAGCAGCTTCTACGTCTGCTCGATGTTCCTACACTCCGGGTCCGTCTCAGCCGGAATTGACGAGACAGTTGGATGCTGCTAACACTAGGATTTAGCAGCTAGAGACGCACATAGAGACTAGACTCGGAGCATTGACCAGTCTTTTCAGCATCATTGCAGAGGATCATCCGACATTAGCAACTGCCTTGCAAGGGTTGCAGTTTGTTCCACCGCCTCCTGCACCTGACGGTCAATCGCAGTTCGAGCAGGAATCCGCAGAGATGATTCGAGACGATGTCATCAACCTAAGGACCCAACAACGTCAGTAGATTAGCGTTTAATTTTTTTTGTATGGGATAATTTAATTTTTATAATATTATTAATTTTATAATTTTATTATTTTTATAATATTATTAATTTTATAATTTTATAATTTTTTCTTTTTAAAAAAAAAATTACAAAACGATTAGACGCTAATACGACGCTAATTAGCGTCGAATTACCGTCGTCTACACGATCGGATTCGACGCTAATTCGATGCTAATTAGCGTCGAATCCGATCGTGTAGACGACGCTAATTAGCGTCAAAAGTTAGCATCGACAGTTTTCGACGCTAATACGATGCTAATTAGCGTCGTATTAGCGTCGAATTGTAGCGTCGTTTTAACATCGAATTATTTTCCAACGCTAAAATAGCGTCGAATTAGCGTCGAAAATGATTTAGTGTCGACGGTTTAGCGTTGAAATTGAATTCGACGCTAAAACGACGCTAAGGCGTTTTAGCGTCGTTTTAGGGTTGAATTATTCTGACGCTAAAACGCTGTTTTCTTGTTGTGAAAATGATCCAAGAAATGCTGTATCATTTGAATCTCTTTCGTTGTTCCTCGAAACCTAAAAACAATACAAAGCCCAATTCAACATTATCCCGGTGCAACATTTGCTAAAATCTGTACAGTGACTCAGCATAAGAAATTTTCACTCAGACTAACAATGAATTTCTCATGTTTAGTAAGTTAGATGAAGCTGTCCGATTAATTGGTTTCCCTTGAGACTTAGCAAAAATATATATACTACAAATGAAAACAAAATAGCAACTGACCTCAAGCGTATCTTCAGATAAGTAAAGTTTTTGAACATTTCTTATACCATTAAAGAGCTTCCACACATTTCCAAAACGTTGAGAAACATCATCTTTAACAACTAATGAAAGGTTGAGTAGAGCCTCAACTAAATTTGGAAAGTTAACTTTTGGATAGTTTTCTACAACATAATCAGAATAGTCAAAGTAAACCACACTAGGAGCATCAAAAGAAATACTCTGTGGTAAAAGGGCATCCCAATCACTGGCATGGATAGTTAGCTTCCTGAGGCTTGCACTTGACAGAGTATCTTTGTAACATCTCCACTCAAAATGATCCATGTATAATTCCTCAAGCACAGGGAAAACGGAAAAAAGCATCGCAAGCCTATTCGGAAAAACCCCTCCTTGGTTAATAACGAGAGTTTTAAGCATCGGTGAGGAAGAGCATTGACTTAGAGCTCCAGGCCACCAACTAAAACCACAGTAAGACCTAAATCTCAGCTTCACTAGTGGACAAGTGGACATGTCTTGAGGAAAAGAATAATAATTATCACCATCAATAAAAAGATCAAGGTCTAAAACATCACGATCCAGTGCACGAGATATCCAACGACCCACATGACGTCCATAATCTTCATTGATACCAATTCTACACTAGAGAGAGAATTTCTTAATGGGAGAATCATCCAACAACAATACCCTATCCACAAAATCTCTGAAGCTCTGCAGAATTCCGTCTCTTTCTCGCTTACCATCTTCCGGATGAAGAAAGACAGAGTCATCAACAGCAATATTAGGGATAAGTAGAAACATATTGCGCCATCTCTTTGACAGCACCGACGTCAAAGCAGCCTCCTTTGTCGTAAGGAAAGACAAGACATGAGGAAGAAGCTCGTCCGGTAAACTGCTGAAGAAATCCATCTTCTCTGCAGGAGAATAGATTTGTACATTAACTAGACAAATCTCAAAGCCATACATAGTTCCACTCTAGAAGATCTACAAACAGTAAAGTGAAGGCCGAGCAAGTGGAAGAATGGGAAATAGAGGAATACCCAGTTTGCAACGCAAGTAGGAACCTTTGAGCTCCCAAAAGAGAAGAGAATCAGTAGAAGCAGAGGCGATGAGTAAACCTACCTCGTTCCAAGACCCAAAATTTAGGGATTTCAATGAATGCGTCCAAATTAAAAAGATCAAATACGAGACGAGAGTGCTTAAGAGCGAAGATGTGACAAAAAGAAGCAAATGTGCAGTAAATGCAAAGAAAACCCCAAGCTTTAGCAGAAAGTTCCAATTTTGAGAGGAAGACTGGAAACAAAAGCGTCTAGTGGATCAAGCCCGGTTTATGTTGATTCTGGTTAGATTTGGTTTGGTTTGGTTTGAAACCCTTTCAAATCCATTCCAGTGCCAATCAGTTTTTTTTTTTTTTTTGAAAATGTGCCAAGCAGGTGAACTTGAAAAGCAAACTTAATCGTAATTGGAAGTTGTGTGATGTGAAGTGGAGCGTCTCAAAAGCATTTTTGCATATCTTCTCCAACTAAAAAGTGTGGGACTTTAACTTTAGTATGCTCGTTGAAACTGTTGAGTAGTTACGATCGAAAACTCAATTGGTATAATTGAGTTTATACGAGCAGTAAAAGGGGTTTGACAAGAGAATGGACAATATCAATAGTTTACCAAATTAGATAATTTGCCACATTGTGAAGGCCTTAGAGATAGATAACCAAGTACAAGGGGGCTATAGGAGATCAATAGTTGTTTTAATAATGGCTGACGATCTTACTCCAAATGACAAAATATTCCTCAGCCAACAACAAAAGCTAGCTATAGGATAGGAAGGGAGAGGAAGAAATTCAGTTTCCGTTAAGAGAAAGCCAAGAATCTAATTATTTACAAGGGAGTCAAATTGAGATAGAGAGTGAAGAAAAAGCAAACTTATCAAACAAAAAACAAGAAATTGCATCATTTTAAAAGCTTCTTCTAAACATAGGAGAATGAACAAGTTTTTCTTCCTTGAAGACTTCTTTCAAGGTGCAGTCCATTTCTTGTACAAGGGATCACTTGGCATCACCAACTTGACATCACAACTCGATAATTCATCGTAGTCGTTTAGCCTATCCTCGACATGTTCAAACACCATAGGGATTTCAAAAGCTATAGAGCCCTTCTCTTCAGCATATATTCGCATCACCTCCAAACAAGGAAATGAGAGCAGGAAATGCTTTATCATCTTTAACTCTCTCCTGGTTCCTTGAAACCTTTTAATATGCAACATCTTCACCCGACAAGATGTGAGCGAACGACCTTTGTCCTCCCAAGAAAAGCAGTTACAAGCACCCCCACATTTATCCGTCACATGGTGCAAGAGACCCTGAAACCAGAAAGGAAACAATAAGGGACTTCAAATAATGATCGCTGTCTTTGTTAATGTTTGAAAAATGAGTTGTATTCATACATCGAAGACTATAATTTCTAAATGTGGACAGTTTTTTAAGAGAACCAGCATTGCTTGCCATCCTCGATTCTCAGAACTTGTGATACGTAAAACTTTGAGGTTGTTGAACAGCGGCATTGATTCACAACACAGAGAAAGCACCTGAAACAAGAGAAACAAAAATACCCAACTACACATTACTTTGCTGCAGTCTTTGTTCCAAAGTATCAATGTTTGTTTCCTATTTGAAACCAAGAGACTTAAAACATTCGGACGACTTTTGATTGTAGTAACTAAATCAGTGCCAGGACTTGTCATAAGAAATTTACACTCTAAATAACATGAATTTGAATCTCAATGATTAAAGACGAGGATGACTGATTTCTTTTGTACCACTTGAGGCCAACAAGAAAACACGAGGGATCAAAATAGCAACTGACCTCGAGAGTGTTAGATGATAAGTGAAGTTGCTGAACATTTCTTATGCCACTAATGAGCTTCCATGCATTATCAAATCGGAGAAAAACATCCAATCCTCTATCAAGTCAATGTTTTGCGCTCTTATTCGCTTGATTTGATCTTCACTTACCATAAGGTCGATAACAGCCTTAACTAAGTTTGGCAAGTTAACTTTTGGATAGTCCTCCGCAACAGAATTACGATACACAAAGCAAACCAGACTAGGAGTATCGAAAGAGATGCTCTTTGGATTTAAAAAAGTTCAGAATAACCATTAGACACAATATACAACGTCTTGAGGCTTGCACTCGACACGGAGACATTAGAATTCTTTCACTTTATATATCTCAGGACCAATATCTCAAGCGCAGGCCAAGAAGGGAGAAGCATCTCAAACTGATCAACACAAAACCCAACTGAGCTAAGGAAAAGAAGTTTAAGCATCGGTAAGGAAATACCCAGAGCATGCCAATCAAGATCAAATCCATGGAATACTCTCAGCGTTTCTAGTGTCCTACTGACAGAAAATCTTAGGAGGTAGCCGATATTCATCTCCAAAACCAATGTATAACACAAGTACTGAAACACAGCGCTGCAGAACAGTACATATACATCGATTCACACGATCTGAATCAACACCACTTTTAACAGTTAGGGTTAATTTCTTAATAGGATAATCACCCTGCAATGCCAAAATCCTATCCGCAAAATCCATGAAACTCTGAAGAACTCCGTCCTTTCTCGTTTACTCTCTTCAGGATACAGAAAGAAAGAGTCATTGAGATCCAGATTATAGACAAATGCGAACAGATTACGCCACCTCTTAGCAAGAACCGATGTCAAAGCTGCCTCCTTTATTGTAAGGAAGGACAAGACATAACATAGAAGCTCGTCCTGTAGATTGCTGATCCTATCCATCTTCTCTGCATGAAAGAAGATGTATATTATGTAGACAAAGCAATTTGAACAAGAGCAATCGCAAAAAGCAAACATTTAAGTACCCATGAAAACCCAGTTAACAAAGCAAAATACGAGAAAGGTCGTAAAGCTTTGAACTTGAAATCAGTAAGATGCAGAGGAGGTAAGGTAACTTCGTCACCTACCTTAAGGTATACAGAGTGTGAGGGTAAATCCAAGACCAACACTTTCAGTTCTCACTGGAGAGTAAAATTAGGGCAAAATTTCACTGAAGTGCGTCTAGTGAGGAGAAGATAATGAATTAAATTTTGTTAAAACACCGGTTTAAACCTTTAAACCAGGGTCAATTTAACCGGTAATCATGACATAAACCGAATTAACCGAAGTCACCAATCCAGTGAAGAAGATCCAGACGTTGTGAATGTTGGTTCTATTTTAACCGGTTCTTGTAAACCAGGATTGCTAGAATTTGGGCTGAGTAAGTAATGCTGAAACATATCCAACCCAAGTTAAGAGGCCCAGTGGTAAACTCGGCAATTACTGTAAACCTATTTACGTTTGGTTTGGTTTGGTTTAAAACCCTTCCAAACCAATTCCAGGGCCAAGCAGTTGAAAAGCAAAGTAATCGTGACTCACATGCCACAAGTGTGATGTGAAGTGAAGCGTCTCAAAAGCATTTGCATTTCTTCTCCTACTCAAAAAGTGTGAGACTTTCGTTGAAACTGTTGGGTGGTTACATTGTCATCGGAAACTCCATTGGTATTAAATTCAGTTTATCCGACCAGTAAAAAGGTTTTTTTTGGCAAGAGAGAATGGATAATATTAGTAATCTACCAAATGAGATTATTTGCCACATTGTATCCTTTCTCTCTGCAAAGGTGGCTGCTTTCACAATGGTTCTCTCCAAAAGGTTTCTTAATCTTTACAACATCATTCCAAATCTTTATTTCGATGATAAGTTTCAAGAGAGTTTGACAGATTTTGCGGATAGAGTATTGGCTTTACCACTCAGTACCCGCATCAGAAGATTCTCTCTAAGATTTAGTATACTGAGCAGGAATTTTGAAACAAGTCATATCAACCGTTGTCTATCTGATGTCCTGAAGCGTGGTGTATTGGATGTTCAACTACGCTTAAGTGTTGGAGAAGCATTTTCATTGCCTTGTGAGATCTTCACTTGCAAAACCATTGCTGCGCTCAAACTAGAGTTTGGTTTTTATACGCATCTTCGTCTCCCTGAGAAAGTTTTCCTTCCAGCGCTTGAGACCCTTTGTCTTAACAGAGTTCGGTTCGATGATAATTATTGTGGTTGTGTGTTCCAAAGGCTTCTCTCTGCTTACCCACTGCTTGTGGAATTAGTGTTACTTAATGTGCACTGGGAGTATTGGAAATGGTCTCGCATTGTGTCAAGTCCGACCCTTAAGAGACTTACCATCTACCGTGTAGATTATTACGGTTTTCAAGGGTTTGAGTTTAAGAGCATCACGTTTGATACTCCCAGTCTTGTCTGCTTAGAGTACCACGACTTTGTTCCGGATGAGTATCCAATTGTTAACCTTGACTCCCTTGTCGAAGCTAACCTCAATCTTGTTTTGACAGTAGATCACACGTGGAATGACGAAGCCATTGGTGATGATGATCTTATTTCTAGCAATCCAACCAATCTTTTAAAGGGCTTAAAGAATGTTCAGATCCTCAAGTTAGAATCTCCTAACAGTTTCGAGGTAAGTCAGTTATTGTGTTCTTCTGTAATATTGATGAATATTCAGGTGTGCATCTTAAGTTCCATAGGATGTTGTGTGGTTACAAAATCGAAAATGTTTTTGTTGAGGTTTTGACCAAACATTACAGTTGGTTGATGAGTAGTTGATTTATATTTTGTTTCAGACATTTTATTTCTTCCGTGAAGCAATCCCGGTCTTTGAAAACCTTCATCATTTATCTGTCAGACCATATGATGATACATTCTGTTGGCGATTTTTGCCTTTTTTGCTTAACAAGTCCCCAAATCTGAAGACTCTCGTCATCGAGGTATGACCAAAACCCCCCTAAAAGCTTATAATTAATCCATATAATTAGCCTTCAAATCTCTATTCCTCCCTCTTGTTTCAGGGTCCATTGCACTGTGATCGATGCAAACCTGAATCCGCTTGCGAGTGCGTGTCAGGGTATTCTTGCTTACTGTCTTGTCCTGTGAAGGTCTTAGAGATAACCAAGTACAAGGGAACTAGAAGAGAATTGGAGCAAATGAAACATTTCCTAGGGAAATTGTCAGGTCTTGAGTTGGTGAAACTTAGTATTGGGACAAGAGACGAGGAGGAAAACTTGCGACTCACCACCGATTTGCTCATGTTTCCTAGAGCTTCGGACAACTGCAAGATCCATATCGATTTTTCTTACCCGCGCTTCTCTCATCTTCGGTTGTTTTCATATCAAAATATTCATAGTATTCTACCTTCATGAATGCATCTATATCAGAGTTTGGAACTATTCCTTCCAGTTTCTCCCTTCTACTAATCTCTTTCATCATTTCTGTTGGAGTATCAGCGGTCAATAATGTCCGAGTCGTTTCAGAACGTTGAGTAGAATTAGTAGCCGAGTTGAGTTTCTGAATGATGGAGAAAAAATATAGGAAGAGAGAGGAAGAAGTTCAGTTTCCGTTAAGAGAAAGACAAGAATCTAAATATTTACAAGGGAGAGAGATAAGAGTGAAGAAAAAACAAACTTATCAAACAAAAAATTTGTTTGAGGAAGATAGCAAGCAAATTAGAAAAGTGATATTCGTTTCCAGACTTGTGAATTTTGCTTTTGCAAACCTGATAGGTTTATTCGATACTTGGTAAAATATCCAAACCGAATACAAAAATTCTCTGAAATGGTCCGATTGGGGTAAGTTGGGATCCCGGTTCGTGGTTTATTGCTAACGTTTCTTCTGCGAATTTTATGCTTTTGCAAGTGTTTGGAGTTTGATGCGCATTTAATGGTTATGGATTTAACCGGAAGAAGAAGTCAATAGATGATCAATTTTGTGGTGTGATTATGAATTGAATTTAGTTATTTTTTTCTAGACGGTCTGTCTTGTTTTGGAAGGTTTCGTTCTTTCGTTTGTGTAACATTACTTATGGTATGGAGTGGATATATCCACGCAAACCATGTTTCCCATCCAACTCTGTTCGTAAGCCCTAACTTGTAATAGAAGTTAACGCCAGTGGATACTAAATAGTCTTTTCAGACTACATTATATTAACTAGTTTAGTTTTCAAATACAAAAAAAATAAAATTCAGTTTTTCCTACACATGTATAAGATTGTTTTACTTATAAAAATATATTCTCTTAATAAATGCATTAAGACTTAGAGAAAAGGAAATTATCCTCTTTGAATAAGAAAACGTGTAGAAATATATTTTCTTTGTTAGAAAGAAAAAATGTAGTAATTGGCTTTAGTTATCGAACTTTGCAGTCCTAATTCGTTTAGGAATTCGACACTTATAAATAAGTATGCTCATTCAATGAAGGGATTATTTGAGAAAGAGAGATGGATGTGAAAAGGAGAAAGAGCAGAGAAGAAGAAGATGGAACTAGCAAATTACCAGAGGATCTACTTTGTCACATCTTGTCTTTCCTCACGACAAAAGAGGCAGCTTTAACATCGGTTCTGTCCAAGAGATGGCGAGATTTGTTTACATTGATACCTACTCTTGACCTTGATGACTCCATTTTCGTGCTTGGCGAAAGACCCGAAGAATGCGAACGGACTAGTTTCAAGGAGTTTGTGAACAGAGTCCTTGCTCTTCAATCCAATTCTCCCTTGACCAGATTCTCTATCAGATGTCATAAAGGTGTAGACGATAGACTTGTTGAGGATTGGGTAGTGAAAGCTCTGAGACGTGGACCAACAGATCTTTCCTTAGTATTGTTCTTCCCTTCGCGCTTAAACTCACCCGCACCCATGTTCGGTTTCATTTTCTGCGTGAGCTAGTTAAAGATGGTGTGATCCGACTTGAGCATTGTGGTTCGCAGGAACAAGTGGCAGATATTTTCACGAAGCCGTTGAAACGTGAGGTATTCGAGAATCTAAGAAACAAGCTTGGTATTTGCTCTGTTTCAGATAAGCTAAGCTTTGTGCACCAAGCTTAGTTTAGGGAGGGTTTGTTGGAGCAAATCAGTCCGAGAATAAAGGAGATGGAGTTTGAAGAAGTCGTGTCTTAGTTGTGTTGGTGTTGAGTCAATAAAATGACTGAGTCTTAAGTTAGTGTTTTAGTGGTTTGATTGAGTCTTGTAGAAGTTATTAGTTGCTCTGTTTTTGTGGAGTAATTTTAGGAGTTCGTTTATGCTGTAAGGCTATATAAGCCATGTTCTGTTTTTGGAATTAAATGCGAGAAGTTTTCAGAGTTCAATATCTCAAAGCTTTGTTTACGATTACAACCCACACGGCGTTCTGCTACTGTCTTGTTTAATGGCCTAAAAAACTTGATTAAGCTGAAACTAGGATGTGGGGGTGGAAGCCTTGGTCGCTTCCACCGCAGTCTATTTCGAAGAGACTTAATCTTTACAAAGCTTAAAAACTCTGCATCTTGATTCTATCAACTTTGGTCGAAATTTTGATTCCGGAGGATTTTCTAAGCTTCTATCTAAATGCCCTGTGCTTGAGGAGTTGATCGTCAACTGTATAAGATGGCACTGTTGGAATTCTGCATCAGTGTCTTCTCCAACCCTCAAGAGACTAACTATTGATTGCGAACACTACCTTCCTAAAGATTATCCATCGGACAATCCTGGTAAAGTCTTCCACTTTGGGTGTGCGAACCCCCGCGATGTTTCTTTTGATACTCCGAACCTTGTCTACTTAGACTACTCAGAGTTTGTTGCTCGCAACTATCCGCTTGTCAAATTTGATTCCCTTGTTGAGGCTAGGCTCGATGTTGGATTAAATAAAACTCAAATGAATGCAAGAGATTCAGACGAATTTGAAGTTCGTTGGGATGCCACCAATCTTATCATGGGGATGCATAATGTTCAAACCCTTCATTTAACTTCTGATACGCTTGAGGTTTTCTTTCTTTCTTTCTTCTTATGGTTAATTATCAATTACCTTTTTGATGATTCAATTAGACAATGTGTTTCCACTTTTCAGGTGATTTCAGACTTTTGTAAGACCGTACCGGTGTTCCACAACCTGAATCATTTATCTATCGAGAGTGGCGATGAACGAGGATGGCAAGCCCTGCCTCTATTGCTGAGAAGCTGCCCCAATCTACATACTCTCATCTTCTATGTAAGTTTTAAACATTAATCCTGTAAAACTTTTTTTTTTCTTTCTCAACGATCCTTAATTATACCATTACACATTATTAATTCCTAATGATCCTTAATTTCCTCAGGGTCTACACCATGGTGTTACGGATGGATGTGGGGATGCTTGTGACTGCATCCCTTCTTTTTCTTCGTCTTGTCTATCATCATGTCCTGTGAAGATTCTGAAGATATTGGACTTTGGTGCAACTTGTGGAGAGATGTCACTAGCCAAGCATTTCCTCAAGAAGTTGCCTCAGCTTGAACATGTGACCATCGTGTTACACTTGGATTCATTCCAAGAAGAGAGTCTTGATCATTCTCAAGTATCCAATGCACTGGAGATAGCCCCAAGAGCTTCACATAACTGCAAGTTGGAAGTCGTTGGTTATTAGCCATTGCTGATGAATCTTTAAGAAGTGATGATTTGCGTTTTCTTAATAGCAATTAAGAGAGTCCTAATTAGCTCCAAAACTTGCGAAAACCTACCCAAATGTATGTTTCTACCATATACTGTAGCGTTTAACCTTTGGATTTATGTATTTTTGGAAATTTTAGCGATTTCAAATATTTTCTGCTCACTATAGATCCACGAATTAAACCTGAATTCATTCAAATGACGTCATTCGGTTGGCTTTTGATGCAGGAAACTTCGTTTCCTATTTGGTTTTGGTGTTTCTTTTTATTTTTTTTCCTTCTTTTATTTTCGTGTGATAATTATGGTGTTTATGTTTCTTTATTTTAAGAATTAAGATAAACATTAGAGCTGATTTCTATTAGAGATAAGTTTTTGCAGTTATTATAAATACTAGTCCTCTTGAGGGACACGTTTTATTGTAATTATTATCAAAGAAGCTTTTGCTTTCTCTTTTCTCTTGTTATCGGCTAGAACAACGTTCTCAAGATGTGTTGACACACAAATCACTATCCTCATCTACATCAACTTTTGATTCTATACATATCTTTGCATTAATTGAAAAAGACCACAAAGTATCACATTACAAAATCTATAAACAGAGAAAAGGTCAAGTTATGATTCTCTTGAAACAAAAATAATTTAAAAAAATACCAAATCAGAAAATGATAATGTGAAGATTTTAATTTCAAGAAGATATACAAACGCATATGAGAAGCTACAAAGCCACTCACATCAGATTGATTCTCAAACTTTAAAGCAAAAGTAAAACAACATGACTTCAACTTTCGGCACCTCAGAACTCGAAGGAGAAGTCTAGTACATATAGACTAATAATGTCCACGAAACACGAATGGAAACAACCAAAATAAGGAAATTCTAGGGCTAGAGGTAGCAAGCAAATCATCCAAGTGATTTCGTTTCCATCAGACTTAGAAATAAAACTAGAGATACAAGTAAATCACAAAACGTGATATTCCTCTCCAACAGACTTGAAACCAGGAGGTAATTTTCACAAATCACTGATATTTTGTTTCCATCAGACTTAGAGATAGAAGTAAATCATTGAAGGACCAACAATCTGGATCTTGCACTCAGTCGAAGCCCTCGGTAGCACTCGGAGTTCTTTGGCAATGCGCAACTTTTCGCTGTTGCTAATTCTTTCCCAAAGACGAACTTTGAGCAATTTGAGACATGACAATTTCCCTAAAAAGTGCTTTACTTGCTCCAACTCACCAGGAGTTCCGCCGTCCCATAACTGAATATCCAAGACCTCCACCGGGCATGACAATAGACAAGAATATCCCGACAAGCACCGGCAAACATATTCATCTTCTTCAACGTAGTCATCTTCTTCAACATAGTGTAATCCTCCCTACAACAAGAGAAGAGGATTAGAGATTGGAGATTTACTTAGAATCTACATGGTTTTCGTGATTTTGAGACTTAGGTCATACCTCGATGATGAACGTCTTTAGATTTGGAGTTTTGTTTAGCAAAACAGGGAGAAATCGCCAACAGGATCCCGTGTCATCATCTATAATCTTCAATTTATGTAGGTTTCCAAAGACAGGGATTGCCTCACGGAAGAAGGAAAACGTCTGACATTGATAAAAATATAAACTAGTCATCATCAACTAAGTTCAACTTTTTAGAGCAGAACCTCATGAAACATTGTGAGCATATGTAACTAGTCATTTGGAACATCGTATGGAACTTAAGATGCACGCCTGATTCTCTTATTCATGCTCTTTTACTTCCTCAAGCAGTAATTACAATACCAAACTTACCTCGAAACTCAAAGGTGATGATAACTCCAGGATCTTAACATTTCTCATCCCCTGTATCAGATTCGTCGGATTGCTAGAAAGAGCATCACCTTCACGTGGATACATTGAATGCCATTGGCGATTTACCAACACCTGAAGGACGAGCTTAGCTTCGACAAGGGAGTCAAAGTTAACCATTGGATATGCATCCGGGACAAAATCAGCTATATATAAGTAGGTAAGACTCGGGGTATTAAAACTAAAGCTCTGAAAATCAGGCATATCAAAACATAGGGACA
The DNA here is from genome assembly GCA_964056655.1 of Arabis hirsuta. NCBI lineage: Eukaryota > Viridiplantae > Streptophyta > Magnoliopsida > Brassicales > Brassicaceae > Arabis > Arabis hirsuta. The sequence continues at coordinate 7,927,524 of OZ053303.1, read as the reverse complement.
AGTCACGACCAATAGTAAGCCTTTGAAGAGTTGGACTTGATACATTGCCTGACCAATTCCAAGATTCCCAGTACATACCATCTATTTCTAGTTCCTTAAGCACAGGACAAGCAGAAAGAAGCGCTTTGAATGCACAATCACCAGGAGAATCGAACTTAACTGACTCAAGAACAAGAGTCTCAAGCGATGGTAACAAAGCATTGTTAGGAATACCAGTGATGACAAACGCACTCCCTAGTTGAAGCTTAACCACTGTCTTGCAATTGAAGAGCTCCAAAGGCAGTGAGTGTTCATTCTCACCATTTATGCAGAGTTTGATATCCATGACACCGAGCTTCACCACATGACGCAGACAACGGTTCAAATGATCTGGATCAAAACCGTTGTGACATTTTAGAGAGAATTTTCTGATCCGGGTTTTAGTTTCCGGCAGAGCCAAGATACGATCCAAGAAACCGGGCAGATTCTCAGCAGATTCAAGATTTAGTATGAAGCTAAAAAGATTCTGAAACCTTTTTGATGTAATCGACACATAAAACGCATCTTGTGCAGAAAGAAATGTCGCGATGTGGCCAATAATTTCATCAGGTAGATGGGTGATTCTATCGGCCATTTCCTCCTAAGAAAATTTAACAGAAGATGAAGAACGATACAAGGATTTTATTGTGTTCGAAGGACAACTAATTACCTCTATCGCTTGAGAAGAACAGAGAGAATTGAGGAAGAAGTAGACCCAGTCCCAGTGTCAGAGGAAGAAGAAGAAGAGAAGGAAGAAAGGAGGTTGATTTTAATTTTTATGAATCTATATCTATCAAACACAAGTCACTTCCCTTTAGGTCGCAGCTCGAGAGTGATTTTCGGATTTGACTCAAATTACAAATATACCTTTACTGAATTACGATAATGCCACTCTTCTCTTGGTTCAAACCACATCTTATGGTCCATATTTAATTATTCAAGGCCCAAAAAATATTCTCTTTTGGAATATACAAATCTGTGTGAAAATCTCTCGTGGTCATCTATATCGATTATTTAGTCAAATTCCCATAATATATTCTGCGATAATTATGTAATCAACAGATTTTTAGGAAATAATCAACAGATTTTAATTATATATTTTATATTTATATTTGTATAACCCTGTTATTTTTTTGAAGGTCACTATTCTTTCTCGCCCCATCGCCTTATTGTGACGTTCGTTAGCTTTTGTTTTCTTCTTATTTTTGTCTTGCGTAGTTCTCTCATATGCTATATTCTTGTATAATTGTTGATTGTTAATTTTTAATTTTTATTCTCTACAGATTTGTAATGATAGTAGATAACCATTCTTTATTTTTCCTTTCAAATTAAATTATTTTATTTTTCTTTAACGAGTTTTTAGGTTCTTCATTCTATTACGAGAGCTCATTCTATCACAGTTGTTTTTTTTGAAAAAAAATAAACAATTTGATGTGCACCAGCGGGGAATCGAATCTATCACAGTTGATGATCCTGTGAAGGTTGAATTTGTTCGCCGTGCATCCTCACCGTGTCATGGTACATGTTTGTAAATTTTTTTATTGTTTTGATTTACTTATTAATAATTTTTTAAAATTTTAACATTATATTTTATCTGGTGTAGGTTATTTGGATGGTTTAATAGTTATCCCATATTTCTCTTTTGTAGGTTTATGTAGGTTTTCGAGTATTCTTTACGTAAATGGTTAGAAATTATCTTATATTTTGTCTACGTGAATTTTCTTCTTGATCATTAATTACTAATCTTCTAACATATTTCTCTTAAAAAAATTTTTGGTTTTTTATTTCATTACTTTTGCTGATTTGATTTTATTTGTTGTTGTAATTTTTGTATTCAAGGGTTCCCTTTGCCCATCGTATTTGATGTGTTTACCAGATCTTGGATTCTCTTGGATTCATTTTTTCCGTTTTGACAAACATGTAAGTATATTTTATTAACGTGTTATATCTGTTATATAATGTTCTGTTCTAATATGATTGACTGTTTTTATTATATTTAATTTGTAGATTGTGTTGTCTTTTGATGTTCATACTTAATGTCGTATTAGACATCATAATCAAAAAAATTCATTCGAGATCGAGAATTTCGAGGTTAATTATTTAACGTATTTGATTAGTATGTTATTTTAATTTTATTTACCATTGTTTGTATTTTAATTTTATTCCTACTTTTTATCTTTATTTTTGTTTTTTCTATAATTATCAGTAATTTATATAATCGTTCCTGACACGTCGTGGATTTCAAGCATGTTCGGCTCCAACGTCATTGAGGTTCTTATTTCAAACATAATTTAACCACTCATATTTTTTTTTAATATTTGTTCTTCATGTGATATTTTTTCTTTTTTCAAGGTTTTTTTTTTGTGTTATCTAACTTTATATTTTCTGGTTTTCAGGTCATCGATCGTCTCTCTTTTTACATATATTTTACGTGGTAATTTAACTTACAATTATAACACTTATTTGGGTTATTCTATTTTTATCCTCAGACGTAAAACCGTGTAGTGCCTCTGGGTCTTCAACGGCCATCCCTCTGCAATAGAAAAGCCATAACAGTTAAGCCACTCAAAGTAAAATATTGAAAGATTGGGTAAATACGTTACATCTTTTGAAGTTCTTTTGGACGATTAAATTCCTCTTAGAGATGGCCGTTGAAAAGGTTAAAAAAGATCCACCATAGAAAGTTAATATGGTGGCTATGGAATGCACAAGTTTCATCGTTGACTTCTTCCTCAATCTCTTCTCTACCAATGGTGGCTTCTTCGGATTGCTTTTCGGATTTATTAAAGGTACAAACTTTGATTGAAACAGAAAAAAAAATCGCATTTTGTTTGTGAGTTAATGTGAATTGATTGTGTTGCAGCGAAAGTTGTGATACCAGAAAGCAATGTGTCGTTTGTTAGTACAATTGGGCAACTTAATGGGAAAATGGTTCTGTACAAAGGTTGGAATTTCGTCGAACACCTTTTTTTGGTGAAATATTAAATTTATTTATCAGCAAAAAAACTGATTACAAACTATAAACTGTTGACTTTTTAATCCAAAAGAAACTAACTATTTTACGCATTAAAACAGTTTCGTCGAACACTTGGAGAACACGGCAACGATGAGAACATATTATTGGATTTGTTATTATTCTTGAGTACTCATTCAACTTTCTATTTTCGCAGTATTCGGTACCTGAAACCATAAAAATTGGCACATGCTATTGTAATATCAAACTCACATACGTGATGTTGAGTTTCAAATTATATAATCACTACAACTATGGAAGAAACTAATCAATGCAAACTCCAAATTAAAGCTAGTTAAAAAAAATATATATATATATGTTTATATAAAAGAGAATAACAAATAATTGACCATATCCATACCTGTGTGATTTTTGGCTTAGCACGTACTGACCGGAGTTTGACTCCTTGCGTCGCTGAGGAATGAAAAAAGAAACGTTCACGAATTTTGTTTTGTTTTGTTTTTTCCGTTATTAAAAAAAGAAAAGAAATTGAGTAATTTCAAATTATTACGTATACGAATAATCTCGATATTTCTACTCTTTAAATGGTAACAAAAGCAACCAGATCCTACAGATACACCACAAAGTAAGATTCCGTTGAAGAAAGCTCACGTTGTTGCTCTTGATCCTGTCAACTCTGCATTTCGAAAGATCAATCACAAATTCGCTCTTGCGAATTTTATAGATCTGAGATACCAAATCGAATAAATTTTACCAATTTTGGTATTTAGTGATGAGAAATCTGGAGAATGGCCATTGCCAATCGATCTCGCTCCTCGATAACACTGTAAAAAATTTCCATTTCATCAATCGAGCGCACAAAAAAAGGAGAAAACACAAATGAATAATCAGATGTTTCGACGTTGTACATGCGAACATGATCGAAAAATTAGGTAGTTTGTTTTCAGAGTGTGTGTAACTTTTTCCTTAACCTCATCAAATGATCTGTGACAAAGATTTCTTTCATTTGATCGTCGAGAGTCGAACCAGGAAGACACTCGAGGTCTGTGCTATGTTGTTGGTAGAAAATCGTCTCAAACCAAACCAATTGAGGCCAAGAAATTAGAACCAAAACATACCAATTGATTCCGACCATGGTTTGAGTCCATCTATATAAAACGATCGAATTAAACCGGTAATTTTTACAGAACCGGAAAAAATGGAACCAACACAATTTCACTATAGTGCCTGCCTTCAATTTTTAACCCTCGATTTCGTTTTTTCTGCTCTTTCTCTGAAAATTGGATGATTTGGCTTCTCCGATGCATTTGCATGTCTTCTCGAAGTGAAAGCTTGAGACTTTCTCCTCTGCTCTTTCGCTGGGTATTTGCTTTTCCTTCATAGCTTCACTTCTAGAACCAGCGACTAAGCTCTCCCAACTCTCTCTTCTCACTAGGACGCATTCACTGAAATCCCTTATTTTGGGTCTTGGATTAAGATTTGGTACATTCCGAAGTTTACTCATCTCTTCTGCTTCTATGATTCTGTTATTCTCTTTTTGGGGTTTCTTAGTTCAAAGTTTTCTTTCGGTATATTTCTATTTTCATGCTTGAATCAACTGTTTTTCCAGTTTAGCATCTCGTTGCCTACGTATCTCCACTTGCTCGATATGTACCTGAATTTACGATTCAACCTTTCTCTGTTTGTAGATTTTGTGCAATGGAACTGTTTGTTAATCATGAGTTCTGATAACATAAAAGCTTTGAGATTTGTCTTCCTTACTCTTCTTTCGTGTAGAAGAAGATGGACTGTGTTAGCAGTCTACCAGACGAGCTTCTTTGTCATGTTTTGTCCTTTCTTACGACAAAGGAGGCTGCTTTGACTTCGATTCTCTCCAAGAGCTGCCGAAATCTGATTGCTTTAGTCCCTTATCTTGACATTGATGACTGTCTTTCTTCATCCCGAAGAGGCCAAAAATTATTAAGAAATTCTACATCAAGTGTCACTGTCTAACTATGGTTGATTCACATCGTGTGGATGGTTGGATAAGTAATGTGCTTCCATATGTTTACAAAATATATTTCTTTTGTTATATAATATTTATAACTATGATTACGAAATAAATACGTTTGCAGATTTTTTTGGTATGTTGGTATAAACTTTAACATTGAGATTTCTATATTCTTTCTATTTTTTTTGTTTTTTAATTTATAAAATTTATTTTGTTTTATCATCCATATTTTTTCATAATATTATCTATTTCATCTCTACTTTTTATTTTTTTATTGTTTATAATCTTTCTATTTTATTTTGGGCCAATTGCAAAAATGCCACATTTGGTATGTACATTTGCAAAAAAGCCACTTAAAGGTATTCATTTGTAAAAAAATACCACTAATTATAGATTTTAAAAACCTAAATCTTAAAATTATAAATCCTAAAAAATGTTTGACCCCTAAAACCCCTTAAACCCTCAAAACTAAATCGTAATATAATATATTTAACCCAAACACAAAATGAATTTTTTTTTTAAAAGTGATATTTTTGCAAATATTTTGAAAATGTAGCATTTTTTTAAAAGTGACACTTGAAAAGTGGTATTTTTAAAAAATTTTGTTTTACTTTTATAATTTGTTTAAACTATTATAATTTTTTGTTTTTTGTTTTTTATTTGGATCAATTTCTTTTTCTGTTTTTAGTTTTACTTTTTCTTAATTATTTTTAGTTTTAACACATGTCATCATCTGATTAATATTGAACATATGTCACGATCAGGTGAGTTATAATTTTGTTTACGTGTCAAACTCTCGTTGATAATATTTTTCTTACTTGATTTTTTTCTCTCTACTTTTTTTATAGTTAACACTCTTTCTATTTTCTTTTTTATTTTATTTTTATAATTAGTTTAAATTATTAGATTTTTCTAATCTAGCTTGCAGAGACTATAAAAAATTTTCTTTTTCTCATAATTAATTTGAAGTAAGAAAATTTTCTTTTTTATTATTTGGTTAGTTACTTAAAAATTATTTTATTTTTTTTATTTAATTTTTTTCTCTCTCTATTTTTTTATGGTTAACACTCTCTCTATTTTCTTTTTATATTTATTTTAATAATTAGTTTAAACTATTTGATTTTTTTTAATCTAGCTAGCGGAGATAATTAGAAATTTTTTTTTCTCATAATTAGTTTGAAAAATAAGAAATTTTTCTTTTTTACTATTTGGTTAGTTACTTGAAAATTATTTTGTTTTTTTCCATTTTACTTTTATATATTTTTAATTAGTTTTAATTATTAACACATGTCATAATCTAATTAACATTTGATACATGTCACGATATAGTAAGTTATAATTTTACTTACGTGTCGCGTTTTCATTGTGCACATTCTCTTTTATATATATATATATATATATAAATTGATCATGAATAAAACACTTTAATATATATTTGATTGTTTTAAAAAGAATTAAAAGTATAACAATTAAACACCACTTAAATTTTGTTTAACCAATCGATCAAGTAGTCGATCAGAGATAGAAACAAACAAAAAATATCATGAAATGAAATCAAAATACAAACTAAATTAGAATCTATAAACCAATCCTTTTGAATTTGACCTCATCAAATTCAAACCAAAGACAAAGTTTAAAAACCAATACTTTTAATTCTAAGTCAAAACTTTTAGAAACGTTAAACCAATAGTTTTTTTTTAATGAAATTCAAAACTAGTATTTGTGTTTATAAGTTTTCATCATAAAAAGAAAATAAAATTATGAAAATTATGCAAAATTTAATATTTAATGATTAAACCTAGGTCAACCGGTTTGATTGGTTCACAAAAAATCGGGTTTTGGCCGGTTTGGTCTGGGTTTCAAAACACTGGTTGAGATGGTTCAAACTTCAAACATTGTTTTCGGGTTGGTGTACGCCTTGCCTGCTAAGCAAAGATCAATCATATTGAATGACTCCCATTGTAGGTTCGTCACATTTAGGGTCGACACTAGGCCTAACCGAGCCAAGATTGGATTTGCGGCCCTAAAAAAAAAAATTGGCTATGATTTTTTATAGAAAACTGTTTGTAGTCTATTTATAGAGTACTTCATCCATGTATACAGGGGCGGCTCTTGACATGTGCAGGAGGAACAAATGTCGGGTTCAATATTTTTGAAAAAAATTTAAGCTAATTTTTTTTTAACTAAAAGGTCAATTTTTTCAAAAATTATGAATAAAGAGCTAACTTTTTTTTGAGATTTGCACATGACCTCTAAATTTATTAAGCATTATTGAGCCGACCCTGCATGTATATTATGGGAAACGAGTTCGAGTCTTCTCAAAGGCACTTTTTTGTTAATTTTTTTCTTAAAGACATCACTGATAAATCGGCCCAAATTTTTGTCGGGCTTGCGGCCTTAATAAGGCCGGCTTCTGGTCACATTAGATGCTTCACATGTCTCTGCTGACGTGCATGGACGTCATGAAATTTCTCAAAGTGGAAACTTTTCCAAATAAAATTTTCATAAAATAGAAAATTAAGTATTTCCTTAATGGTTTTACGTAGATCTGTAACAGTTTTTGCTAGCCAGTTGTCAACAGTGTTTGCATCCCAAAAGCAAAGGTGAGAACAAGTTTGAGGATCCCTAAAATACATTAAACATAACATTATGTACGTGTATGTTTGGTTTAAGAACTAGATATCATTATTGATTGAAGCAAGGTCTGTGGTTTATTTGATGTGTATAATTTGAAACCTCTAAGTACACATCCACAAATGCATGGTTATGTAGATATAACACTTAGGTTGATTCAATGGCAAAATGATGTATGTACCTAACCTACAACTTAAGTCGATGGCTGTCTACTTGGTTCTGTAAAAGATATAGCCACATATAAGTAGTGTAACATAGAGATAACAGAGTAACGACGCTAGTATCACATGAATATTTTTTTATTCATTCATGCATTTTAACACTTATATAATTGTAAACAAAAATTTCCTAACTACCCAGGAAAACACAAACTCACAACATGTGGTTCGTTTCACAAGACTCTTTCTAGACTACCTTTATACTGTGATGACACGCACTCAGAATTGTAACGTTTAAACACTTAAGAACACCTCTCACCACCCATGGACCTAACGAGTTCTATCCAAAAATTTTCCTTTTTAATTTTTGCAGAACTGAAGAAAATAATCCCATATTTTCCTCATATATAAATTACAACACTCTTTCTCATATCTTCCTTTGGACTAGCAGACATGAGACTGCTTGCAACAGTGAAACACTGTATCATATGTCCCATCGCATTAAAGCAACGCGCCACGCTTAACCTTTTTCACTTTCTCCATATTGTCAATCTTTTATTCCTTATTCTCCGAGCTGCTCCTCTGCACCAAACACCAACTTGCTCTTCACACCTGTCACACAAGCTAGCAGAGCGAACTCCTGATATTTGTTTGACACAGACTGTTTTTTCTCTTATTCTTTAAACATAAATATTGTTTTGAGCTTCATTGCTTCTACAATCTCCCCTTTTTTCTTTGGGTTTGTTAATCCAAACACGTTGCAATTAAGTAGACAAGAACATTATCTGCAAGTACCATTAGTTTGCTCATGAGTGCCAGAACATAGCCATAAGGTGAAATCATCTCAGTGAGTTCCACAGCCGTGTTCTTCTGCAAACAGAGGAGGCTAAACACAATAAACAACTCAAGAGACACAACCAAATATTTCAAGAGAAATTAGAGATTTAACAGGTTTTAGGATTAAGTTTAGGTCTTAGGTAACAAAAGACACTTTTCTTAGAAAGAGATAATAATAAAAAACTAGATCAGAGCTCCGACACATGCTCAAATTCAGGATCACACATCTCTTCCTCAATTTGTGTTTCAACACCGAATGCTTCATGGAACCCCATTCCATAATCTCTCCCTGCTTGGATGCATACTCAAAGAAAAACACAACTTTAGAGAAGTAGTAGGTATCTTGTGAAGAAGAGAGGAGAAAAGAATAGAGATTCATACCAGAGACTTTGATGCTTAACCCTCGAACCAAAGCCAAGAGGTACTAAAAGTCATCCGCAACAAAGGTCTTCAGAAGTGCTTGAGGATACCCACCCGTGTAACCATGCCTTTTCGGAAGCAAGAAAGGTGCTAGTGGAGTTGAGAGAAGGTCTCCAACACGTGGTGGTACATGGCGTTGATACTCCAGGAGTTATCTGATGAGATTAGGAAACGCCCGACGGAATGCATTGTTTGCTTTAAGACTGAGGAAGATTTCATCCACTACAAGAGCACCAAAGTTGAAAGGAGTGTTGGTGACAATCATGTAGATCAGGGAAGCTCGTTCCTTCGTGATGACCATCTCATTCATAGTTGGCATCCAGTTATGCCAGCAGATCTTGTATAGCATAGCCAGCGTGGGGTTGAGGTGAGCAGGAGTCAGATCCTCCAATTTTGACATAACACCTTTAGAGAGTAGAGAGACAATGTCTTCAAGTGGAGCATTGAGTCGATCCGTAACATGTCTGCTCAAGTGGTAAGGAATGTTTGGAAGCTGGAACATTGAGTTGATGATTTTTGGTATAAATTCATACATCAAGCCGCGAATGTACACACTATGCTGTCCATAGTCCCTGTATTCCAGTCTTGTGATGTTGAAATAAAATTCCTTGACCACTTCATCCACGTACGGGTCAACTTCAAGCACAGTTAGGAGAAGACCAGCACTGGTCATGATCTGTTGTGCCACACGAGTGTCAGGTAGATCGAGACGAACATATGCATGTCGTTGAATAGAGGAGGAGAGATAGTGGCTTAACATCGAAGAGTATGAATTGTGACAAACCGTTTAGTGTACGGCTTCCAAGCGCACATCTTGATGGAGGGATGCTCGATGCCTTTAGTGTGAATAAAACGACGATGCTCTTCATAACGATGTTTGTAATGAGAGTAGGAATCTTACTCAGCATTCAAAGCCATAGACACTAAAAGGAGCTTGCAAACTCAAGAAGAAGAGATAGGAAACTGAAGAGCATAGTTAGAGAGAGAGAGAGATCTGTCAGAATAATGCAACTTTCTACGTCTTTTTAAAGATAAAGCTTCATGTAGCACTGCACACTTAAGAAGAGAAGATATTTTAGTGATATGTTACCATCCTTTTGGTGAAGAGGCCTACTTTAAACAAGATTTCGACCAATTAGGGGACTCAGGGCCTAAAATCGCAACCAATTGTTAAGTCAACAAACGAAACAAGACATATTTTAACTAAGTGAGACCAGAATAACCGTAAGACTAATGACTAAACCTGAAACAAAAGTCATTGAGAAGATGAGATCTCATACTGTTAACCGAAAACCATGAGCCAACGGAAAGAAATTAAAATAAACGTAAAATAAAAGAAAGCCGGGTTACCAATTCTTGAAGGATACACTCACACACATTGTTATTGAGTTATAGTCCATTTTTGAAAAGGAAGGTGATTCAACCCATCAGTACACTGAGATAGTTATTTCTCACAGAGTAGCTTTCACATTCACTGACCAACACAAATTAGACTTCACATCAGTATACATGTTTGGTGCCGGAAAAGACTCAGAAGAGGAGGAATGAGGGAAAGAAGACCTTTGTTCAGATATTAGGACTTTGAGTTCTTGGATTACACCCTCTTGCCCCTTTTGATTTATAGAAGACAACATGTCAGGACTTTTCTCCCCCTGTGTAAGACATATTTTTTTTTCCCTGTTTCAGGTCAGGACTTTTCTCCCCCTGTGTTATACACCATGTTTCTTTTTATTGGTCAGGACTATTCTCCCCCTTGATTTTCTTTAACACCCTTTTTGGTCCTCTTTCTATTCTTTTGATAGAATTCAGAATTGATCTCCAAGAATCTAGAGAAGAGAGGCAAAAAGAGAAAGAAACAAAACAAAAATTGAATATGTATGATGAGTAGCTCTTTCTCTGTGGTGAATTACCAATGGGAGGTTTTTATGGGTTGTTCAGAACATTGGAGTAAAAGCACCTGATGACCGATAACGCAAAATGTCACATATATCCTTCAAAGATTAGTGTTCACAGATTCCCAATGAATTTTTCAAAATGCTGAAGATATTTAAATCTAATGGTTTTGGGAAAATATCGGTCAGTTGATTCTCAGATGTGACATGTGTGATTCTCACCACATTTTCCTTAACCAGTTTTCTAATGAAATGATGTCTAATATCAATGTGTTTTGTCCTAGAGTGATGAATTGGATTCTTTGATATGTTAATAGGACTCATATTATCACAATGAACGAGAAGGGCGTCTGAGACCATACCATAGTCAGCCATTATCTGTTTCATCCATAGTAGTTGGGTACAACAGTTACCCATAGCAATGTACTATGCTTCTGCGGTGGACAGGGTTACACAGTTTTGCTTATTTTTGTGCCATGAGATAAGATTGTTCCCTAGGAAGAAACTTTCTCCTGAGGTACTTCGTCTATCATCGATACTTCCTGCCCAGTCTGTGTTATAGTAACCTACAAGATTTTGGTTAATTTGCTTTGAGTAATATAATCAAGGAGACTGGCAGTGAGGGAGAACAGGCTCCCAATCATTCATCTGTAGAGTTTCTTATCCACAGATTCACCAGCTTCATCTTTACTCAATTTTGTGGTTGTGCTCATAGGAGTTCGAGCAGTTTTACGGGTTTCCAACCCAAACCCTTGGACCGGATTTCTTGCATACGTGCTCACCAACAAAGCTTATCTCAAACTCCTTAGTCATTACTTCAACAAGATTCTTGACCAGATTGTCACTTGTGCTTCCACAGACTATGTCATCCACATAAATCTGAACAATCAGAATATTGTTGTCTTCGTTCAATATGAATAGAGGCTTGTCCACAGTCCCATGCTTGAAGCCTTTCTCAACAAAGAATTGTGTCAGTCTTTCATACAACGCTCTAGGGGTTTGTTTAAGACCATACAGAGCCCTCTTGAGTTTGTACACATAGTCAAGATGCTTAGACTTCAAAACCAGGAGGTTGCAACACAAACACTACTTCTTGGAGTAACCCATTGAGGAAGACACTCGTGACATCCATTTGATACAGTTTGATAGCTAGGACACATACTATCCCAATAAGAAGTCTGATAGATTCTAGGCGTGCAACAGGAGCAAATATTTCATCGAAATCAATCTTTTTCTATATGAGAGTAACCCTAAGCAACCAGACGAGCTTTGTTTCGAGTCGTGTTTCCATCCTCATCAATTTTGTCTGAAGATCCATTTGGTTCCAACAACATTAACATCAACAAGTCTAACCACTATATCCCACACATCGTGTCTGGTGAACTGGTTTAATTCTTCATAACAAGCTTCAAACCATAACTCATCTTGTAAAGCAGTCTTGATGTCCTTAGGCTCTATCATGGAGACAAAGCAAGAATAGTGGATCAATTCCCTATAGTTCTTCTGTATTTCTTGAGTAACTCTATTTCCTTGAAGACCACCTCTGACTTCTTTTTCAGAGTGATTCCCTGGAACACGCATAGGATTTGGTTCAACAGATGTTTCTGGAGGAACACCTTCTGTTTCAGCTTCTCTAGGATCCACTTGAGCATTCTCTTCTTGATTAACCCCAGTCTAATTCAAGTCTTCAATTAGCAGTCTTGGTGTGATTCTTCTTTAATCATCAAACACAACATTTACTGATTCTTCAACCTTTCCTGAGCTTTTGTTCACTACAAGAAAACCCGTATTTAGCGTCAAAATATAGCGTCGAAATATTTTCGACGCAAAAATAGCGTTGAACTTGCGTCGTAACTGTGTCGAGTGCAATATTCGACGCTATTTCGATGCTATATAGAGACGAAACAATTCGATGCTAAATCGATGCTATATAGCGTCGATATAGTGTCAAAATTCCATCAGGAGCCTCCGTTCGATGCTAATTCGACGCTAAAATAGCGTCTAATTAGCGTCAAAAATATACAATCGAATTAGCATCGAATATATCATCGAATTTGGTAGCTAGGTGCCACATTAAAAACGCTTCCACCTACCTATTTAGCGGCTGTTTTGTTAATCGCAAAAACGACGCTAAGTCGATGCTAATTCGACACAATTTCATTTGATGCTAATTCGATGCTAAATAGTCGACGCAAAATCGACGCTAAATCGCTGCTATAATCTCCTATATATACCCTCCCTTCCTCAGACCAAGAAACCATCGAGAAATAAAAAAAAATTAAAAAAAAATTTTAATTTTTGAATAACAAAAATTTTAAAATAAATTTTTTTTTTAATATTTGCAAAACAAAAATTTTTAATTTTTGAAAAAAAAAAATAATGGGCGATATATACGAACTCAGACGCTGGATGTATCGACGTAAAGATGAAAATGGAGGGCTTTCAGAAGAGTTTCTCAACGGCCTTGAAATTTTCATGGCTCAAGCGAGTAGCGTGCCTAAAATTCAACGGACCGGTTTCATGGTGTGCCCCTGTCGGAAGTGCAAAAATTCGAGGCCGCAGACAATTGATACAGTTGGTACGCATTTATTTAATAGAGGGTTTACACCTGAATATTATGTTTGGTTTTATCATGGAGAGGGATATGAAGATGAAACTTTGGGTAATACTAGTTACCAACCTATGGATCAGGGTTATTCGAATGAGCAATATGATCAGCATCAATTTGTTATAGAAAATGATCATGATGTCGGGTTAGAACATAATAGGTTCGAAGAAATGGTAACCGATGCATTTCCTGGAGTTATGTCTACTCCTGATGTTGCTGAGGAACCCAATGCAGATGCTAAAAAATTTTATGATATGCTTGATTCTGCAAACCAACCAATCTATGAAGGTTGTAGGGAAGGTCTGTCTAAATTATCATTGGCATCTAGGATGATGACAATAAAGTCTGATCATAATCAATCTGAGAGTTGCAGGGATGATTGGGCAGCTCTTCTAAAAGAATATTTGCCAGAGGGTAATCAAGCTGCTGAGTCATACTACGACATACAAAAACTAGTCTCTAGTTTAGGATTGCCCTCGCAGATGATAGATGTTTGCATTGACAATTGCATGATATTTTGGAAAGATGATGAAGATCTGCAGGAATGTCGATTTTGCCTCAAACCAAGATTTAAGCCCCAAGGAGCTGGTAGAAGTAAAGTGCCGTGGCAGAGAATGTGGTACCTGCCCATAACAGATAGGCTACAAAGGCTATACCATTCGGAACGAACAGCTGCATCAATGAGGTGGCATGCGGAACATTCAACTATTGAAGGAGAAGTTCATCATCCTTCTGATGCAAAAGCTTGGAAACACTTCAAATCGGTACACTCTAATTTTGCTAAAGAGAAGCGCAATGTTTATCTTGGCCTATGTACAGATGGTTTTAGTCGGTTCGGTATGTCTGGCAGGCAATATTCTTTGTGGCCGGTTATATTGACACCTTATAACCTTCCGCCTGATATGTGCATGCAGAGGGAATTTCTGTTTTTGAGTATTTTAGTCCCTGGTCCGAAGCACCCAAAAAGATCTATTGATGCGTTTTTGGAAAGATGATGAAGATCTGCAGGAATGTCGATTTTGCCTCAAACCAAGATTTAAGCCCCAAGGAGCTGGTAGAAGTAAAGTGCCGTGGCAGAGAATGTGGTACCTGCCCATAACAGATAGGCTACAAAGGCTATACCATTCGGAACGAACAGCTGCATCAATGAGGTGGCATGCGGAACATTCAACTATTGAAGGAGAAGTTCATCATCCTTCTGATGCAAAAGCTTGGAAACACTTCAAATCGGTACACTCTAATTTTGCTAAAGAGAAGCGCAATGTTTATCTTGGCCTATGTACAGATGGTTTTAGTCGGTTCGGTATGTCTGGTAGGCAATATTCTTTGTGGCCGGTTATATTGACACCTTATAACCTTCCGCCTGATATGTGCATGCAGAGGGAATTTCTGTTTTTGAGTATTTTAGTCCCTGGTCCGAAGCACCCAAAAAGATCTATTGATGCGTTTTTACAGCTGCTGATTCACGAGTTGAACTTGTTGTGGTCTCATGGGGTTCAGACTTTTGATTACTCCAGGAAAAAGAATTTTACCATGCGAGCTGTGCTTATGTGGACGATAAGCGATTTTCCAGCGTACGGAATGTTATCTGGTTGGACAACACATGGTCGGTTATCATGTCCGTATTGCCAAAATGAAACAGATGCCTTCCAACTTAAAAATGGTAGAAAATCTTGTTGGTTTGATTGTCACCGGAGGTTTCTCCCTATGAACTATCCGTACCGGGGGAACAGGAGACTATTCACAAAGGACAAACGTGTACGTATCTCACCACCTCCATATCTTCCAGGAGAACAAATTGAAGGTCAAATTGATTATTGGGGAGATCAGGATACATCAAAACGTGGTGGTAACTGGATTAATATCCCGGCCAATCTTCCAGATCGATACCTTGTTGAGCATAATTGGCATAAGAAGAGTATTTTCTGGGATCTACCGTACTGGAAGGATCATCTATTGCGCCACAATCTTGATGTCATGCATATTGAGAAAAATTTTTTCGATAACATCATGCACACCATCTTAAACGTTTCAGGCAGGTCTAAAGACAACGTGAAGTCTAGATTGGATTTGCCTCTTATATGCTCTAGATTTGAGTTACATCTCACAGGAGATGGTAGAACTCCAGTCCCTATCTTTAGATTATCAAACGAAGGCAAATCAATATTCTTCAACTGGGTTTCCACCGAAGTAAAGTTTCCAGATGGATACGTGTCAAAACTCTCTAAGTCGGTAGAGCAAGGGAAAAATTTTTCTGGCATGAAGAGTCATGATTATCATGTGTTTATGCAGAGATTATTGCCTTTCGCCTTTGCAGAGCTTTTGCCAACGAACGTGCATGAATCACTTGCAGGTATAATATCTATGATGATATATAAATATCTAAATAAATGATGTGTGAAAAATTATATATTTTTTTTGATGATATTGGACTTCGGTTTTAGGTGTTGGAGCATTTTTTCGAGATATGTGTGTGCGAACTCTGACTGAGGATGGAATTCAACAACTAAAACATAACATCGCAATATTGTTGTGCAACTTAGAGAAGATATTCCCTCCATCTTTCTTTGATGTTATGGAGCATCTTCCTGTCCATCTTCCTCACGAAGTCGATTTAGGAGGGCCCGTTCAATTTCGTTGGATGTATCCTTTCGAGAGATTTATGAAACACTTAAAAGGAAAGGCAAAAAACCTAGCTAGGGTTGAGGGATCAATTGTTGCGGGAAGTTTAACCGAAGAAACCTCTCATTTCAGCTCATATTACTTTTCTCCAACTGTTCGGACACGAAAAAGAGCTCCACGTAGGTACAACGATGGTGGCGTGTCGCAAGCGTATCCGGTTTTAGATGTCCCAGATATATTCTGTGCAGTTGGTAGGCATGCCGGAATCACAAGAGAAGAAGATTGGTTCTCATACGAAGACTACAATTGTGCACACACATATATTCTCTTACAATGCGATGAAGTTATCCCATTATTGAGGTACATATTATAATTACCAACTATGGACTGATGTCAAAAGGGTTATCTTCGTACTTATATATGCTTTGAAAACATTTGTTATAACTATATTTTCTCTTAGTGAATTCATTCGCCAAGTTGCCGAGGCTTTCCCAAATGCATCCGCCGATGAGATTGAAAAACGTAAAGATCTACACTTTGCTAAATGGTTGAAAACTCAAGTAAGTTAAAAACAAAACTATATATATCTAGTTTCCATTAAAACCTATATATACAATTTGTGTTTATTATATTTACAATGTGTATACTGTATTTGCCAGGTTGATTATGGAGACACGTCATACCCTGTATGGTTTAGAGAGTTGATCCAAAGTCCATTGGGGAAAGTTACGTCATCTCCAATGTATTTTACACGAGGTTATGTGTTTCATACGTTCGAACGTGGAAAAAATAGAGCAACTGCAAATTATGGTGTGTTAGTTCAAGCGGGGGACACAGATTTTTATGGCATTATACAAGACATTGTTCAAGTGCGATTCCCTGGTTTGGTTAACTTAAAGTGCACCCTTTTGAAATGCGAGTGGTTTGATCCAGTTGTCGGGCGAGGGATTCGAGTAGGAAAGTTTGGTGTCATCGATGTTAACGGATCTCGTTCTTATGCAAAGTACGATCCATTTGTCCTTGCATCACAAGCAGATCAAGTTTGTTTCATACCATATCCACGTGTCAGAAAAACAGGGATTTCATGGTTATCTGTGCTTAAAATAGCTCCTAGAGGAATGATAGTTGAATCCGACGACGCTCCTATGCAATATGAAACTGCCGTGGATCTAACAACTCCAGAACAAGAGATAGACAACATCATTCTTATAGATCCACAAAATCGAGAAGCTGAAATTCTTTCGGAGGCTACCGATGCTGAAAACCCGGAAGACGAGTTCGCAAACGAGAATGGCGAAAATACCGATGAGGATGACGAGGACTCAAATGACGATTCAGAGTGAAGCATATACATGTGTTTTATTTGGATTTGTGTTTTTATTTTATTTGTTTCGGATAATTTTAATTTGTTATTATACTATAGTTTCTATTATTATTAAGTTTTTTTTTAAAGAAAAATAAGCTGAATTAGCGTCGAATTAGCATCAAATCAGATGAATTCGACACTAAATCTAACACATTTTATGTTTGGGACTTAGGGTATAGAATAAAACATTTGAAAGTCAACAATTACGAGTGAAGCATATATGTTATATAAACTGAATAATTTAATTGCAAACAACTAAGTTCATATAATTATAATTTTAAACAAAAGCATGTAAGACTTAGATTTCTAAAAACTATATAGGTTTACATATAGTATCATAACTAATTTCGGAACTAAATAGGTATTTTAAAATTTCAAAAGTTTAAACTATTCGGTAGTAACAAAGATTGAAAAGGATAAGATAGTTCTCGTATAGGTGGCAGTTTCTATACCCTAAACCCTTAAAACAAAATTGTTAGATTATTTAGCGTCGATTTAGCGTCGAATGCATCTGATTCGATGCTAATTCGACGCTAAATCTAACAAATTTTTTTTTTTAGGATTTAGGGTATAGAATAAAAAATTTAAAAGTCAACAATTACGAGTGAAACATATATGTTATATAAACTGAATAATTTAATTGCAAACAACTAAGTTCATATAATTATACTTTTAAACAAAAGCATGTAAGTCTTAGATTTCTAAAAACTATATTGGGTTACATATATTATCATAACTAATTTCGGAACTAAATAGGTATTTTAAAATTTCAAAAGTTTAAATTATTCGGTAGTAACAAAGATTGAAAAGGATAAGATAGTTTTCGTATAGGTGGCGGTTTCTATACCCTAAACCCTAAAAACAAAATTTGTTAGATTTAGCGTCGAATTAGCATCGAATCAGATGCATTCAACGCTATTTAGTATCGATTTAACGTCGAATGCATCTGATTCGATGCTAATTTGACGCTAAATCTAACAAATTTTGTTTTAAGGGTTTAGGGTATAGAATGGAGAAGGTGTCGGATTTTTTAGTATCCGATGCAAAAACGACGCTAAATTCAATTAATTTGGTTTAACCGATGGCGGCAACCAAAATTTTTCATACTTGATTTGGTTTACCAATTCGATTTAACGTCGAATTAGCGTCGAATCTAAATCAGATTCGACGCTAACACTACAAGAAAAATGTAATTTAGCGTCGGAATTGGTTCGACGCTAACATAGAAGTTGTGTCGTTCTAAATATTCGACGCTAATTCGACGCTAAATAGGGTCGAATCAATTCGACGCTAAATCGACGCAAATTAGCATCGAATTGGCGTCGAAATTCCAGTTAAAGACTGAATTCGACGCTAAATCGATGCAACCTTAGCATCGATTTAGCGTCGATCACGTAGTGTCGAATTAGCCTCAAATTGGTAGGTAGGAGACATATTAAACACGGGTTTACCTACCTGGGTGCAAACTCGACGCTAATTCGATGGTAAATCAACCATAAGGTATTCGATGCTAATTCGATGCAAAATCGATGCTAAATCGCTGCTAAATTCTCCTATATATACCCACCCACCTTTCTCGCAAGAATCATACAGCTTTTATTTAAAAAAAAAAAAATTCGGAAATTTTTTTTTTTTTTACAAAATTTTGAAAAAAATGGGCGATATATATGAACTCAGACGCTGGATGTATCAACGTAAAGATGCAAATGGAGGGCTTTCAGAAGAGTTCCTCAACAGCCTTGAAATTTTCATGGCTCAAGCGAGTAGTGTGCCTACAATTCAACGAACCGAAGTGATGGTGTGCCCCTGTCGGAAGTGCAAAAATTCGAGGCCGCAGACAATTGATACAGTTGGTACGCATTTATTTAATAGAGGGTTTACACCTGAATATTATGTTTGGTTTTATCATGGAGAGGGATATGAAGATGAAACTTTGGGTAATACTAGTTACCAACCTATGGATCAGGGTTATTCGAATGAGCAATATGATCAGCATCAATTTGTTATAGAAAATGATCATGATGTCGGGTTAGAACATAATAGGTTCGAAGAAATGGTAACCGATGCATTTCCTGGAGTTATGTCTACTCCTGATGTTGCTGAGGAACCCAATGCAGATGCTAAAAAATTTTATGATATGCTTGATTCTGCAAACCAACCAATCTATGAAGGTTGTAGGGAAGGTCTGTCTAAATTATCATTGGCATCTAGGATGATGACAATAAAGTCTGATCATAATCAATCTGAGAGTTGCAGGGATGATTGGGCAGCTCTTCTAAAAGAATATTTGCCAGAGGGTAATCAAGCTGCTGAGTCATACTACGACATACAAAAACTAGTCTCTAGTTTAGGATTGCCCTCGCAGATGATAGATGTTTGCATTGACAATTGCATGATATTTTGGAAAGATGATGAAGATCTGCAGGAATGTCGATTTTGCCTCAAACCAAGATTTAAGCCCCAAGGAGCTGGTAGAAGTAAAGTGCCGTGGCAGAGAATGTGGTACCTGCCCATAACAGATAGGCTACAAAGGCTATACCATTCGGAACGAACAGCTGCATCAATGAGGTGGCATGCGGAACATTCAACTATTGAAGGAGAAGTTCATCATCCTTCTGATGCAAAAGCTTGGAAACACTTCAAATCGGTACACTCTAATTTTGCTAAAGAGAAGCGCAATGTTTATCTTGGCCTATGTACAGATGGTTTTAGTCGGTTCGGTATGTCTGGCAGGCAATATTCTTTGTGGCCGGTTATATTGACACCTTATAACCTTCCGCCTGATATGTGCATGCAGAGGGAATTTCTGTTTTTGAGTATTTTAGTCCCTGGTCCGAAGCACCCAAAAAGATCTATTGATGCGTTTTTGGAAAGATGATGAAGATCTGCAGGAATGTCGATTTTGCCTCAAACCAAGATTTAAGCCCCAAGGAGCTGGTAGAAGTAAAGTGCCGTGGCAGAGAATGTGGTACCTGCCCATAACAGATAGGCTACAAAGGCTATACCATTCGGAACGAACAGCTGCATCAATGAGGTGGCATGCGGAACATTCAACTATTGAAGGAGAAGTTCATCATCCTTCTGATGCAAAAGCTTGGAAACACTTCAAATCGGTACACTCTAATTTTGCTAAAGAGAAGCGCAATGTTTATCTTGGCCTATGTACAGATGGTTTTAGTCGGTTCGGTATGTCTGGCAGGCAATATTCTTTGTGGCCGGTTATATTGACACCTTATAACCTTCCGCCTGATATGTGCATGCAGAGGGAATTTCTGTTTTTGAGTATTTTAGTCCCTGGTCCGAAGCATCCAAGAAGATCTATTGATGTGTTTTTACAGCCGCTGATTGACGAGTTGAACTTGTTATGGTCTCATGGGGTTCGTACTTTTGATTACTCCAGGAAAAAGAATTTTACCATGCGAGCTGTGCTTATGTGGACGATAAGCGATTTTCCAGCGTACGGAATGGTATCTGGTTGGACAACACATGGTAGGTTATCATGTCCGTATTGCCAAAATGAAACAGATGCATTCCAACTTAAAAATGATAGAAAATATTGTTGGTTTGATTGTCACCGGAGGTTTCTCCCTATGAACCATCCGTACCGGGGGAACAGAAGACTATTCACAAAGGGCAAACGTGTACGTATCCCCCCACCTCCATATCTTTCAGGAGAGCAAATTGAAGGTCAACTTGATTATTGGGGAGCTCAGGACACAGCAAAACGTGGTGGTAACTGGCTTAACATCCCGACCAATCTCCCAGATGGATACCTTGTCGAACATAATTGGCATAAAAAGAGAATTTTCTGGGATCTACCGTACTGGAAGGATCATCTATTGCGCTACAATCTTGATGTCATGCACATTGAGAAAAACTTTTTCGATAACATCATGCACACCATCTTAAACGTTTCAGGCAAGTCTAAATACAACTTGAAGTCTAAATTGGATTTGCCTCTTATATGTTCTGGAGTTGAGTTACACCTCACGGGAGATGGGAGAGCTCCAGTGCCTATCTTTAGATTGTCAAGCGAAGGCAAATCAACATTCTTCAACTGGGTTTCCACCGAAGTGAAGTTCCCAGATGGATACGTGTCAAAACTCTCTAAGTCTGTGGAGCAAGGGAAAAAATTTCCTTGTATGAAGAGTCATGATTGTCATGTGTTTATGGAGAGATTATTGCCTTTCGCATTTGCAGAGCTTTTGCCAACGAACGTGCATGAATCACTTCCAGGTATATTTTCTATGACGATATATAAATATCTAAACAAATGATGCGTGAAAAATTACATTTCTGTTTTTGTTGATATTGGACTATGGTTTTAGGTGTTGGCGCATTTTTTCGAGATCTGTGTGTGCGAACTCTGACTGAGGATGGAATTCAACAACTAAAACATAACATCGCAATATTGTTGTGCAACTTAGAGAAGATATTCCCTCCATCTTTCTTTGATGTTATGGAGCATCTTCCTGTCCATCTTCCTCACGAAGTCGATTTAGGAGGGCCCGTTCAATTTCGTTGGATGTATCCTTTTGGAGAGATTCATGAAACACTTAAAAGGAAAGGCAAAAAACCTGGCTAGGGTTGAGGGATCAATTGCTTGGGGAAGTTTAACCGAAGAAACCTCTCATTTCAGCTCATATTACTTTTCTCCAACTGTCCGGACACGAAAAAGAGCTCCACGTAGGTACGACGATGGTGGCATCGCGCAAACGTATCCAGTTTCTGATATCCCAGATATATTCTGTGTGCAGTTGGTAGGCATGCCGGAATCACAAGAGAGGAAGACTGGTTCTCGTAAGAAGACTACAATTGCGCACACACATATATTCTCTTACAATGCGACGAAGTCAGCCCATTTTTGAGGTACATATTATAGTTACTAACTATGGATTGAGGTAAGGGTTATTTTTGTACTTATATATGCTTTGAAAACATTTGTTATAACTATATTTTGTATTAGTGAATTCATTCGCCAAGTTAACGAGGCTTTCCCAAATGCTTCCGCCGGTGAGATTGAAAAACGTAAAGATCTACACTTTGCTAAATGGTTGAGAACTCAGGTACGTTCAAAACAAATTATATATATTCAGCTCATCTGTAAAAACATATATATAAATGTGTATACTATATTTATGATATATCATGGTTTTTACCCGTTTTTGACCATGATATAAGTCCTTTTTATAGAGTCTTTTTGGTATTTTTCGAGTCTTTTTGAGTCTTTGTAGATTATTGGACGATTGGAGCTTTATTGGAAGTTTTTGGAGCATTTTGGAGCATCGAAGAAAGAAGGGCCGAAGTGAACAAGTCGGAGTCGAGTTTTCAAAGCTGTGTCGATTGACACGGACCTGTGTGTCGATCGACATGCCCGTCTAATACGTGAAGATTTCAAGTTTTGAAGAAATTCCTCTTAAGCCCAAAAAACCCAGAAGTTTACACCAAGGCCCAATCCGATTTTTAGACAATATAAATTGTTTTTCCTTAGGTTTTCATGTTTTTATCTTGGATTTGATATTGAGACTTGGAGAAGGAGAGATTTGGGGAGCTTCAGACTTTCAGAGATTTCGAAACCCTTTTTGTATCTCTAACTCTATCTTTTTAATGTAATTTATTTCATTCATGATGTTTGTTTCAATCACCATGTCTGAGTAGTTTGCTTGTTAGGTTTTGGGAAGTTCTAGGGTTTGATGAGAAATTGATAGGATTGAAACCCTGTTAGGATTTATCTTTATGTTCTTCATCTAGATTGATTTAACTCTGATTTTAGGATTGATCAACTGAAATTGGATATCCTAGGTTGCTTTAATAGATGCAAAAGTATTATTAACAACCTGATATAATCTTAGATGAGCAAAATTATCTATTCGCAAAGAAATTTGGCTTATTAATTTTATGAACAATTGAACCTGAATTTAATGCTTGTCTTTATTCACTAAGTTTGCAAAGAAATTTGGAATTTAGGGATTTAGTCATAGATAATCTCTGCAACGAAAGTTGATTGGTTTTACATTCGTGTTTGAGTTCTAGAACCGTGCTTAATAAAATCCTAACGTGTTTATCTCTGTGTCGATCGACACAGACATCTGTGTCAATCGACACGATCGATTTTGATTCATTCCTGTGAACAACCCAATGCCTAACTCTTTTGTCTCATTGAATTTTAAGAACCTTAATCATTCACTTGTTTACTTGCTGTTTTTATTGCACTAATACATATTCACTTAGCATAATTTGAATTCACTAATTGGTTGTGTGATTTGATTCCCTGTGGATTCGATCCCTAAGTACTAAATCGATCTCTTAATTTGAGAGAGTAGCTCAGGGAAAATTTGAGCATATCAATTTACAATGTGTATACTGTATTTGCTAGGTTGCTTATGGAGACACATCATACCCTGTATGGTTTAGAGAGTTGATCCAAGGTCCGTTGGGGGAAATTACGTAATCTCCAATGTATTTTACACGAGGTTATGTGTTTCATACGTTTGAACGTGGAAAAACTAGAGCAACTGCAAACTATGGTGTGGTAGTTCGAGCCGGGGACACAGATTTTTATGGCATTATACAAGACATTGTTCAAGTGCAATTCCCTGGTTTGGTTAACTTAAAGTGCACCCTTTTCAAATGCGAGTGGTTTGATCCAGTTGTCGGGCGAGGGGTTCGAGTAGGAAAGTTTGGTGTCATCGATGTTAACGGATCGCGTTCTTATGCAAAGTACGATCCATTTGTCCTTGCATCACAAGCGGATCAAGTTTGTTTCATTCCATATCCACGTGTCAGAAAAACAGAGATCTAATGGTTATCTGTGCTAAAAATAGCTCCCAGAGGAATGCTAGTTGAATCTGACGACGCTCCTATGCAATATGAAAATGCCGTGGATCTAACAACTCCAGAACAAGTTATAGACAACATAATTCTTATAGATCCGCAAAATCGAGAAGCTGAAATACTTCCGGATGCTACCAATGCAGAAAACCCCGAAGACGATTTCGCAAACGAGAGTGGAGAAAGTACCGATGAGGATGACGAGAACTCAAATGACGATTCAGAGTGAATCATATATTACTTTGTCTTTTTATTTCATTTGTATAACAACATTTTTATTTGTATGCTGGATATTTAAATTTGCAAATTTTTCTAATTTTTAGAATATTTTAATGTGATAAAAATTTTAATTTTAAAAAAATCATATCAGCATTTTTATTTGTATGCCGGATAATTTAAATTTGCATACCTATACATTTTCGAATTTTTCTAATACGTAGAATATTTTTAATTTATAAAAAATTCAATATAAAAAAATATTTAAGGGGTTTGGTTCGGAGATTAGCATCGAAGTAGCATCGAATCCATCATTCTGGCCTATTTCGACGCTAATTCGACGCTTAATTAGCGTCGAATTAGCGTCGTAATCACCCCATATGTAGCAATCGACGCTAATTCGACGCTATTCCTGAACCAAAACCCCTAAATTAGGGTATCTGGGAAAAATTTTAGCATCATAGTAAAGCATATGTAGTTACGATTGAATCTTTGAAACGCCCCGACCCAAAAATTAAAAAAATTTCCCTCCAGATTATTATCATCACAGATAATAGTTCTCAATGGGTCAACAACCAAGCAACGCGGAACAATAAACATCAACAACATTTCCAGTTTAACAACTCCATACTTTATTAAATAGCAAACCAGTTCAACCAATCAATCAATATCAATAAACATTATCTAACGACTAACAACCTAACAATTCCATAGAATAACAATCCAAGTGAGACCCTAAATCATCTCTTCTTCCTCGCCACGATTCCACGATCATAATTTCTCTTTACCTGCAACACATGGCAAAAAGAGTTGCGTGAGTATTATCACAAATACTCAGCGACGCGGTCATCCCGTCTACAGGCTATTTAAATACAAGTATAAACAACCAACACAATACCAGGATGATCACAAAACAAGCATACACGATCAAGCAACAAAACCAGTCCAGAATACACCGTGTCGATCGACAGGACTCACTGTGTCGATCGACACAACCACTAGGTGTCGATGATTAGTGACCCCGTGTCGATCGACAGGATCCACTGTGTCGATCGACACAACCACTAGGTGTCGAAGAACACAGGCCCCG
The DNA here is from genome assembly GCA_964056655.1 of Arabis hirsuta. NCBI lineage: Eukaryota > Viridiplantae > Streptophyta > Magnoliopsida > Brassicales > Brassicaceae > Arabis > Arabis hirsuta. The sequence continues at coordinate 7,901,868 of OZ053303.1, read as the reverse complement.
TGTTGATCGACACACCACCTCGGTGTCGATCGACACGACGTCGCAGAACCCAGAATCGAGTCAATCCTCACACGACTCAAATCTGATGCAATCTGTCGAGTCTCCTGCACAAATCCACACACAAACACACGGAAACCACCAAGCAAGCGTATTCCATTGGCCCCCTATACTTATACGAGCTTACGGTCACACACTCACCTTGATTAGGATTGAAAAGGATAAAGAACGCGAAGAACACGATGAAGAACGCAAAGAACGATCACGAACAGCCCCTGATTTCCTTCTCTGATCCGAAAATCTCACTCTTGATCCTCACACGTTCCTCAAATCCCAAGAACAGGCCTCCAACGATCCAATCCTTCTCCAGGAATCTCTCAAAAACCCCAAATTCTCTGATTTCAGAACTTCTCCCAAATCTCTCTGAAAAATCTGATTCTCCAGAACAAAAACGGCCAGAACTTCTGATTCTGCCTTTTATATCGAACCCTAGGGTTTCCCTAAACTGGCCCATCAAACCGGCCAATTAAATCGAACATGTCGGTCTAATTTCAACCCGTGTCGATCGACATACACCTCTGTGTCGATCGACACACCCACCAAAATTCCACTTTTTGGTTCACGGGTGTTACAATTCTCCCCCACTAACACGAATTCGACCTCGAATCCTGCGACACCGTCGCACTATGGTCACAAATACCGGACCCGAACCCGGCAGACCTTTCGAGATCACACTCGAACCACATAACCCCGTCTCACTAAAGTTCGCACTTCCGTCTAAAACCCGACCAGATTTCCCCAGAATATCTACGATGCAACGTCCCCTGGTCCCGATCAGGGCTGCCCGATTGACCGCCCAACAATCAAACAAGAACATGCACGACCAACCGTTGACCCCGAATTGAACCAAATGATCGCACAACAATCAAACAAGAACATGTACGACCAACAGCGCTACATATATTACCAGGGTTGTCCGAACCTGGTTCCAAACGTTAGCAAAACCTTAGATTCGACATCCAATCCACTCTCTTGACCCTCGGTCAACACCACTCGAGATCATACCTGATCCCCGAGCTTTACCAGGCTCATACTAGCCCCATTGCACCGTCTCACCACGGCTGCAATCCTGACCCCATCTAGTCAGCACCACCTGAGATCCACTCCCAATCCCCGAAGTTCATCCAGTCTCATGCTTACAACCACATTACAAATACTATTGCTCATACTCATATCTATATACAACACCCCGCTCTCAGGATCGTCACCCTTTGAGCTCTCGATGTATATCATACCACCCCACCTTCAGGACCGCCGTCCATCCAGCTCTCGGTATGCTCAAGCTATCGGCTGCAGAGGAATCACACATCCACTGGAGAGGCTTCGGCCCCTCAAAGTATATGCAAGGGAACCACTTTCCCCCGGAGAGAACATCACTGTCCACTCAAGTATACCCAGGAGACCCACGATCCCATGGGGCAATCACTCTGTAACATGCATCTTAGGCACCTGTCGACTGAAATCACCTCTCATGGTCATCCGAAACAACCCAATCACCAGGGTGTTTCACAGAGTCCCTGGAAAGACAGTCCTAACTCACATAAGACTTCCATTCCAGACTCCCCCTAGGAAATAGGCAGGTTCCAACTCACATAAAACCCCTATTTCCCAGCGCCATCTGGGGAATCACAAGTCCTAACTCACATAGAACCTTATCCCCAGATAATCCTACTAGAACATGGACAGCCCTAACTCACATAGAACTTCCATTTCTAGTCTCCCTAGCCGATAGACAAGCTCTAACTCACATAGAACTCTATCGCTAGACCTCCACATGACCTACCAGTCATCACAAATCCATGACATCACCAGTCATACCAATACATGACGCACCCGTCAATCTCATAAAATACACGTCTTAACGCATATTTAATAAGGCAACTCATCTTATTAAATCTCCAAAATGTATACTCATTACAACACAACAAAATACAATATCACAACATAGCAACATGCTAATACAGACTCTGAAAACCAGAAAAAGAGCTCAAGCCACCGCTTGCTTATCGAACCACTTCGAGAACTTTGTCTTCATCAACGCCTCTGGTTCCCAAGTCTCCTCCTCAATACCGTCACAGTCCCACACGACTCTAACCAACGGTATACTTTTCCGGCGCAGCACCTTGATCCTCCTCTCGAGAATCCTCACAGGCCTCGCCGCCAACGTCATGTTGGACTGAAGATCCTCCGGAATCCTCGCCAACACCTCCTCAGACTCATGCAGACACTTCCGTAGCATCGAAACATGGAAGACCTTGTGAAAAGCCTTCGTACTCTGAGGTAACTCCAATCTATAAGCTACCGGTCCGACCCGCTCCACCACTCTGAACGGACCCATAAACCTCGGACTAAGCTTATTCTCTGAAATGGATCTGTTAGGACCCCTCAACATAGCTGCCTTGAGATACACCATATCTCCCACTTCAAACTCCAGCTCCTTCCGCCTCCTATCGGCGTAACTTTTCTGCCGATCCTGAGCCTCTCTCATGTTCAACCTCAAGACACGGATCTTCTCCGTCGTCTCCTGAACAAAGTCTGCACCAAACATGCTCCTCTCCCCCACTTGAGTCCAGCATAATGGTGTCCTATATGGCCTCCCATACAGAGCCTCATATGGAGCCATCCCAATACTCGCCTGATAGCTGTTGTTGTACGCAAACTCTACCAGGTTCAGATGATCCGCCCAATGACCACCATAATCAAGTACACACATCCTCATCAAATCCTCCAATGTCTGAATCATCCTCTCAGACTGCCCATCCGTCTAAGGATGATACGCGGTACTCATATGCACCTTAGTGCCCATCTCAGACTGAAAAGCTCTCCAGAACTCTGAAGTAAACCTCGGATGTCTGACACAATACTTGCTGGCACCCCGTGCAGCCTCACTATCTCACGCACATACTTCCTAGCCAACACCACCGCTCCGTCGGTCTTCTTGATGGCCAGAAAATGTTCTAACTTGGTCAGACGATCCACAATAACCCATATCGCATCATATGTCCGCGACATTGGCAGTCCTGTCACGAAATCCATCGTGATCATATCCCACTTTCACTCTGGAACAGGTAAACTCTGCAATAACCCGCTCGGGACCTGATGCTCAGCCTTCACCAGCTGACACACATTGCACGCTGCAACCCAGCTAGCTACATCCCTCTTCATCCCGACCCAGTGATAATACCATTTTAAGTCCTGATACATCTTGATCGCTCCCGGATGAATCGATAACATACTCGAATGAGCCTCCCTCAGGATCTCTTGTCTCAAATCCTCATCCTTGGGTACACAAACCCGCCCGTTCACCAGTATCATCCCACTCGCTGAGACTACATACTCTGAACCGGCCGCCTGAGAAGCGTCAATCAAACCCTGATCCTTCTCCTGTGCAACCCGGATCCTGCTCAACAGATCTGCCTGGTTAGCTGCCTCCAACCCCAACGGCTCCTGTGAGATCACACACAACCTCAACGTGCTGATCTCGCTCACCAGAGCCTCCATATCTCGCTCCTGATCTGAAGCTGCCCTCTTCCGACTCAACGCATCTGCAACCAGATTAGCCTTACCTGGATGGTACCCAATCTCCAGGTCATAGTCTGCCACTAACTCCATCCAGCGCCTCTGTCTCTGGTTCAGCTCCGGCTGAGTAAAGAAATACTTCAGACTCTTGTGGTCTGTGAATATCTGCACCTTCCCGCCATACAGATAAGACCTCCAGATCTTAAGTGCAAAGATAACTGCAGCCAACTCCAAGTCATGGGTAGGGTAATTGCACTCGTGCTTCCTCAACTACCTCGAAGCATACGCAATCACCTTCCCCTGCTGCATCAGCACACAACCCAGACCAAATCCTGAAGCGTCTGTATACACCACATAAGGCTCGCCCGGCTCGGGTAACGCCAATACCGGTGTACTGGTCAGCATCTCTTTCAGCTTCCCGAAACTCTCCTCACAAGCTGAAGACCAAACAAAAAGGATATCCTTCCCTGTTAGCTTCGTCATCAACTGCGCCATAATCGCGAATCCCTTGACGAACCTCCGGTAATAACCTGCCAACCCAAGAAAACTCCTGATCTCGGTGGCGTTCCTCGGTCTAGGCCAACCTCTGATAGCCTCTATCTTAGCCGGATCCACAGACACTCCCTCTGCAGACACAACGTGGCCAATAAAGCTCATCTCTCGCTGCCAGAAACTGCACTTACTCAGCTTCGCGTACAGCTTCTGCTCCTGCAGCTTCTCCAGAACCAACCTCAGATGCACCTCGTGCTCCTCTGGACTCCTCGAATATACCAGAATATCATCAATGAAGATGATCACGAACACATCCAGATACTCCTGGAATACCCCGTTCATCAACCGCATGAATGCTGCTGGTGCATTCGTCAAACCAAATGGCATCACCACAAACTCATAATGCCTGTACCTCGTCCGAAAGGCCGTCTTCCTGACGTCCGCCTCATCGATCGGAATCTGATGGTAACCCGACGCCAAGTCTATCTTGGAGAACCAAGTAGCCCCTCGCAACTGATGCAACAACTCATCAATGCGCGACAGAGGATACCTGTTCTTCACAGTGACTCGGTTAAGCCCCCGATAGTCGATACACAACCGGAAACTCCTATCTTTCTTCTTCACAAACAACACCAGTGCTCCCTACGGTGAAACACTAGGCCGGATGAATCCCTTCCTCAACAGATCATCCAGCTGGTTCTTCAGCTCTGCCATCTCTGCTGGAGCCATACGGTAAGGTGCCTTGGATATCGGAACTGTTCCGGGTTCCAACTCAATCGTAAATGGATCCGACCGCGATGGTGGCAAACCCAACAATGATTGGAACATATCCTGAAAATCCCGAACGACCTAGATATCCCCAACTGCAACCTCTCCAACAGCCTCTGGCATCACTATCGTCGCCAGATACGCCTCACAGCCTTTCCCAATTAACTGCTCGGCCTGTATCGCTGAAATCATAAGACTTCCGGAAGTCGGTTTCACCCCTTGAAACACCAACCTCCCAGCCTCTCGCTCAAACACTACACGTCCTCGATGACAATCCAAATGGACCTTGTACCGATCCAACCAATCCATACCCAGGATAACATCGTACAACTCCACCGGACTAATGACCAAATCTGCTGGCATCAACTCTCCCGCCACTAGAACATCCACACCACGAGCCCGCCCAAAATTAGCTAACGTTCTCCCACCAGCAACCTTAACTACCCCCGGCTGCTCTCCAGAATCGCTCTGGATCCCGCTGCCCTCCGCACACTCTGGAGTGATGAAGCTATTCGTAGCTCCCGAATCAAATAACACGTGGGACTCACACCCGCCCACAACTAAGGTCCCTGCACAAATCCCATGTGCTTAAGACCCGACACTCTAGCGCAGATACGCAACTTCCTAACAGACTAGAATCAATCACCACAAGAATTGACCTAAAGCCGCCCGCCTCTGCCGACGTGAAAACCCGCGGCGCCGCTGCAATCTGGGCCAACGGCTGGACCGCCAACGGCTGCACTGCTGCCACCGCCATCTGCTGTAGCTTCGGACACTTGGACTTAATATGCCCTGGCTCCCTGCAGTGGTAGCACACCTGAGCGCCCCGAATCTCAGTCCTCTTTGGGCAACTGGCCACCTTGTGATCCATGCTTCCACACCCAAAGCATCCCGGACAACTCTGTCCCCTCTGACTGGCCCCAGAAGTGTTCTCCCACTTCCTCTTCTGACCCTTCGCAGGCTTGCCGCCCCTGCTCGATCCCGTATGCTGCTGAGATCTCCTCGGTTGCTGCTGCTGCTGCACCGGTGGACTAACCACCACAACCTGCTCCACGAGGTCCTCCTCAATCGCCGCAGCAGTCTCGACTAGGTCTGCCCTCGTGGCGAACTTACTCGGCCTGCAGCGAGTCCTCAACTCAGCACGAAGTCCCCCTAGGAACCTCCTCACCTGGGTCTGCTCGCCCTCCATGCCTCTACCAGCATGTACCAGGAGTCTATTGAACTCCAAATCGAACTCCCTCACGGTCCGATCCTTCTGAGTCAGGTTCAGGAACCTCGACTCCATCCTGTCTACCGCCTCCTGCGGGAAATACTTGGCATTAAACTCAGCCAAGAAATCCTCCCAGACCATCTCGGCCTGCACCCGCCTAGTCTCAACGCCTCTCCACCAGAGATGCGCATCACCATCCAAATAGTGCACTGCTAGGTCTACTCTGTATCCCTTAGAACACCTGATCGAGCGAAAGTTACGCTCCAATCTCCGCTGCCACTCATCAGCCTCCTCCGGCTTGGCACCACCCGAGAAAAACCCGGTGCCAATCCGCTGCATCTGCTCCATCATCCTCAGGTAGGATGAGAGCTCCTCCGCAACCGCCACAACCGGCTGCACCTCAGCCACATCCGGCTGACCATCCGCCACTACTGGCTAAACACCAGCCACTCCCGGCTGAACCCCAGCCTCCACTGGCTGTACTCCTGGAGCCTGACCCGGAGCCGGTACCCCACCTGGTAACCGTTCTAGGATCAACTGTAGCAAAACCGCCAGGCGATCATCTCGGTCCTGAGCCACACCTACGGGAGCACCCCCACCTGGGCCTGCCGCAACAGCAACTACACCGGGACCCACACTAGCCCCATCAGCCCTCACACTGACACTCGTAGAAGCCGGACCCACGTACCCCTCCTGAAACGCCTGAGAGTTTGCCACCTGCTCCTGCGTGGTCTCCTGGGCCACACTCGTGGCTACCGACTCACTCTCGAGCCCTCGCCCGCGCCCACGACTAGCACGACCTCCACGGCCCCCATGACCTCTGCCTCTAGCACCTCTAGCCACAATTCTGCACTCACAACAGATTACTAAGTACTAGAACGAAAACAGAAATCATACAACACTTACCGTGGAATCTCATTGAAGGCTCGGAAGATATGATCTAAGACTCCATACCCACACAAAAATCAATCAATTAACTTCCTAATCAATCAATTGCACCCGCCTAAGAACCGCTAGGGCTCTGATACCAAACTGAAACGCCCCGACCCAAAAATTAAAAAAATTTCCCTCCAGATTATTATCATCACAGATAATAGTCCTCAATAGGTCAACAACCAAGCAACGCGGAACATTAAACATCAACAACATTTCCAGTTTAACAACTCCATACTTTATTAAATAGCAAACCAGTTCAACCAATTAATCAATATCAATAAACAATATCTAACGACTAACAACCTAACAATTTCATAGAATAACAATCCAAGTGAGACCCTAAATCATCTCTTCTTCCTCGCCACGATTCCACGATCACAATTTCTTTACCTGCAACACATGGCAAAAAGAGTTGCGTGAGTATTATCACAAATAATCAGCGACGCGGTCATCCCGTCTACAGGCTATTTAAATACAAGTATAAACAACCAACACAATACCAGGATGATCACAGAACAAGCATACACGATCAAGCAACAAAACCAGTCCAGAATACACCGTATCGATCGACAGGACTCACTGTGTCGATCGACACAACCACTAGGTGTCGATGATCAGTGACCCCATGTCGATCGACAGGATCCACTGTGTCGATCGACACAACCACTAGGTGTCGAAGAACACAGGCCCCGTGTTGATCGACACACCACCTCGGTGTCGATCGACACGACGTCGCAGAACCCAGAATCGAGTCAATCTTCACACGACTCAAATCTGATGCGATCTGTCGAGTCTCCTGCACAAATCCACACACAAACACACGGAAACCATCAAGCAATCGTATTCCATTGGCCCCCTATACTTATACGAGCCTACGGTCACGCACTCACCTTGATTAGGATTGAAAAGGATAAAGAACGCGAAGAACACGATGAAGAACGCGAATAACGATCACGAACAACCCCTGATTTCCTTCTCTGATCCGAAAATCTCACTCTTGATCCTCACACGTTCCTCAAATCCCAAGAACAGGCCTCCAACGGTCCAATCCTTCTCCAGGAATCTCTCAAAAACCCCAAATTCTCTAATTTCAGAACTTCTCCCAAATCTCTCTGAAAAATCTGATTCTCCAGAACAAAAATGGCCAGAACTTCTGATTCTGCCTTTTATATCGAACCCTAGGGTTTCCCTAAACCGGCCCATCAAACCGGCCAATTAAATCGAACCTGTCAGTCTAATTTCAACCCGTGTCGATCGACATACACCTCTGTGTCGATCGACACACCCACCAAAATTCCACTTTTTGGTTCACGGGTGTTACAATCTTAGTAGCGAATACATAAGAATTTATTCATAATTAAATTAATTACATGTAATATATCAAGATTTCAAATAACTATATAGTTTTATATATATAAGTTCATACCTTATATGAACTCATATAAGTAAGTACGAAAAATTTCAAAATTTAAAAATATTCGGAAACAACAAAGAATGAAATGGCTAAGATTGTGTTCGTATCAGTGACGGTTTCGTTACCCTATATCAAAAACAAAGGGCTTACATTTAGCGTCGATCTAGAGTCGAATTAGCATCGAAAAGGCAAATTTCGACGCTAATTCGACGCTAATAGCTTCTAATTAGCGTTGAAAACCAGATTTTCCGATGCTAATTCGACGCTAATTCAAACAAATTTGGCACTTAGGGTTTAGGGTTTAGAACGTAAACCGCATCGAATTTTTGGTTTTAACGCAAAATCGACACTATATTGAATTAATTTGATTAAACCAATGGCGGTAAACAAAAAAATTTCAAACAGATTTGGTCAAACCGATTGAAATTTTTTAAACCATTTGACGCTAATTCGACGCTAATTAGCGTCGGATTACGGTTTTATTTTAATCAAACAGACCCTTTTTCTTCTTCTTCCTCACTTCCGCAGCCCATTCTTCTCCTTCCTCACTTCCTCAACACCACCGTTTCTTCTTATCCCCCCCACCTCCGCCGGAACAGCTCTCTCTCTCCCTCCCACCACCGCGCATCTCTCTTTCTCTCTCTCCCCTCTCTCCACCGCCGGCTAGATCTCTCTCTCCCTCCCACCACCGCGGCTGCCTCTCTCTCCCTCCCTCCCACCACCGCGATTCTCTCTCTCTCTCTCTCTCTCTCTCTCTCTCTCTCCCTCCCTCCCTCCCACCACCGTCGACTGCCTCTCTCTCTCTCGGCCTCCCACCACCACCGCGATTTGTCACAACTCCTATGGTAAATTTTTTTTTTTTTATATAATTTATATATATATTAGTAATTTTTTATATATAATTGGTATTTAAATTTGATGGTAATTTGATATAAAATAGATTTAGGAAATATATAGGAATTAAATTTTAGGATGTTTGATATGAAATAGATTTTAAAAAATATATAGGAAATATATTTTAGGAAATTTGATATTAAATAGATTTTAGGAAATATATATGAAATATTTTTTTAGGAAATTTGATATTAAATAGATTTTAGGAAATATATAGGAAATAAATTTTAGGCAATTTGATATGAAATAGATTTTAAGAAATATATACGAAAAATATTAAATATATTTTATGTAGATTTAATATCATTTTTGGAAATCTATTTAAATATCATTTTTGGAAATTTGATTTTAAATAGATTTTAGGAAATATGTAGAAAATAAATTTAGATTTAATATCATTTTTGGAAATCTATTTAAATATCATTTTTGGAAATTTGATTTTAAATAGATTTTAGGAAATATGTAGAAAATAAATTTAGATTTGATAAGTTACTAATTTATAAATTTGGCAAAAATAAAATCGAATTTATGAATTTATATTTTATGAAATTTATTTATGTAAAGTAAAATAAAAAAATTTATCAATTTTTTTGAAAAATATGGATTTATGGATTTATGTGTTTGTATTGATAAAATTTAAGAATTTATGAATTGTTCTTCAAAATTTCTATAACAATTGTTTTAATTTATTTATGAATTTATATTTTACATGTTTTAATTTAATAATTTTGTTTTATTTTATAGGCGGATCGAGCACCTCTTTCATACGGCCAGTTATTTGGCGACGATAGGCGGATGCGAACTATCGTCCTTGGGCTCCGCCACGGGCAATTGCACGAGCTCCGCCACAGGCTTCGCCAGCGCCACCGCCACCACCACCGCCTCAGCCAGAGCCAGAGACACAGCCAGAAGAAGACGAAGCACACCCTTCCGATGAGCACTCTGAGCCGCCACCGGCAAACGCGCCTCTCATTATGCGGATTACCGAGCTTCTCCGCCAACCTGGACGAGAGACACGGGTCCAGAGTCTCCATCCGATGAGGCCTCCTGGTACATTATGGTAGATTACATCTTTTACAATATTACTAATTAAAAAATGCTAATTTTGGTTATTTAATTTTTAATTACAAATTATAATTAAATCAATGTAAATTTTTTTTTAACAGGTTTAGCGATAACAAGGTATCGCGTTCGGTCACCAAGGCCATCGCGGCCTATTTCATGATGCCCCATGCTAATTGGAGCCAAACCCCGCAGCATGTTCGGGATATTTGGTTCGAGTCATGGGCAGTAAGTCATTTTATATTATTTATTTTTATTAATTGAAGTATTTAATTTTAAATATATTCATAACATTATTCGTATTTTTGTAGCAAGGGTGGCATTGGGAGGAATTCCGTACTTTCGAAGTGCGAGCGGAGTTCGAGCGTAAGGCGCTAAAGCGTCTAAACGGCTATGTCGGGAACTTGAAGAAAGCGTGGCGCGCGAAAGGCGATGCGGGGAGGCCGATAGGGATGGATCCCGATGTTTGGTCGGGACTAGTACGGTTTTGGGAGGACCCCCATTCAGTGGTTAGATCGGGGAAGTATTCTGCAGCCCATCTTACGCCGGTGGCCGAAGGAGATGGACCTTCAAAGCATTGTGCGGGTCAATCATCATACGCCACAGTACGCATCAACATGGTAATATTTTAATTAACTTAATTTATTTGATTTATTTTAAATATTTATTTATTATATATTTTATTTTTATCTATGTTTATTTTTGTTTAACAGGCTGCCGGTGGTGATCTTCCTCCGATGCACAAAGTGATGGAGAAAACTCATCGGAGGAAGGATGGGACGTTTGTTACCGCTCAAGCGGAACAAACGTTCAACGAGTACTACGCACGACTAGCAGAGCTAGACGAATCTGTCCAGTCTACGATGGGTGTCCAAGATTTGGATAGACTATACGAGGAGGTAATTTTTTAGATTCTTATAATATATTTAAAATTATTTTTTATTACAATTTTTTGTATAACATTTTTATTTTATAGGTTGCACCGAAGAAGAAAGGACGAACGATGGGTGTTGGATCCATCAGGGATGTCCCAGCAGCTTCTACGTCTGCTCGATTTTCCTACACGTCGGGTCCGTCTCAGCCGGAATTGACGAGACAGTTGGATGCTGCTAACAGTAGGATTTCGCAGCTAGAGACGCACATAGAGACTAGACTCGGAGCATTGACCAGTCTTTTCAACATCATCGCAGAGAATCATCCGTCATTAGCAACTGCCATGCAAGGGTTGCAGTTTCCTCGACCTGACGACGGTCCATCGCAGTTCGAGCAGGAATCCAAACAGATGATCCGAGACGATGTCATCAACCTAAGGACCCAACAACCGCCTCCTCATTAGCGTTTTAATTTTTTTTGTATCGGATAATTTAATTTATGTAATATTATTAATTTTTAATATATTTTATAATTTAAAAAAAATTAATATATTTTATAATTTAATTTTTAATATATTTTATAATTTATAATTTATATTTAAAAAAAAATGTTAATAACGACGCTAATTAGCATCGAATTAGCGTCGTACGCTTTGCATCGACCTTGATCGACGCTAATTCGACGCTAATTAGCGTCGAATTAGCGTCGAACAGTAGCGTCGTTTTAGCGTCGAATTTTTGTTCGCCGCTAATATAGCGTCGAATTCGCGTCAAAAATGATTTAGCGTTGACGGTTTAGCGTCGAAACGTACTTCGACGCTAAAACGACGCTAAGACGTTTTAGCGTCGAATACTGCCGACGCTAAAGCTTTGTTTTCTTGTAGTGTAAATTAAAAAAATTTCACTAAAACCGCGGTAACCATTTATTGTGCGTGGGAATCCGAAAAAGATGAATAATTTGATTTTTTAATTAAATACGACGCTAATTACGTCGAATTAGCGGCGAAATAGCGTCGGTTAGCATTATAAAACTCAGAACCAGACTTCTTCTTCTTCCTCATTTTTGATTTCTCAAACACATTTGGCTTCTCTCTCTCCGCCGGCAAGGAATCTCCTCTCTCTCCTCTTGGCTCCGACTTTCTGCCGACCTCTCTCTTGGCTCCGACTTTCCGCCGACCTCTCTCTCTCTCTCTCCCCGCCGACGTCGCCTCCTCTCTCTCCCCCGCCGGCGACCATCTCCTCTCTCTTCTCACACTCCGCCGCGAACTCCTCTCTCTTCTCACACTCCGCCGCCGGCGACCACCTCCTCTCTCTCCGCCGCGAAATCTTCTCCCTCTCTCCCCGCGCCGTCGTGATCTACATTGTAAATTTTTTTTTTTTGTTAATAATATTATGTTAAGTTTGATTTAGGAATTTGTAGAAAATAGAATAGATTTTTAGGAATTTGAATGGATTTGTAGGAATTGAATTGGATTTGTAGGAATTGAAATGGATTTGTAGTAAATAGAATTTATGTGTTTGTATTTATAAAATTTATAAAGTCATGAATTTATGAAAATTATTAATAAACGAATTTAAGAATTTTAATTTTTAAAAACATATATATTTGTGTAAAATAACATAAAAATCATTTGATCTATAATTTAGAAATTTAAATAAACATTTGTTTTAGATAAAAACAATTTTATAAGTAATTTTACATTTATACTCTATAATTATGAACTTATAAAAACAAATTTTTGAAGTTAAAATAACAAAACAAGTTTACAAATTATGTTCATATTTTATATACAAAATTTAAAAAAATTTAGCATTTTTGGAATCATTTTTACAAATTTTATATTTATTTATGAATTTATATGTTTTCTATTTTTATTTATTAATTTTTTGGTTTTATAGGCGGATCCACCACCTTCCTACGGACAGTTATTTGGCGAGGATGCTACGATTCCTGGATACGATGGTCGTCGCGGATCAGGATCATGATCAGCGTCGGGTTCGCAAGCTGCGACCTATCGTCCACGACCTCCACCACGAGGTCCATCACGAGTTGCACCACGTGTTGCACCACGAGCTTCGCCACCGCCACCGCCTCAGCCAGAGCCAGAGACACAGACAGAAGAAGACAAAGCAGACCCTTCTGATGACCACCAAGAGCCGCCACCGGCAAACGCGCCTCTCATGATGCGGATTATCGAGTTTCTCCGCCAACCTGGATGAGAGACACGGGTTAGGACTCTCCATCCGATGAGGCCACCTGGTACATTATGGTATGATTATATCTTTTACAATATTACTAATATTGGTTATTTAATTTTTAATTACAAATTATAATTAAGTCATTGTAAATTCTTGTTTAACAGGTTTAGCGATAACAAGGTATCGCGTTCGGTCACCAAGGCCATCGCGGCCTATTTCACTATGCCCCATGCTAATTAGAGCAAGACGTCGCAGCATGTGCGGGATATTTGGTTCGAATCATGGGCGGTAAGTCTTTTTATATTATTTATTTTTAATTATTAAAATATTTTATTTTAAATTTATTCATAATATTATTCGTAGTTTTGTAGCAAGGGTGGCATTGGGAAGAAGCTCGTACTTTCGAAGTGCGAGCAGAGTTCGAGCATAAGGTGCTAAAACGTCTCAACGGTTACGTCGGTAACTTGAAGAAGGCGTGGCGAGCGAAAGGCGATGAGGCGAAGCCGATAGGGATGGATCCCGATGTTTGGTCGGGTCTAGTGCAGTTCTGGGAGGATCCCCATTCGGTGGTTAAATCGGGGAAGTGTTCTGTAGCCCGTCTCACGCCTATGGCCGAAAGAGATGGACCTTCAAAGCATTGTGCAGGTCAAACATCGTACGCCACAGTACGACTGAATATGGTAATTTATTTGATTTCTTTGTATTTTAAATATTTATATAATTTATATTTAATTTTTATTTACGTTTATTTTTGTTTAACAGGCTGATGGCGGTGATCTTCCTCCGATGGTTAGAGTGATGGAGAAAACTCATCGGAAGAAGGATGGGACGTTTGTTACCGCTCAAGCGGAATGAACGTTCAACGCGTACAACGCACGACTGGCAGAGCTAGACGAATCTGTCCAGTCTACGATGAGTGTCCAAGATTTGGATCGACTTTACGAAGAGGTAATTTTTTAGATTTTTTTAATATATTTAAAATTATTTTTTATTACAATTTTATTGTATAACATTTTTATTTTATAGGTTGCACCGAAGAAGAAAGGACGAACGATGGGTGTTGGATCCATAAGGGATGTCCCAGCAGCTTGTTCGTCGGCTCGATATTCTTACACCGCGGGTCCGTCTCAGCCGCAATTGACCAGACAGTTGGAAACTGTTAATTCTAGGATTTCGCAGCTAGAGACTAGCCTTTCGGCAATGACCAGTCTCTTTAACATCATTGCAGTGGATAATCCGACATTAGCAACTGCCTTGCAAGGGCTTCAGTTTCCTCCACCGCCTCCTCCACCTGACGGTCCTACGCAATTCGAGCAAGAATCCGAAGAGATGATCCGGGAAGATGTCATCAACCTAAGGACCCAACAACAACAGTAGATTAGGATTTTTATTTTATTTCTATCGCATATTTTGTTTTATAATGTTTTTAATTTTTAATATATTTTATAATATTTTTTTTTTAAAAATAATAATAAAGGACGCGTCGAATTTGTCGAAAGTGACGACGCTAATTCGACGCTAAATAGCATCAATTTAGCGTCGATACTTTGCATCGAAATCCTGTGATGCTAAATCGATGCTATTTTGCGTCGAATTAGCGTCGATACTTTGCCTCGAAAAGTTTCGACGCTAAATTGATGATATTTTGCGTCGAACTAGCGTCGAAACATTAGTGTCGATTTAGCGTCGTATTTTGGTTCGACGCAAAATTAGCGTCGAATTAGCGTCGAAATTAATTTAGCGTCGACTGTTTAGCGTCGAAATTGATTTCGACGCTAATTCGACGCTAAGGGCTTTTAGCGTCGGATTACGCTGACGCTAAATGTCTGTTTTCTTGTAGTGGTTGTAGACCCGATAAGCTGTATTGTTGGTACCATATCCAAGGAATATCCCATCATCACATCTGGAGTCGAAATTTTCCAAGTGTTCTCTGTCATTCAGAATATAACATACGCATTCAAACGTGTGAAAATAGAACATATTTGGGGTTTTACCCTCCCAGATTTTAGGATGTGGTAGTCGTTTCGGGTTTCAGATAAACCATGTTGATGATGTAACATGCTGTGTTGATTACCTCAGCCCAGAAGTGAGATGCAATCTTGTTTCCGTGCAACATGGCACATGCCATTTCTTAAAGTGTCCTATTTTTTCTCTCAACAAATCCATTTTGTTATGGCGTATAAGGACCAGAGAACTGTTGTTTGATAACTTGAGCATGATCTGTTTGATATTACCTTTCTCTGTTTAAAATTGTAAAGCAAGGATTTTAAAACTGTCTAGGGCTTCCGACTTGGGTCTTAGGAACCTTATCCATGTGTAGCGAGAGAATTCATCAACCACCACCAGAATGTATCTCTTTCCACTTGAACATGACCCATCAAATTCATGTGGAGCAAGTCTAATATTTCTTTAGAAGAGATATCAACAATTTTTTTGTGATGAACTCTGATTTGCTTTCCTTAATTACATGCCCTACAGACCACATCAGTCTTTTTCCAGTTTTGGTATTTCACGAACAATCCCAGCATGAACCAGCTTGACCAAACTTCTAGTATTCATGTGCCTAAGTCTCCTATGCCATAGTTCCAAGTCAAAACTCATCACAGACATACACACATCAGAGTCCTTCTAGATATAGCAGTTGTTTCCTGACCTTTTGCCACTTAGCATACTATTTTCCTGTTTGTCCAGAGCCTCACAACCTTGACTAGTGAAAATAACTTTGAGCCCATCATCACACAATTGGCTAATACTAATAAGATTGGTCTTGAGACCCTCAACCAAGAAGACATTAGCAAAATGGAGAATCAGCACAAGATGTTTGACCTTTGCCTTTAATACTTCATTTACCTCCATCTCCAAAGGTGACCTTTCCACCAGACGTAGAGGAGAATTTTATCAAACTGTCTCTATCACCAGTCATGTGTCTTGAACAGCCGCTATCAAAGTACCAGGATTGGCCATCTCTAGAGGAGGATGTCGTATATGCAACATTGGCTTCCAAAGATTCCATTCTCTATTGGGACCCAAAGATACCCCATTCATGATTATATATGGAGCTCAACTTCAGATACTCAATTTGGATTTTTTTGAATCTGTGAGTTGATGAAAATAAAGGTCCTTCTTGAGTAACCACACAGATCAACCACGCGTAGGTTCCATCCAACATTTTTTAAGATTTCATAGTTGTCGGATTCTCTTCTTTCGTTTGAAGCATTGTTCCCACGAGTGTCCAATTTTACCACAATGAAAGCAACTTTTAAACATCCCTTTGTTGATCCGGTTTTTTTCCCACCTGGCCTTGAATGTTTCACGAGTAGATGATCTTTGTTGAGCAACATATTTGCACAAGATAGTTCCAACATGGTCATTGAGCTTAGTTCCACCATCGATATTATTCTTCGTTTGAGTGGAGTCCAACCAGCTCGTGCAGGTGCTCAGTATCTTAGCAGTTTTGTATTTCTCAACTAGACACGCTTTACGATTGTTAGCATCTTCTCTCTCCTTGTGAAGTCCAATGTTTAATACACGGATGATGTCTTCTTTTGTGAGTTTTGGAACACGACCTGTCCCTTTCTCAGAATGAGTAGGTTGAGGAACACACAATCCCAATTCCTCCTTGAGAGAGATGAGATTTACTTTTTCTTGAGCTAGTTTGATCTTTGCCTTGCTCAGTTGAGTCTAGAGGTTATACAAGCCCTGATAGTCTTCAGGAGATTTTGGCTCAGCAATTTCATCTTAATCCAACTCTTCTTGAGTCTTGCGGTCTTATGTGACAGTGATGAAAGTAACATGGTTTACCATTTCATGTCTGATTTCCATTTCTGAACCTTCACACATGACTTGATCAATACCGTTGCTCGCAGATTCTCAGCTTCTTGTCACGCGATCTTCACCTGTTTAGGACCAGAACGATCCTAGGTTTGGTGAACCGTTGTGATACCAAATGTAAAAGATATAGCCAAAGATAAGTAGTGTAACACATAGATAACAGAGTAACGATACTAGTATAAATCACATGAATGTTATTTTATTCATTCATGCATCTTAACACTTATACAACTGTCAACAGAGATTTCCTAACTACCTAGGAAAACACAAACTCACAACATGTGGTTCGTTTCACAAGACTCCTCCTAGTCTGCCCTTATATTGTGACGACACACACTCAGAATTGTAACGCTTAAGAACACCTCTCACCACTCATGAACTTAACGAGTGCTACCCAAAAAATTTCCTTTTTAATCCCAAATTTTCCTCATATATAAATTACAACACTCTTTCTCATGTCATCCTTCGGACTAGTAGATACGAGACTGCTTGCAACAGTGAAACACTGTATCATATGTCCCATCGTATTTAAGCAACGCGCCACGCTCAACCTTTCTCACTTTCTCCATATTGTCAACCCTTTATTCTTTATTCTCCGAGCTGCTCCTCTGCACCAAGCACCAACTTGCTCTTCGCACGACTGAAAGTGTCACCTGTCACACCAGCTAGCAGAGCGAGCTCCTGATCTTTGTTCCCTTATTCTTTAAACAAAATTATTGTGTTGAGCTTCACTACTTGCAGGTTTATTTTTGGTTCCTTCTCTGTTCGGTCTAATCCATTTCACTTAGAATTCTTTTGTCCTCTCTGGTTTCTAATGCCATATATGGTTGTCTTCCATTCTTAAATCTCCTTCGAACTCCATATTTCTTCTTGAGCCAAATTGATCCGACACCAAGATACACACAAAGACTCTCTTAGTCACCTATTATGCACAAAGACTCTATATGCATCCAACAAGAGGAAAAATTTATGAATAATGCAAAAAGTCAGTTGAAACGAATGACTAAAAACGAATAGTTGTTGTAGGTGATGTGTCATAAGCTATGAATCACTATATAAACTATGTTTCAACACAATATTAGCAAGAAATCTAAGATCCGCAAAGCATTTGAGATCTTTGGTGCCTGCACAAGAACGGTGAAAATGGACTGCCTGAAGGACTTTAGGGAAATGAAAAATTCATAGATCGCATTAGTGATTTCTGCATCCACAAATTTTAACATCATGAGAAAATTCAGTTTAATACCTATCCGTTCCAAGCGCTTTGTTCTTCGGCATATAGAAAAATACCTATTTGGTTTTTACCAATATAAAATGACGAATCGTAGTTGGGGTTGGCAAGCACCTATGGTGCAGGAGGGAATCATTGCCAAATTGTGAAATAAAAGGCGTTTGGTTCGATCAGTTCGATCCAAATGCGTTAAGTGAACAAAGAAGTTGGGCGAAGAAAAGCATTATTCCGTTTCATCATGATAACCTAATTAAGTTGTAGGGGATTGATCCCACGTTTCTATTTTTTCATATTCCTTTTGTTTCTTTTGTATTTAAAGATCTTTATAGTAAGAGAACAGAAAGACTTCAAAATTGGAAAAATAGTATATCTTTCTTTAAGCTTTTAGCGCATCAAATCTTATAAGAGATTCTATTAGAAGTATGGAGCTAACTCACTTTCAAAAGCTAGTTCAAAGGAGGATTGCCACACACTTATATATTGTCCAAGAATCACAAACCTAAGCAATGTAGAATATTTAATAACCCCCTCACGTTCAGGACTGGACATCTGAATATCCACGGGTGGTCCACAATCAAACTTAGGCCCGCTCTGATACCATATTAGAAGTATGAGCCTAACTCACTCCCAAAAACTAGCTCAAAAGAAAAGGATTGCCACACATTTATATATTGTCCAAGAATCACAAATCTAAACGATATGGGACATTTAACAGAGTCTTCTTGGTACTTTAATATATTTAGTGAACTTCCCAAGTGCTGTTGTGAAGAATATCCCACATCTGAAGTGGGAAGGAATTTGATCCAATATATAAGGGACTTGGGCCAATCCACTCATTGCCAATTGGTTTTGAGTTGGAAGCTCATGGAACTTAACATGGTATCAGAGCCCGAACACACGCTGCCCCACCCGAATCGAAATCGATCTGGCCCGAAGATGGCTAGACCGATCGAACCCAAAATTAATCCTATAATGAAAATTGTCGAGATTAATGGCTAGACAAGCCATTATCTCGAGGGGGCGTGTGAAGAATATCCCACATCTGAAGTGGGAAGGAATTTGATCCAATATATAAGGGATTTGGGCCAATCCACTCATTGCCAATTGGTTTTGAATTGGAAGCTCATGGAACTTAACAGCTGTGTATGAAAAATTTAGGTAGAGTCTCTAAGTTTTTGTGGTAGTCTTTACTTTTAAATTAAAAGATGAAAAAGGTTCATTGGCCAGCTTCTTTAAATCTATTTTTTCTTCGACCCAAGAGTACGAAGTAAAGAAATCACACTGTTACACTAAACCAAAGAGAATAACATAAACCACTAACCAATTTATTATTCAAACAAAGCAGATTACAACTCGAACACAGGGACGTTACATAACTTCTTAAACTTGAGTCACATCATTACGAACCCACCATGGTTTACTTATTTTCACACTCACTGCACACATAAAGTGTATATATAGATGTAATCATGCATGGTGGTTAAAATATACTATTATATAATTTTAGTGACCAGGCTGAGTCTGAACAGCTTCTTTTCCATGTCCTCCTCCTCCGTGGCCGTGTCCTCCTCCTCCGTAGTGGCCGTGGCCTCCTCCTCCATAGTGACCGTGGCCCCCTCCTCCGTAGTGGCCGTGGCCCCCTCCATGGTAACCTTGCACAGTTTCCTCACTCTCTGACACCACCGTGCCTGCCCAAAAACAACCCAACATTATTCAAAGATATATATTGTTTGGCACGTGTAAATGTGCATTTCTCTCCCCGATTTCAAAATTGAATTTCTCTAGTTTAATAATAGAAAGGTGATTTTCAACATTAAAATACGTTCTATATAATATTTGCACTGACACACAAAATAGTTTGAGAGGGTCTAACAAGGATTTAACCTTCTCCTATGTTATGGCCGTGTCCTCCTCCTCCGTGTCCGTGTCCTCCTCCTCCGTGGCCGTGGCCTCCTCCATGGTAACCTTGCACAGTTTCCTTACTCTCTGAGTTCACTATGCATGTCCATAAAAAACCCCAAATTATTTCAAAGATATATATCGTTTAGCACGTGCATTCGCCTCCCCGATTTCAGAATAGAATCTCTATATATAAAGTCAGATCTCTAGTCTAAAAATAGATTGTTGATTTTCAACATTAAAATACCTTCTATATATATAAAAAAATTGTAAATAGTTTGAGATGGTCTGATACGTATACAATAATACATATTCATACGTAAATGTTTTTGTTTACTAGGATCTCAACATCATATATATATTTTAGTGTGTTCTGACTTAATAAGTCCAAAAATTGATCGTTGTTCAAACCAAAATCATAGAATAATTTTACTTACCGGACTGTCTTGCAGATGCCGCAGCCAATTCTGAGACGACGAGAAGAGAAGCAAAGAGACCCAACAGAAACAAAGTCTTGGAAGCCATTTTCTTTAACTGCTTATGAGTTATGAGTTATGTGGTAAAACAAGTGATGAATAAAATGTTACCCTGCATGCTCTCTATTTAAAGAGGACGAGGAGGATCGGAGGGAACGAGAAAAGTCAAATAACTCGTACTTAGTACTATTAAAATAAGGAAATTACTTTATTAGCAGATAACTTAAGGTAATGTATAATTATTATTTTAGTAACCCAATGGGTTATACGAGAGAGTTTTCACTTTTCATCTCCTTGACTCCTTCTAAGAAAATTTGTTTTTTTACTAGAAATTGTTTTTCTTCTAGAACCGGTAATCCAATCCATTCTTGGTAAGAAAATTTGTCACAACATAATTTAAAAGTATTGGGAATATTTGCAGAGAATAGCTAAAATGAAGAATTATTAACATTTAAATAAATGATAAAATCTTACCTTTTTATATTTGATGATCTTATCTATTTCATTTTGTTTTACGAGAAATGTTATTTTTCTGCATGTTATTTTCTACATGTGAATATTTAATTTATAGATAAGGTTTTTATATGATTTATATAGGTGTTGTAAAATATATAATTTTTTCCTGTAGCAATATGTTATTTTCTAATATCTATTTTATTGGATGAGTTTATATAAAGGTCATATCACCATGTATTCTTAATATAGAAAATCTATATAATTATATAGAACTTTAAATATTGGTCTATTTATTATATACGAAAATATCAAATATATATATATATATATTTATTTAATAAAAAAATTAAAGAAACCAAAAACTAATAGTTTAACTGGTAAATATTTCAGATAAAACCTATAAATCGTTGATTCGAATGATTTTTAGGACGAAACCATATATGTTAGTTTCAGATCTGAGAGGACGTAAATCCCTCCATAGTCTCTTAGTTATTCAAAAACAAAAAAAAATTAAAAGAAATAATATACGTGCTATACTTTTATCCGTATTTTTACCACAATATTTGATCATTTTCTAAGAACAATTTATATACTTGTTGTTTACCTAAACAATATTTCATTTTTTGCAATTGATCCAATTCATCGTAAAATTAGAGTGGTAAGTATATGTCGAAAAAAAAAAACAGAGTGGTAAGGAGATAAGTATCAAAGTAAATTATACGCTGCGACGGGCCCATTTGGTTGGTTGCTGGAGTCATTTGTGAATATAAAATTCCATAAAAAATATAAAAACCAGGAAAATCACACAAGTAAAATCACACACGTAAACATAATTTACACGTAAACATAAATTCCATTATTCGATTACTTTACAATTATTTGGACACAAAAATCATCCACTATTTGTCCTTTAAAGATCTTCTTAGAAAATTCTCCCGACAGATTTCAAGCCGGATAAAGACAAATATCTGCAGTGAAAGTAGTGACTAAACTTTAAAGGGTGGAAAATTTTTGCTTGGCTATATTCAGATTGAAACAATTTCTTGGATATAGTTGATGAATCTGATCAGTGATTAAATCTATACTAGAATAGTATTTGCGTTACACGTGTAAAGTGAAATGTTTATGATATAAAATTATTTTATATTATAAATTAATTGTAGTTATTGCAGCAATTATTATATGAAGTATATATATATATTCAAATTTGAGATTAATTATGTAGTAATATGTTTCACCAAATAATAGCCAAATACGTGAAACTAAAGTGAAATAAATCAAAATTCACCAATAAATTTTGAATCAAATTATATAATTGTTCAAATAGATATACAAATTTATATACTAAATTATCAAAACTAAATTGAGATTATACGAAACCAAATTATAATTTTTTCAGGTTGCGAATTTTTCCGAAATTGTATTGTTTTAATTCTTGTATATATTTTAACTTTATCGTTTAGAAAACAATGAAAGTTTTTAACTTGAATGTTATTTTAATTATTTCTTCAACTGCAATATTTTGGTTTATCATAAACATTTGATAAAAAAAAATTAACTGTAATGTTTTTTTTTTATCATAATAGTTGAATTTAAGGATATTACACACAAATTAAGAAAATATTATTTTTTTAAAAAAAATTAAACATATTGTATCATTTAATTAAATACAATTCAATTAATAAAAAATTAATTTGCTTAAATACAATTCAATCAATGAATTAATTTATAAAATACAAATAGTCATATCAAATAAAATATATTTAATTTTATATTGAAATTGAAAAATTATTTAATTTAAAAAAAAACTCTAAAAAATCAATTAAAATGATACAGAGAATATAATTTAAAAATTTATATGGTAGACATAATTATTACACATCATGAATTCAAATCTGTTTTATACCGAAGATGATAAATGCTTTTTGATGTGTTCAAAAATATCGTTAGACTGAAAACTGGTTTCAGTAAGTATAATATGATACTTACAGAAACAATGTGTCCACAATAGCAAAATTAAAAAATTAAAAACTTATTTAGAAATATTTATTTCAACTTTTTATCTTCTCATAAAAAAATCACACCAAAAAAAAAAATCTTCTCATAAAAAAATTTACACACACACAGATGAGCATTAATACAAAAATTCCAATGCCTTTCAATACTTAGATGTTTAGATTTTCAAAGACTCTCTCCCTCATTTTTAGATTTTTTAGAAACCTGCCAATGTTGCATGTCAATCACATTTTCCATCGTCATGTCAACATTAGTAATGAAGTCTTCGTCTACGTGAAAATCTCTACATGATTGTCCTAATACTACCACAACACCGACATAACAAATCGCTCTATGATAATTACAGACGATTTTGGACTTACCAAGGTCTTGAACGTCACATGACCTTGCGTATTCAGTAAGTATAGTTTTTTTATTACAGATTTTTACATTTCGATTTTCAAAACATATATTACTTTTTTTATATTTTCAATATTTTATTATTGAATATATATATATATATATATATATTTTTTTATTTTAAATATTTATTTAAAATAAATTATTATACAAGTCATTGTAACAATTTGTATTATTAATTTCTCAATTATGGTTTTTTTTACTTTACAAAAACAACTATTAAAAGTTTAAAACCATAGAAAATTGGTTACAGAAAATAATTATAGTTAAATTAAAAAGAACTACAAATTTCTGGATGATTTATGTGAAAATATTTTTTTACTGTGCTGTTGTAACGTCCGTGAACCAAAATGGGGATTTTTGGTTGGGTGTGTCGATCGACACAGGTGTGTATGTCGATCGACACGGGTGTTTCGACTTGTACGAAGTCGAATAGTTGGAGGTGTGTCGATCGACACGAGTGGTGTCTGTCGATCGACACGAGGTAAAATTGGACCAACCGGTTTGGTTCCAATTGTCCGGTTCGGCGGATTGGTTTAGGGGAAACCCTAGGGTTGTATAAAAGGTGTGAACAGTCGGGTTGTCTGTTCTTTTGGCCGTTTTTCAGGAAGAAAACAGAGAGATTGAAGGGAGAATCAGAAATCTTAGGGTTGAGTGATTGTTGGGAAATTTCTTGAGGAGAATTGCATGTGAGGCTTTTGGGAACGAGGAAGGATTGTTGCTGGGGTGATTTCGGGTCTGAGGGGACGGAATCAGAGGCTGTTCGTGTCTGTTCTTCGTCGTTCTTCCCCCTTTCAATCCTTTTCGAGGTGAGTGCGTGACTGTAGGCTTACATAGGTGTAAGGAATGTATAGAATGCGATTGCTTGGTGGATTTGTGTGTTTTGTGATTGAAATCGTGCAGGAGACTCGATGAATCGCGACGGATTCGAGCCATGAGAGGATAGGCTCGATCCTGGATTCTGCGATGTCGTGACGATCGACACCAGAGTGGTGTGTCGATCGACACGGGGGAGTTTGTCGATCGACACCTAGAGGTTGTGTCGATCGACACAGAGTTCCTGTTGGTTCGTGTTTGCTTGTTTCGTGAATGCTTGTGTATGCTCATCCTGGTATTGTATTTATTGTTTATCCTTATGTATAAATAGCCTGTAGACGGGATGACCGCGTCACTGAGTATTTATGATAATACTCACGCAACTCTTTTTGCCATGTGTTGCAGGTAAAGAGAAAATGTGATCGTGGAATCATGGCCAGGAAGAGGAGATGATCTAGGGTCTCATTTGATGGTTGTGTTGTTAGAATTCCTAGGTTGCTAGTAGTTCTGGAATTTGTTATCGTTGTCATTAGATTGGAATTTGAATATTTGGTTTAATGGAGTTGATTTGATTAAACGGCTTAGGGATTAATAAAGTATGAGATTTATTGATTGATGGTTTATGGATTATGTTTATTGTTTTCGCGTTGCTTGCTGTGTTGGCCCAATTGAGGGTTATTATCTGTGAAGATAATAATCTGAAGGGAAAATTTTTAAATTTTTGGGTGGGGTCGTTTCATTTTGGTATCAGAGCCCTTATGGTTCTAGGGCGGGTGCAATTGATTGATTGAGTGATAATTGATTGATTACTGTGTGGGTATGAAGTCCTAGATCATCTCTTCCGAGCCTTCAATGAGATTTCACAGTATGTCTTTGTTTGATTTTATGTTGTTCTAGTACTTAGTAATCTGCTGGTGAGTGCAGAGTGATGGCTAGAGGTGCTAGAGGCAGAGGTCGTAGGGGCCGTGGAGGCCGAGCTGGTCGTGGTGGGCACGGGCGAGGACTGCAGGTTGAGTCTGATGCCGCGAGTGTGGCCCAGGAGACCACGCAGGAGCAGGTGGCAGACTCGCAGGCGTTTCAGGAGGGGTCTGCGGGTGAGACTGCTACGGGTGCCAGCGTGAGGGCTGGTGGAGCCAGTGTGGGGTCCCGAGGTAGCTGGTGGTGCGGGGGACCCGGGTGGGGGTGCTCCCATAGGTGTGGCTCAAGACCGAGATGATCGTTTGGAGGGTTTGCTGCAGTTGATTCTAGAGCGATTGCCAGGTGGGGTACCGGCTCCGGGTCAGGCTCCTGGAGTTCAGCCAGGTGGGGCTGGTGTGCAGCCAATAGTGACTGGGGTTCAGCCGAGAGTGGCTGCTGTGCAGCCGGGAGTGGCGGTTGCGGAGGAGCTTCCATCCTACCTGAGGATGATGGAGCAGTTGCAGAGGATTAGCACCGGGTTCTTCTCGGGTGGTGCCAAGCCTCAGGATGCCGATGAGTGGCGGCGGAGGTTGGAGCGTAAATTTTGATCTATCAGGTGTCCAGAGGGATACCGGGTTGATCTGGCAGTCCATTATCTGGATGGTGACGCGCATTTCTGGTGGAGAGGCGTTGAGGCCAGGCGAGTACAGGCCGAGATGGTTTGGGAGGATTTCTTGGCTAAGTTCAATGCCAAGTATTTCCCGCAGGAGGCGGTGGACAGGATGGAGTCGAGGTTTCTGAACCTGACTCAGGGAGAGCGGACTGTGAGGGAGTTTGATTTGGAGTTCGGCCGACTCCTGGTACATGCTGGTAGGGGCATGGAGGGCAAGCAGGCCCAGGTGAGGAGGTTCCTCGGGGGACTTCGAGCAGAGTTGAGGACTCGCTGCAGGGCGAGTAAGTTTGCCACGAGGGCGGAGCTGGTTGAGACTGTTGCGGCGATTGAGGAGGACCTCAGACAGCAGGCTGTGGTGGTTAGTCCACCGGTGCAGCAACAGCAGCAGAGGAGAGCGCAGCAGCAGGTGGTTTCGGGCCGAGGCGGCAAGCCTGCGCAGGGTCAGAAGAGGAACTGGGAGAGCACTTCAGGAGCCAGCCAGAGAGGTCAGGGTGGTTCAGGATGCTACAGGTGCGGTGGCACGGGTCACAAGGTGGCGGATTGTCCGAAGAGAAGAGAGGAGCGGGCGGCTCAGGTGTGTTATCACTGTAGGGAGCCAAGGCATCTCAAGCCCAGGTGTCCTAAGCTTTAGCAGATGGCGGTGGCAGTAGTGCAGCCATTGGCGGTCTAGCCGTTGGCTCAGATCGCAGCTGCACCGCGGGTCTTCACTTCGGCAGAGGCGGGCAGTTCTAGCGCCAGACCGATAACAGGTATATTTCAGACTTGTTCTTTTTAAATTCTTGAGATGTTTGAATCTAGTCTGTTTGGAATTATGAGTTTACGCTAGAGTGTCGGGTCTTAAGGCACATGGGATTTGTGCAGGGACCTTAGTTGTAGGCAGATGTGAGTCCCACGTGTTATTTGATTCGGGAGGTACGAATAGCTTCATTACTCCGGAGTGTGCGGAGGGCAGTGGGATCCAGAGCGATTCCGGAGAGCAGACGGGAGTAGTTAAGGTTGCTGGTGGCAGGACGTTAGCTACTTTCGGGCGGGCTCGTGGTGTGGACGTTCTGGTGGCAGGAGAGTCGATGCCAGCAGACCTAGTCATTAGTCCGGTGGAGCTATACGATGTTATCTTGGGTATGGATTGGTTGGATCGGTACAGAGTCCATCTGGATTGTCATCGAGGACGTGTTGTGTTCTAGCGGGAGACAGGAAGGTTGGTGTATCAGAGTGTGAGACCGACTTCCGGGAGTCTCGTGATTTCAGCGATACAGGCCGAACAGTTGATTGAGAAGGGCTGTGAGGCGTATCTGGCGACGATAGTGATGCCGGAGACTGTTGGAGAGGTTGCAGTTGGGGATATTAAGGTTGTTTGGGAGTTCCAGGATGTTTTTCAGTCGTTGTTGGGATTGCCACCGTCGCGGTCGGATCCATTTACGATTGAGTTGGAACCCGGGATGACGCCTATATCCAAGGCGCCTTACCGTATGGCTCCAGCAGAGATGGCAGAGCTGAAGAAGCAGCTGGATGATCTGTTGGGTAAGGGTTTCATCCGGCCTAGTGTATCACTGTGGGGAGGACCGGTGTTGTTTGTGAAGAAGAAGGATAGGAGTTTCCAGGTTTGAATCGATTACCGGGGGCTTAACCGAGTCACTGTGAAGAACAGGTATCCTCTGCCGCGCATTGATGAGTTGTTGGATCAGTTGCGAGGG
This sequence comes from Arabis hirsuta, assembly GCA_964056655.1. Taxonomy (NCBI): domain Eukaryota; kingdom Viridiplantae; phylum Streptophyta; class Magnoliopsida; order Brassicales; family Brassicaceae; genus Arabis; species Arabis hirsuta. The sequence continues at coordinate 7,874,057 of OZ053303.1, read as the reverse complement.
GCTACTTGGTTCTCCAAGATTGATTTGGCGTCGGGTTACCATCAGATTCCGATTGATGAGGCGGATGTCAGGAAGACGGCCTTTCGGACGAGGTACGGGCATTATGAGTTTGTGGTGATGCTGTTCGGGTTGACGAATGCGCCAGCAGCGTTCATGCGATTGATGAATGGGGTATTCTAGGAGTATCTGGATGTGTTCGTGATCATCTACATCTTCATAGATGTTATCCTGGTATATTCGAGGAGTCCTGAAGAGCACGAGGTGCATTTGAGGTTGGTTTTGGAGAAGCTGTGGGAGCAGAAGCTGTATGCGAAGTTGAGTAAGTGCAGTTTCTGGCAGCGAGAGATGAGCTTTCTTGGCCACGTTGTGTCTGCAGAGAGGGTTTCTGTAGATCCTGCTAAGATCGAGGCTATCAGAGGTTGGCCTAGACCGAGGAGTGCCACCGAGATCAGGAGTTTTCTTGGGTTGGCGGGTTATTATCGGAGGTTCGTCAAGGGGTTCGAGAGTATGGCGTAGTCGATGACGAAGCTAACAGGGAATGATGTTCCGTTTGTGTGGTCTTCAGCTTGCGAGGAGAGTTTCGGGAAGCTGAAGGAGATGCTGACTAGTACACCGGTTTTGGCGTTACCCGAGCAGGGTGAGCCGTATGTGGTGTATACAGATGCTTCAGGAGTTGGTCTGGGATGTGTGTTGATGCAGCAGGGGAAGATTATTGCGTATGCTTCGAGGCAGTTGAGGAAGCATGAGTGCAATTACCTTACCCATGATCTGGAGTTGGCTGCGGTGATTTTTGCACTTAAGATTTGGAGGTCTTATCTGTATAGCGAGAAGGTGCAGGTATTCACAGACCACAAGAGTCTGAAGTATTTCTTCACTCAGCCGGAGCTGAACCAGAGGCAGATGCACTGGATGGAGTTAGTCGCAGACTATGACCTAGAGATTGGGTACCATCCGGGTAAGGCTAACCTGGTTGCAGATGCGTTGAGTCGGAAGAAGGTTGCTTCAGATCAGGAGCGGGATATGGAGGCTCTAGTGAGCGAGATCTGTACGTTGAGGTTGTGTGTGATCTCACAGGAGCCGTTGGGGTTAGAGGCAGCTAACCAGGCAGACTTGTTGAGCAGGATTCGGGCTGCTCAGGAGAAGGATCAGGGTTTGATTGATGCTTCTAAGGCGGTCGGTTCAGAGTATGTGATCTCAGCGAGTGGGATGATACTGGTGAATGGGCGGGTGTATGTACCCGGGGACGAGGATCTAAGGCATGAGATCCTGAGGGAGGCTCATTCGAGCATGTTATCGATTCATCCGGGAACGACCAAGATGTATCGTGACCTGAAGCGGTACTATCACTAGGTCGTGATGAAGAGGGATGTAGCTAGCTGGGTTGCAGTGTGCAATGTTGTCAGCTGGTGAAGGCTGAGCATCAGGTTCCGAGTGGTATGTTGAAGAGTTTGCCCATTTCGAAGTGGAAGTGGGATACGATTACCATGGATTTCGTGATGGGATTGCCGGTGTCACGGACTTTTAATGCTATTTGGGTTATTGTGGATCGTCTGACCAAGTCAGCACATTTTCTGGCCATCAAGAAGACTGATGGAGCGGCAGTTTTGGCTAGGAAGTATATGCGGGAAATTGTGAGGCTGCATGGTGTGCCAGCGAGTATTGTGTCAGACCGGGATCCGAGATTTACTTCAGAGTTCTGAAGGGCATTTCAGGCAGAGATGGGCAGTAAGGTGCATATGAGTACAGCGTACCATCCTTAGACAGATGGGCAGTCAGAGAGGACGATTCAGACATTGGAGGATCTGTTGAGGATGTGTGTGCTTGAATATGGTGGTCATTGAGTGGATCATCTGAACCTGGTTGAGTTTGCATACAACAATAGTTACCAGGCGAGTATTGGGATGGCTCCATATGAGGCTCTGTATGGGAGGCCATGTAGGACACCACTATACTGGACTCAAGTGGGGGAGAGGAGCATGTTTGGTGCAGATTTTGTTCAGGAGAAGACGGAGAAGATCCGTGTCTTGAGGGTGAACATGAGAGAGGCTCAGGATCGGCAGAAGAGTTACACTGATAGGAGACGGAAAGAGCTGGAGTTTAAGCTGGGAGATATGGTGTATCTCAAGGCAGCTATGTTGAGGGGTCCTAACAGATCCATTTCGGAGAACAAGCTGAGTCCGAGGTTTATGGGTCCGTTAAAGGTTGTGGAGGGGGTCGGACCGGTAGTTTATCGGTTGGAGTTACTTCAGAGTTTGAAGGCTTTTCACAAGGTCTTCCATGTTTCGATGCTGCAGAAATGTCTACATGAGTCTGAGGAGGTATTGGCTAGGATTCCGGAGGATCTTCAGCCCAACATGACGTTGGCGGCGAGGCCTGTGAGGATTCTCGAGAGGAGGGTCAAGGTTCTGCGCCGGAAGAGTATACCGTTGGTGAGAGTTGTGTGGGACTGTGACGGTATTGAGGAGGAGACTTTGGAACCAGAAGCGTCAATGAAGAGGAAGTTCTCAAAGTGGTTCGAGAAGCAAGCTGTGGCTTGAGTTGCCTTTCTGGTTTTCGGAGTCTGTATTAGCATGTTGCTATGTTGTGGTTATGTATTTCGTTTGTGGTTGTAACGAGTATACATTTTTGGAGATTTAATAAGATGAGTTTACCTTATTAAATGTGTGTTTAAGACGTGTGTTCTTATGGGATGACTAGTGATGTCATGGATGGTGATGACTGGTAGGTCATGTGGAGGTCTAGCGGTAGAAGTATCATGTGAGTTAGAGCTTGCCTATCGGCTAGGATGGCTAGGAATAGAAGTTCTATGCAGCTTGAGCTTGTTCATGTTCTAGAAGTGGCTGGAAATGAGATTGTTCATGTTCTAGGAGTGGCTAGAAATGAGATCGTTCATGTTCCAGGAGTGGCTGGAAATGAGGTCGTTCATGTTCTAGGAGTGGCTGGAAATAAGACTGTACATGTTCCAGGAGTGGCTGGAAATGGAAGCTCTATGAGCGTTAGATACTGTCTATTTCCTAGGGAGAGTCTGGAAAAGAGGTTTTATGTGAGTTAGAATTATCTTTTCCAGGGACTCTGTGAAACACCTTGGTGATTGGGTTGTTTCGGATGACCACGAGAGGTGATTTCAGTCGACAGGTGCCTAAGATGCATGTTACAGAGTGATTGCCCCAGGAGATATGGCTCTCCGGGTATACTTGAGGGGATAGTGATGTTCTCTCCAGGGGAAAGTGGTTTCCTTGCATATATACTTTGAGGGGCGAAGCCTCTCCAGGGGATGTGCGATTCCTCTGCAGCTGAGCTCAACGGACTGTGTATCTTGAGAGTAAGAGGGGCTGGAGCATACCGAGAGCTAGATGGACGGCGGTCCTAAAGGTGGTGGGGTATGATATACTTCGAGAGCTCAAAGGGTGACGATCCTGAGAGCAAAGTGTTGTATATAGATATGAGTATGAGCAATAATATTTATAATGTGGTTGTAAGCATGAGACTGGATGAACTTCGGGGATCGGGAGTGGATCTCAGGTGGTGCTGACCGGGTTGGGTCAGGATTGCAGCCGTAGCGAGACGGTGCAATGTGGCTAGTATTAGCCTAGTAGAGCTCGGGGATCAGGTGAGATTTCGAGTGGTGCTGACCGGGTTGGGTCAGGAGGGTGTGGTGGATGTCGAGTCTAGGTTTGTTGTTTACGTTTAGAACTTGGTTCAGACGACTCGGGTAGCATATGTAGCACCGTAGGTCGTACATGTTCTTGTTTGATTATTGTGCGATCTTTTGGTTCAATTTAGGGTCAACGGTTGGTTGTGCATGTTCTTGTTTGATTGTTGGGCGATCAATCGGGCAGGCCTAATCCGGACCAGGGGACGTTGCAACGTTGATGTTTTCGGGAGAATCTGGTCGGGTTTTAGGCGGGGGTATTAACCTTAGTGAGACGGAGTTGCGTGATTTGAGGTCGAATCCGTGTTAGTGGGGGAGAATTGTAACGCCCGTGAACCAAAATGAGGATTTTTTGTTGGGTGTGTCGATAGACACAGGTGTGTATGTCGATCGACACGGGTGTTTCGACTTGTGCGAAGTCGGATAGTGGGAGGTGTGTCGATCGACACAAGTGGTGTCTGTCGATCGAGACGGGGTAAAATTGGACCAACCGGTTTGGTTCCAATTGTCCGGTTCGGCGGATTGGTTTAGGGGAAACCTTAGGGTTGTATAAAAGGTGTCGGGTTGTCTGTTCTTTTGGCCATTTTTCAGGAAGAAAACAGAGAGATTGAAGGGAGAATCAGAAATCTTAGGGTTAAGTGATTGTTGGGAAATTTCTTGAGGAGAATTGCGTGTGAGGCTTTTGGGAACGAGGAAGGATTGTTGTTGGGCTGATTTCGAATTTGAGGGGACGGAATCAGAGGCTGTTCGTGTCTGTTCTTCGTGTTCTTTGTCGTTCTTCCTCCTTTCAATCCTTTTCGAGGTGAGTGTGTGACTGTAGGCTTACATAGGTGTAAGGAATGGATAGAATGCGATTGCTTGGTGGATTTGTGTGTTTTGTGATTGAAATCGTGCAGGAGACTCGATGAATCGCGACGGATTCGAGCCATGAGAGGATAGGCTCGATCCTGGATTCTGCGATGTCGTGTCGATCGACACCAGAGTGGTGTGTCGATCGACACGGGGCATCTTGTCGATCGACACCTAGTGGTTGTGTCGATCGACACAGAGTTCCTGTTGGATCGTGTTTGCTTGTTTTGTGAATGCTTGTGTATGCTCATCCTGGTATTGTATTTATTGTTTATGCTTATGTATAAATAGCCTGTAGACGGGATGACCGCGTCACTGAGTATTTATGATAATACTCATGCAACTCTTTTTGCAATGTGTTGCAGGTAAAGAAAAAATGTGATCGTGGAATCATGGCTAGGAAGAGGAGATGATCTAGGGTCTCATTTGATGGTTGTGTTGTTAGAATTGCTAGGTTGCTAGTAGTTTTGGAATTTGTTATCGTTGTCATTGGATTGGAATTTGAATATTTGGTTTAATGGAGTTGATTGGATTGAACGGCTTAGGGATTAATAAAGTATGGGATTTATTGATTGATGTTTTATGGATTATGTTTATTGTTTCCGCGTTGCTTGCTGTGTTGGCCCAATTGAGGGTTATTATCTGTGAAGATAATAATCTGAAGAGAAAATTTTTAAATTTTTGGGTCAGGTCGTTTCATCTGGATTGGATAAAAAACTAAAGCAAAAAATACCCATCCATTTCAAAATTATTGATTTTCTCGAGTTTTCACACATATTAAGAAAACAAATTAATGTTTAACATGCATTTTCTTTGTACAAAACTATTTTTCATAACTCTAAACCAATAATAATTCAATAAAATCAATTAATATGTTGCAAATTTTACATTTTATCGTCATTATTTCATAAAAACTGCATATAAAATATAAAAAAATCAATATTTATGAAACAAAATTATTTATGCCGCATGGACTAAAACATTAAACATGTATAACAACAAGAACATGTTAAGAAACTCCTCCATCGAGGTTAGTTTGAAGGAAAACAAAATATAAGAGTCATGTCTTATTTGTGTTTTGTGATGGTTTCTATTATAGCTTTGACTTTGGTGTTTGATACAAATCTCTGCATCAATGAATGGTTTCCGGGTGGAAGGGTTAGTGTCCTTTGGCGTAGGGTGAGTGTCTCTTATGTTTCACACATTGAGACTGACATGTTTTTCGTTCTTTGAGTTCCGAAATTCTATGACAAGATCGATATCTAGATATCCATCTTTGCTCTATCTCCACTATGGACTCTAAAGCTACAGTTTTGACAATTATTTAGTCCTACCAACGACCCTTCACCTTAACATATTATCTTGGTGATGGGATCGCAAAAGCATGATCAACTTGTAATTTATTATTGTGTGTTGCATTTTCTTTCTCTTCCTGAAGGAAAATACAAGAATCTCCATGTATTTATCTAAAAAAAAATTAGGTCTAACTGGACTTCAGTTGATACAAATGTGTGCTTATGAAGATTCCATAGAGTGAGTAAATGAATCAGATCAGATTTTCTTTGTTTTTTGGTACACCAATCATAAGCACACTTATTTTTATAATCCTCATTTTCTGTTTAAAATCTAATTTAAAATTTATTATTATTAAAAATTTTTTTAATAGTGAATTTTATGAGACAAATATAAAAACATGGACTTTCTTTTTTGAAGAAATCAAAGGCATGAAAACAACGATGGAGCAAATGATATCTTTTTGTGGGTTATGTGGTTCATATGGGAAAAAAAAATATAAGGATGTTTCAAGGAGCTGATTACAACTTGCAGAGAGCGAATATTTGGTATGGCGAGAAGCCCAAACTAGTTGACCAAGTCCAGAGGTAGTGGTTCAGAATGCGACACAACAATCAATCTAAAACTGATGGATTCTGGAAGAAGATATGTTCAACCTCATGACTAGGTTAGATTTGCTACGAAGGGGACCACACGCTATTTGAAACAATCCGATCCATTTTTTTAAAAATCAAATTCACGAAATAATCGAATTAGTATTCCCATAAATACTAATTCTCAACATCAAGCATACCAATCAAAACCATCATAACGTCATAAATCAATTAAACCAGTAATTTAACTAAATAATTCAACAAACCAATCAAATAACCAATTTAGCAATTCCAGAATAATCAGCAACCTAACCAGCAATTCTCAACAACATCAAAAATTCAACAAAACCAAGACCCTAAATCATCCTCCTCCTCATTGCCATGATTCTACAGTCACACTTTGTCTTTACCTATATCACATGGAATAACGAGATGCGTGAGTATTATCATAAATACCCAGTGAGACGGTCATCCCATCTACCTATTATACACACAGACATGATGAATTATCAAGACACACAATAAAACGATTCATCAAACAACACATAACAAATCAACACGTCTGGTGTCGAGCGACACCACAAATACTGGTGTCGATCGACACTAGCTGCAGAGTTGCCAGAACCGATCCTTCTCCTCTTTGGTTTGATTCCAGCCTGCACAAGATCGATTCCTGCAAAAACGACATTAACAAAACACACACAACAAGCACATATCCAAACCAATCAATCATCCAAATCCATACAACCATTGACATATCTTCACAATCCATCCACCCAGATAAACCATGGTCACGCACTCACCTTGATTTCGGATTAGAAATGACAAGGACAGCGACACAACCACGAGATCATATCACAACGACACAACCACGAGATCATATCCTTCCCAACCTAGGAACCTCTTATTTCCTTCTCCTTGATTCCTTCCCTTTCTCTACAGCCTTAATCGCGCCTTAACAAGCCTCCAGGAACAAACTCAGCCACAATCTCCTCTTCTCTCTCTCAAACACAAAAAAAAATCACTTTTCAAACACTGATTCTCGTGCAGAGAAGAGGGTTTTTATAGCAATCCCTACGGTTTTCTAAACCCAAAATCACTAACCGAACAATTTAAAATCGAACCAGTCGAACTGACAAAATGTTAGTGTCGATCGACATCCCCTTGGTGTCGATCGACATCCCCTTGGTGTCGATCGACACCACCAAAAATATTCACTTTTTTTGTTCACGGGGGGTTACACTGTTAGTCGGAGCGAGCGGACAAAAATGCATATCAACATTGCACTCAGAGATTGAGGCCTTGATATGGGCGATGAAATCCATTTTGGGAAAAGGATCGATTGTCAAGTTTTCGAAATGGATTGCTCATAGCTAAGTCTTGACATTCGGGTAACCATTCGGTAATCGGGTTTTTGGTTTTAAAAATATAATATCCATTCAGGTATTTTGAAATTTCAATTCAGTTTTGGTTTCGGTTTCAGTTACCCGAAATATTAAAAAATTGCTCGAATTACTTAAAATTATCCAAAATATTCATAACTACCCTTTTTTAGATGTAGTTGGATTTAATTATTTTTTTACTCAAATTATCCAAAAAATAACAAAAATTGTAAAACATATACCTAATTAAATTGATTATTTTTACCAAAATATATCCACGATACCTAAATTGACCGAGAAACAAAAAAATACCTAAACTAAATGAACATACCCGACCTTAAATCTAAATATCTTTACGTTAATTTATGTTTCTGGTACTTCAGGTACCCATTCGATTATGGTTCGGTTTGGTTTCGGGTTTAGTTTTTTAGTCTTCGAAGTTTAGAACCCATTCGCGTATTTTAGAAAATTGGATTCGGTTCGGTTCAGATAATTTTGACTCGGATTCGGTTCGGTGTTTCGGTTCCAGATTTTTAATTTGCCCACACTCATAGCTGATCAACTTGACTCAACTTTGCCCACCCCTAAGATGATGATTGTGAATTAGAGAATCATGACCGTTTGATTAGGAACTCGAGAAGTCGTGGCAGTAATCGTATTTCGAAAGATGATTGATAAACATCAAGACGAAGCTTAGCCTTGACAATAGGTGAAGAAACCTTGGAGAGAGGGTTTGGGCAAGGTACAAAATTCCTAAATCAATGGGTAAAAGCACTTTCACTTACAAGAATTGATTTACCTTAGGGCTTAAGTATCAAGAAGTAGGACACCCCAACAATCCCAAAATCATATACCGGCTCAACTCCCTTGACCTATAATTAAAAAAAAAACAAAAAAAGCTATAACTTATAAGTAGTAAAAAAAAAAAGGTTAATTAGCTTAATATTAGTTTTGGAGTAAATAATTAGGTAACTACCATGTGCGTATTGAAATTTAGGTATCTAGGAGAGAGAAAGAAAAACTGGACTAATTTGCCCCTGTGAAATTTGACAAAGAAAAATAGTAAAAAAAAATCATATCAAATATTTATTGTCGATCATTTAAAATCCCTAAAAACCACTAGAGATCTGGTATGCATTATAGTAGTCAACTATACAAATATATTATAGTAGTCAACTATACTGATATATATATATATATATTATATACTATATAATAGTCAACTATATTGGTATATACAAAACTCATTAGATCTGGTATATATTATAGTATATATATACATAGTATTCAACTATATTGGATTATAGTAGTCGACTATACTGGTATATATTATATGTAATTCATTAGATCTAAGTGTTAAGTGTTAATGCAGGTGAGGTTTCCCTGCGTTGATAACACATTTCTTTTATGTAAAAATATAGTTAACTGCGTAAGCCTTATAGCTAACTATCCATATGTTAAGTATAGTTGACTATTGCTGGGTATTGTATATATATATAGTTAAATACGTTATAGCTAACTATCCATGTGTTAAGTATAGTTGACTATTACTGGGTATTGTGTAGATATAGTTAACTACGTAGATCTTATAGCTAACTATCCCTATGTTAAATACATGTGGAGAAAACCAGTAGAGATCGAGGCCGAGAAGCAGGTAATGAAGAAATTGAGCCGACGAAGAAATCCTAAACCAGTAGAGATCGACGAAACAGGTAATGAAAAAATTGAATATAAGAAAAGAGGAGAAGAAGATGATGATGATGAGTATAGGAGAAGAAAAACAAAAGAATAAAAAAAAATAAAGAATAAGAAGATGATGATTATGATGATGATCATGATGAGAGGAGAAGAAAAAGATGATGATGATGATGAGATCGATTTAACAACAAAGAAGAAGAACACGTGGGGGGGAGGAACAAAAGGCGGAAAAAGAAGATTAGGGTAATTGCATAAGGGTATTTTTGAGATTTTAACTAGGCTATGTGTTATTTACCTAATTTTGATTTAGTGATTGTTAGATATTTAATTATGGCTACAAAGCGTAATATACATGCTAATTACCCAACAAAAAAAATCGTAAAATCTTGTTGGTGTAAAATCGTTTATTTCCACGTATCATAAATTAAAAGCCTGACCTAAAAGAAGAAAATTCAGCAATGAAGTGAGTTGGCAAGTTGGCGTACCATCATCATTCTCACGTTTCATGGAAGCTTGATTCATTGGGCTGTTAATGTGCTTTATGATTGATACTCACTAGGTGAGAGCACACGCTATCAATCAGTCAATGTGAGAAAACTTTGTGTTCTTTTAAATTCGTGTTAAGTTTGTGTTCTTTCACTTGTGGTGACATTACAAATTAAGAGAATGCTCGAGTTATTGTTGTTTTAAATCTGTAGACTTCAATCCAAAACATGGTTCTAAAGTTAAGTAAAGTTCCCATGTTTTCAAACCTCTTTATATGCTTAAATTTTTTTTTATTTTGTTTGGGGAAAAACAAACATCTAAGTTTGCCAAAATAGATTTTTCTCGGCTTTTATATTTTTTAACTTTGCTTTTAGTGTTGACGAAAAATAACTTTGCTTTTAGTAGTTTTCTTTTAATGTTTTATTTATTTTTTACAGTGTTTGTAGAGTATTTTTATCTTTATAGGTTATTTGGATGCAAATGACAGAAAATTCTAGAAATCCAATTTCTGAACATTTTTGAAACATTTAAAGTTAAGCTTTTTCAAATCGCCATTCATTTATCGTGAATTATGAAATGTGGTGTGCTCATTTAGTTTTAGTGTAAGAATCTTTGAGAGATGCATGCGGTCTAAATAACAAAAATCCACGCATTTCTTTTTGTTAACTAAATGGGTTAGGGTACGATTTTTATTTTCTATTATATTTAATTTAAAATTATTAAAAGCAATTTAATAATACGCTAATCAACAGAAAATTATTTATGAAAACATATTTCGACCATCTAAAACATGTGAAAAGTTTGCTATATAATATTTATGTTGCATTTATTTGCTTCATCAACTTTTGTTCGCTCATCCCACACGCTTATTTTGCAGGAACTGTACTTGAACTGCTTTCTCCTTTCTTATTTGCTTCTTCTTTCTTATTTGCTTGCTCTGCAGCAGATGATCTACAATAACCATTTGACGCCATAATTAAAAATATAAGCATCTATTTATATCTTTAATTTTCTACAAATAAGTTTTTAGTACGTTGTCTAACTACACCATAATTACATGTTTTTGTATAAAGCTTTTAGGGTCATATAAATTATGGTGATATTTTTTTTACGTATCTATAATTTAGATCACAGTGCAAATCAGCATGAATATTTTAGCTATGAAACACATAAAACCATCTAAAGTATCATTATTTCGGCAAAAAAAAAAAGACATTAGTTAAAAAAAAAATCTGCAAATAAATGCATAACTAATGAAAAATAACGTAAAATTAAAAATAAAAAAAGACTCACATCATGGTAAAAAGAAATTTAGTATCTTGCCAAGATAACTGGATGATATCGCCTGTTTTGAGACCTCTTGTTTGTTTAATACTTGGCCACCCAGCTCCGATGAAATAACCATTAGTATCATTTTTTCTAAGATTTACCCAATATGATTTTTCATTGTCTAAAACTTCCACTTGAATACCATTTCGAGGTATCGAAATTCCCATCTTTTTTTCTATGTTCTCCATAATTGGATATGGTAGTTTAAAAATATTCCTATAAGAAAGATCAGTGTCTGTTAGCGTCTTTTGTATCACCATATTAGCAGCCATTTTACTAAACTTTTCACTTCTTTGGAAATATAACGAATGACTCTTTCAGAAAAGAGAGTTATTGAGGAGTTTTAAGATTAGAGCTCAACACATATATCTATATATAGTTCTTGGGCAAGCTAATGTTCCTTGGCTTCTATGCTTTTTTTCATAATATTAAATTTTTTTTAAAAAGACTCTAAATTTAGTAAATATTATAGATACATTTTCTAAGTTAGCATGTGTAAGTTTGCTAAATTTACAAATTTATATTTAATGTATAATCTTAATATGATAAATTTTCTTTATATCTAAAATGTCTTTTAGTCCTTACTTTTTTATTTTTATATATATAATATCTTTGAGAGATTATATATATATATATATATAATATCTTTGAAACATTAACTCAATTTTTTTTTGGCCGATTAACTCAATTAACACAATTAATACTATAAAAAGCTTCTTTTCAAACACTCTAAAATTATTTATTTGGTATCTTATATTATGTACATCTATATTTTTAATTTTTACGAAAACTCTGATTATCTTTAACATTTATTAATTTCAACTTTAAAATCACTATTACTAACAAAAAAATCTAGTAACTAATGCATCATATGATAAATGGTATCTGCAACAATCTTGTTTTTTAGTTTTTTACTTCTTTTCTTTCTTTATAGTTAGAGATAATTACTAAAACAACGTTGGAAAGTTGGGTAATTACTAAAACAATTTTTATTGAAAGGACTATCTGCAAAAATGTTTAAAAGACAAAAAAACTTTAGTAAAAAATTTTGATAACAAAACTGCCATTATGAATTAAAAAAAAAAAAAAACTATCTAGTTTTAGGTAATATCAATATTCTAAAACGCTGCTGCAAACACCAATTCTTCGCCGTAAATTTGCTCGAAGGTGTGGAGCCATTGAAACGACTTTAATTGAGATAGGATACCAATTGGTGTAGCAAAAACTATGATAACGCAAAGTTCTTATTTAGTTGATGAATTCCTAAGAAACTATGCCTTCTTACACAAGTGTAAGTACACTCATCTCTAACTTTCATAGTCGAAAACAACCTCATCGCACGGTCTACGTGACTTTCTTTTCTTCAATCAAGCATTTACAAGTAACGACAGTCGACTGCATCCCCATCTCTCCCAAACATGCCAAATGCTTCTCGGCTCCTCTTGTATGCCCTATACTTAACAAACAATTGACTATTTACTTAATACGTTTCAAAAAACAAGTTTCCGTTACGTATCCAAAATAGAATCGAATTTTTCATCGCGTTTTCAAATTAAAATTTCAAGAAAACGCGTTTCCATGATATTTGTAGTGTCACTTTTTAATGTTTTTTCTTCTTTTGATGATTATGAGGTATTGTATTTTAAGTCTCTTTTATAAGTAACTAGATTTTTGATCCGTATAAAATATTCGAAAAGAAAATTTCTTGTTTCTTATAATATAAGGGAGAACTTAGAAACAACCAAGATCAAATGGTATATCTTTCATATAAATAAAAAAAAGTCTATCCTACAAAGTTTAATTTGCTTGATAATCAATTGAATATAAGCCTTTTTCAATGTAAATCGACTAGGTTTGAGATTATAGGTTCTCTCAAATTTATTTAAATTCAACAAAAAAAAAATATCGCATTAATATGTAAAAAAAATTACATAAAAATCAAAGAAATAAGAGAAAGTGAAAATGATGATTTTTTGAAATTCAATCATTAATGTTTGATTTGTAGATTTGGATGTTTATAGCAAAAACGCAATTTTAATTGGAGTAATATGGATATGATTAAGCGATATAAAATAAAATAATTGTATGATCAGTCATATATGATATCCAAATGGATATTAATACAAATTTTTAAAATAATTTATTTTGATAAATTATTCATTGTTAAGTCGTGACATTGTATAACATTTTAATTTATTAGAATGTTACGTTTTAGTTGTAATATATGTATTTGTAAATTCATGTTAAAAAAATTTAATGTAACTATGTGAAGATTTTCTTTTTTGGAATGTTAATTAGAATGCTTTGATTGGTTAATTTAATTGATATGTACTTTAAATTCCATTTTACTGGACACTTAGGATTTATTTTGTGAATGTCATAGCCGATTCATATACTTATTGTATCTCTTAAGATGGGATCCATATCATGTAGTTTACTCTCTTTTTATAGAGCAAATCTCTTCCAGGGAGAAAAGCCAATTCCCCCGTAAACTTATACGTTTATGTTTATTTATACGTGATCTTTTAAAATACGATTCCTCCTCCATAAACTATATATAATTTTGAATAACCCCCATAAACTATTAAAATGTGGTCAATTTACCCAAACCGTAGACGGAATTACGGTTCCTTTAACAGAAATTGACAGGTGGCTAATAGGGTTGATTTTGGTTTAGACTTGACCAAAAACAATCGATTTTATATCGGTTTGGTCCTAAAACGGCGCCGTTTTTTCCTTCGCAGCAAAAAAAAAAAAAAAAAACTAAAATTCCATAATTTCTTCTGCAACAACAATACCAATGGCTTCCAAAGCAGCCAAAGCGTTGCTCTGTATTTGAATCGGACCTCTGTATTGTCCTTCTCCTCTTATAGCACTCAAATCCTTCTCAAACACCAAAACATCAAACCCTTTCTTCTTCACCGCAAGAGCAAACACTAAACCTCCGATTCCACCTCCAGCTATCAAAATCCTCGATTTCTTCTTCTCCGTCGTCATTGTCTATCGCTTCTCTTCATCCACCAACGCCGTCGACGTCGCCTTTACTCCGACCACTGCGCGAAGGTTCCTAAACCCAGATAATCCTCCTCCTCCTCCTGATTTTTCGGCAAACGATGATAAATTTAGATAGAACTGTTTAGCGACGGGACTAAAGACATGGGTCTTCGTGAAATCGAGGTTTGATGGTGAAGGATTGATTGAATAGCAAAACGGAGTTGAACCCATCTCCAATTTCCCCGGCGAAAAGAGCAGAAACTCCGTTTGAAATCAAAAGCAAAACTCAGTACTTGGAAAACAAATTTTCTCTGTAATTTTGATTCGCCTCTGACTCGAAGAAGAAATGGTTTGAAGAAGAAGGAGGAGGTAAAATGATGGAGAAGGAGAAGACATGTGGCATCACCACCGCTTCACACTTCACCATTTTACGAGGCACTCTTGGCGTGAACACGATCATCGGCTTGGATTAACTGATCTATGATCTGCAAGTTCGCATTTTTACCTAAAACCATCGGAGGAAGAAGGAAGGAAGAAAGGAGGAATTTTATTTTATTTTATTTTTTTCTGCGAAGGGAAAAACGACGTCGTTTTACGACCAAACCGATATAAAATCGATTGTTTTTGGTCAAGTCTAAACCAAAATCAACCCCATTAGCCACCTGTCAATTTCTGTTAACGGAACCGTAGTTCCGTCTACGGTTTGGATAAATTGACCACATTTTAATAGTTTATGGGGGTTATTCAAAATTATATATAGTTTATGGGGGAGGAGTCGTATTTTAAAAGATCACGTATAAATAAACAGGAACGTATAAGTTTACGGGGGAATTGGCTTTTCTCCCTCTCTTCCAATACAAATCGAACCCATGATCTTTAAGGTTTATTATGTAATCCAACGACTTAACCATTACAATAACTCCTCGTCGTCGTTGATATAGCATTTCAATTTTGATGATGAATGCTTATTAAAAAAAAATCATATTGTGCATTAATTACTAGATTTATCGTTAGAAATACTGACTTTAAAATTAAAATTCATAAATTTTAAAGAAAATGAGAGTTCTTGTAAAAGATAAAATATAGATGTCAGAAAATATAAGGTACCAAATAAATAATTTTAGACTCTTTGAAAAGAAAAATTATAATACTAATTGAGTTAATATTTCAAAGATACTGTAATAGATTCAAAATATTATATATATATATATATATATATATATCTTATTATATGAAGGAAGATTCGCGCGATGAGAGTGCGACACGTATGCAAAATTATAACTCACCAAATTGTGACATGTATCTAATACCGATATGATGATGACATGTGTTAAAATTTAAAATTAATTTAAAATAATCCCTTATATATTAATTGGAGAGTGATTTGTGAGAAAATGCTTATGTGTCATCTCCACAATCACTATCTCCAAAACAATTGTGACATGGCTTGTCAAAATTGTGACATAAAAATTTTGTATTCTAAATTCTACTTAAGATATTCGGATAAGCCAGATTTAACCTGTTTTTTTTAATTGACACATTTACACATATAAAATAATTAAATGGTAAAACTAAATTTTTGAAATATATATTATTAATAAAACGATATTATTGTCAAAAAAAATGAACAACAAAAGAATCAACAACAATGTCTATAATAAAAATCAAAATAACTACATATTTAAAGATTAAAATTAAAAACAAAATTACATAAGTAATTTATCCATGTGTACGCGGGAGAATCACTTAGTAATGTTAAAAATAGAAAAGTATTTGTTTACTCGCGTATCACAAACATAAAACTTAAATATTTATGTCAATATTATTTAATGTGTTTACTCGCGTATCAACGCGGGTCATAACTAGTATATATATAGAGAAATATGTAAGGACTTAAAAAACAAGGTTGTTGTAAAAACAATTTATCATAGTGTACAGTAGTGAATAGATTTCTTGATGGTAATTGTAACGCTCCGATCGCCGTCGAGCTATCGATATGCAGGGGAAATCCTCATCCCCTCAGGAGAAATCCTCATTTCCTAATGGGCTCCACCCCCACTCTCGGCCCGTGAGCCCACCCCTGTCCGATGGTCGGTGCGTTAGTCTGGGAGGCTCGAAAGACTTGTTTACTAACCCTGCAAATCATCACATGATCTTTCCCCGTATTTTTGTCCTCAATCACACGGTAATAGAAATGACTTCTTAGTAGGTCACCCATCCTTAAATTGCTCCAACCCAAGCACGTTTAACTCTGGAGTTCTCTCTGGATGTGTGACGGAAAAGATAAGTGTACTTTGGTGATATAGGTAGCCAAATCAATTCTCTTAACCCTCTCCGCATGCACCACATAATTCAGAAACCGGGATGTTATAGTAATAGTGACTTTAAAGTTGAGATTACTAAAAGTTAAAGAATTATCTGAGGTATTATAAGAAATTAAATATATATGTAGAAAATATAAGGTACCAAATTAATAATTCTAGAGTGTTTGAAAAATAGATTTATAATACTAATTGAGTTAATGTTTCAAAGGTATTGTAATATTTTAGCTTCTATATATATAAAAGGAAAAAAAGGTAAGGATTTAAAAAAGAAGGTTGTAACACCAATTTATCATATTGTGCACAAATGACTAGATTTCTTATGAGTGATAGTGACTATAAAATTGAAATCAATAAAGTTTTACAGAATTATATGAGTTATTGTAAAAAAAAATATAGATGTAAAAAATATATGGTACAAAATTAATAATTATAGAGTATTTGAAAAACATTTTTATAGTAGTAATTAATTTATTGTTTCAAAAATATTGTAATAGATTTAACTTATATATATAAAGAGAAAATTTAAGGTCTAAAGAAAATAAGGTTTTTGTAAATACAACTTATCATTGTGTGCATTATTTACTATATTCTTGTCAGTAACAGTGACTTTAAATTTGGAATTAATAAATGGTAAAGATAATTATAGTTATTTTAAAATAAAAATATAGTTGTGAAATAATAATATAAGGTACCAAATAAATCATTTTGGGGTGTTTGAAAATAAAAATTTATAATACTAATTGAGTTAATGTTACAAAGATATCGTAATAAATTTATATTTTATATATAAAGAGAAAAAAGTTAGGAAAATTTGTTGTAAATAAAGTTGTAAAGTACTATCATAGAAAATTATAAATTTATTGAAACACCATCTGCTCACTTAGAAAATGTATCCATGTAATTTATTAAATTTAGAGAATCTTTCTAAGGAAAAAAGTACTATCAAACAAGCATAATAGACAAGGAAAATTAGTTTGGCCAAGAACTATATATATATATATATATATATATATTAGGTGATTCTCTCACGTACACGCGGATAAATTATTTATGTAGTTTTATTTTTAATTTTAATCTTTAAAAATATGTTTTGTTGTTAATTTATTTTAATCTTTACATATATAAAATGGTTCTTTTGTTGTTAATTTTTTTGATCAATAATATCGTTTTTATTAATAATATGAATTTCTGATTATCATTTAATCATTTTATATATGTAAATGTGTCAAATCAAAATGCAATACATTAGAATTAAAAACATGTAAAATTTGGTTTGTCCAAATATCTTAAGTAGTATTTATAATACTTATAAATTATTTAATATTTTAAAATATTAAAATATATAATTATAAATTTTATAAATAAAACGCAGATAAAAAAATTGTTGCTTTCGAATAAAAAAATATTTTTATTACTTTCAAATTTTCTTGTGTAAAAAAAATTTCAAAAGAATAACTACATTTCTTTTATAACCTTGGAAAAAAAATTTCACAAACATATCAAAGTCTCTTTTAAAAATTTGGTAAGTCTTTATTATTATTTTCAAAATAATATATATTCTATAAAAAATTTCTCTAATTTTATTTTTACAATAATCATTTTCTAAACTATTTTTAAATGAAAACCAAAATGTTTATATAACTTTAGAATAAAAACGAAAAATCTGATAATATATTGCTTAAAAACTCTTTTAATTTATTTATGGTAACAAATATAAAATTTTGTTATTAATTCAAAATTTTCATGTCATAATTTTCTTAGTCATGTCATAATTGTTTTGGTGAGAGTGATTGTAGATATGACATATAATAATCTTCTCACAAATCACGTCTGTGGGAATAAATAATTGAAATCGTTAAGATTATCTCCACAAAATATAGGGATATATTTTAATACATTTCCATAGAAATATTTTCGAAACTTTACTACTTTAACGATTTTCTGGAGATACTGTTAACGATTTCTCTAGTTTTCTAATTATAAATAATGGTACTAAAATTTCGGATGTTGTTAATGTCAATCAATTAATCAGAATATAGTAATTTTTGTTTAATTGGTATATTTCCACAAGATTGTTTTTGTGTAGATTATACTAAAGATTTTCATATTTTTAAATTTAAAGTTGATGATACATAAATTACGGACGATAATAAGTCTATTTTTAATTAAATATAGAAAAATGTTAATTTTTTTTATTGAAAACTTTTAATATTTCCAATTATCAAAGACTTTTATATTTGAAAATTAGAATTGATGATACATAAATTTCAGAGTAGCCAAATTCTACACTTTAAAATTTTTAGTTGCTCATACATTTTACTTCTGAGATATTCTTAAATTTCGGATAGGCAAATTTGTGGAGATAACGATTTCTATAATCTTATAAACGTCAGATTAATCTTGTGTAGATTTTACTAAAGATTATCATACTTTTAACTTTGGACTTGATGATGATACATAAGTTTACATTTGGACCGTAACGAAATGTAATCGATTTATTTAATTGATATTTTTGGTTGAACAGATATTTTTGAAAATAAAGTAAGATCCATTAAAATCCAAAAAGAAATTATTTTTAAAAGTAATAATAACTAAAATCTCTAATCAAATAATCAAAAAAAACATGTAAAAATAAAGTCAATAAAGTAAACATGTAAAAACAACTAAAGATTATCATATTTTTAACTTTGGAGTTGATGATGATACATAATTTACATTTGGACCGAAATGAAATGTAATCGATTTATTTAATTGATATTTTTGGTTGAAAAGATTTTTTTGGAAATAAAGTAAGATCCATTAAAATCCAAAAAAAAATTATTTTTAAAAGTAACAATAACTAAAGTCCATAATCGAAAGAAAGCATGTAAAAATAATCTTGTATTCCATGAGATTATTTTTGGATAATCACTTCTTAACTTCATCAATGGAGCCATCATTCTCATCATCAAAGCAGTTATATACTGATACAAAAATCGCTATCATGTTTCTTGTAGAGGTAATTTAAGACTACCAAAACCGATTATGGAAAAATAGAAAAAAAATATGGGATTTCCGATACCTCGAAATGGTGTTCTAGACAATAAAAAATCTTATTGGATAAACAATAAAATGAATAACAGCGGTTATTATATGGGAACTGGGTGGGCAAATATCAAGGAAGCAAGAGATCTCAAGACATGTGATTTCATCCAATTAGATTGGAAAGATACCAAATTTATTTTTACCATGACGTGAGTGTCTTCTTCTTCTTCTTTTTTTCGGCCGAAATAATGATTTTTTAGATGGTTTTATGTGTTTCATAACTAAAACAATCCCAATCCACTATGATCTAAATTATAAATACGAAAATAGATATAACCATAATTTATATGATCCTAAGCGTTATACAAAAACATGTAATTATGATGTAGTTATACAACGTACTAAAATTTTTATTTTTAAATAATTAAATATATAAATAGATGCTAAGATTTTTAATTATGGCGTCAAATATAGTAGATCATCCGGTGCAGAACAAGCAAATTAGAAAGGAGAAGACAGCTCAAGTTTGGTTGGTGTAGGAGAGATACACCAGGCAAAGTAAACAGTGAGAAGAATAAAAATCGAATGATATTATAATTTACTTAATTTTTCAAATGTTTTGGATGGTCAAAATATGTTTTCTATTAATAAAATTTTATTGATTACTGTATTTGTTGAATTGTTTTTTTAGACTTTTGAATTAAATATAATATAAAAATAAAAAAACCGTACACTAAACCCATTTAACTAACAAAAAGAAATGTGTGGATCTTTTGTTATTTTAGAAAGCATGCATCTCTCAAAATTTTAACATTAACACTATATGAACACATCAGATTTCATAATGTATGATGAATGAATGGTGACTTGGAAAAAGTTTGACTTTAAATGCTTCAGGATTGTTCAAAAATTTGATTTCTGGTATTTTCTATCATTTTAGCCAAATTTTATTATGTAAAACACGATGCGCTCAATATGAACATGACAAATGACAAAATTATAACTCACGAGATTTTGGTAAGTATCAATAAGTAGATTAGATTATAAAAAAATTATTAAATATTAAACTATAGTGTTTGATATAAAAATTGGTAACATAAAATTTAATTCACATCCAAATAGTTTTAAGAGTCAAAGTCGAAAGATTATGTTTTGTTATATTAAATTACACTACGTACATATAAACTTAAGAATATGTACTTTTGAAGAATTAAATTCATAATGACATATATTAACTTAAACATACATATATATTTTTAACAAAAAAAAAACTTACACATGCATTACAATTTCACACGTTACAATATACTATGATTATTTTGTTCCAAATTGTTATGATTTGATAAACTCGAAAATCTTTAACTAAAGAAAATATCAAAAAAATTAAAAATCATCACCAAGATAATTATTTATTTTTTAAAATAAAATCATTTAAAATTTAAAGGAACAGTTTAAAAATTAAAAAGTTCAACTCCAAAATAGAGTAAAAATGAGATTATTACATATTTAGAGAGAAAAAATGGGCTTACTTCATTTTGGAGTTGAAAATTGAGTGAAATTGTTAATGATTTTATTCTAAAATGAAGTTTGAAGTAGGATATAGATGGAGTTGGAGATGTCCTAACTACTTATAACCATTTTTCTTCTTCTTTCTTTGATGTGAAACCGGTATATGATTTTGGGATGGTTGGGGTGTCGTGTTTCGTGATACTTAATCCCAAAGGTGAGAAATCAACTCGGTCCTAAAATCAATTCTTGTAAATTATATGTATGTCCTATAACATCATGTAGGTCCTGCTAATACCATGTAAGTAGAATCAAAAGCAAAATAGATTCATGCTTGTAGAATTTTGTTAAGATAGAAACCTAAGCTACATAATGAAGTAGCTCATTAAGAAGCTTTATTGAAATGCAAGAACAAAAGAAAAATAAGAAACATTAGATTGTCACCAAGCTTAAACAGATTTTATTGATTTCATAAAATAGGGAAGAAGGAGAGTTTTTTTTTTTTTTTGATAATACAGGGCAAATCTCAGGCATGTGAAGGGGTCCAGACTAATTTCTGGAAGGTGCAGCCGATGGATAGATGTTCTCTCTGGGTATGCAAATGGGCCGAAAGCAAGAGTTCATATCCATATGGGTGTCCAAAGCAATATGTTTTAGTTTCACGTAACAGGTGGATCAAACTCGTAACGTGTTGGCGTCACAAGCCCGTCTCCTTACCAGTTGACCACAAGGCTCCAGACGAAGAAGGAGAGTTGCTCTTAAAGAAACTCCCAAAGTTATAAGTTTTTCCATTGCTTGACATGAATATTTACATGAAAACTCTTGTTGGAGATCCTAGACACATGGGATATTGGATTTGTCATAAGTATAGAATTAAACCGGTGGTCGTCAATTTTTTATTGTTTGGATGGTGTTTCCTATTAGTTTAGTTCAGTTCTGGCCGTAGATCCACTTGTCAGCATTGTTGGTGTAAGAAACGAGTTATTCAGGCTTAAACCACAAACTGATCTCGTCCTTAGCTGTCTCTGGTCCGTCACTTCCATGGATAATGTTCCTGCCATTTCAAAATAAACAACAAACCAAATTTATAATCTCTAATCTAAGGGGAAAAAAACATACCAAACATATATACTACAATGCAAGAAACTATAATGTACCTTCCAACAACAACTGCGAGATCACCTCGGATTGTTCCAGGTTCTGATTTCTGAGGATCTGTGGCTCCAGTTTACGTCCGTATCTAATCACTCCTTCACCTTCCCAGACCTAAACCAATATCAATGGTTTTCGGATGAGAAACTAAACCAAAGTCGGTTAATGATTTCAAAGTTGAGTGAGATTTTTGCTCTTTACCATGGCAACAACAGGGCCTGAGCTAAGGAAGTTACACAAGCCGTTGCCGAATTTTGTAAAGTTTGATGCATACTGAGGGACTTTTTCAGATGCATAAACCACTTTTGCTGCACCAATGGCTCGACCTTGTGAAAACAGAAACACAGAAAAGAATCAATTTATCGTCCAAAATGGTCATGAAATATGATTTAGCTATATGGAAACAAGAAAAAAGAACAAGAGATCTAAGCCTAGAAGCAGATGATCTGCAGATTTGACGTACCGGAGAAGAAACGAGGATTCCTAGGTGAAGAAAGAAGAGACCTCACTGCTGTAGAAGCACATCTGCTGATTCGAGAGCTCATTCTTTCTCTTTATACGAAAGAGTGACGTGAAAGAAAGAAAACAGGGAAATGTAAATCTGTTGGAGAATTTTTATACCACTAAAGGCTCCATTGAACTTAATGGGCAAGGATTTATTGTCTTTTTAAGATCTTCTTTATCCAATAAGATTTGTTTCCTATTCAAGAAACGAATATATCCCAAACAAATTGCAAAACTACATATATTCCAAAATCAGAAATGTAACCACGTAGAAGGTCAAGAATGGAAAAGCATCAATAAAAATAAAAAGTGAAATTACATAGTAGTAGTATTCTTCTAAAAACTTCTAACATGTTTATTATAGAAGATCAAATTACCCTTTTTTTTAACAAGAAGATCAAGTTACGTTACTCTTCAACTTTTTTTTTTTAATGAATGTAAAAATATTATCCAATCCAAAACGTTTTTACAACGAATGTTACGCTAAAGTTATCCTTTTTAGCTTTATATATGAAGATAAAACATAACGAGAAAGACTTTCTTTCACAGATATAATTGACGATCGAACGCATGAATAGTTCTGATTTATAAATGAAATTATGAAACTAAAAATTGTGGAAAATAATTAAGCAACGTGAAATGAATGCCGTGACATAACCATTTCTCTACACAAAGTTAGAAATCTCAAGACGACACGATGTTGTTGTCTAAAACCGTAAGACTGGATGCTTTTTCTTTCCTTTTTATTCCCTTTTTCCGTTTGGACAAAGACAAGTTTAGAAGTTATAAAATGTTGTAATCACTAGTTCAGTACAAGAACCTTTCAATGACATGAATACAACTACATCTAAAAGAAGCACTTTCTATATATACAATGTAAACTATACAGATTAAAAGTGAACAATCTTCAATTTACTCCTGCTCTTCGCTTGATCCATTTGGTAACCTTTCTTCTGGTTCAGACTTTGAATCAAGTCGCAATACCGACAACCACGAATCTACCTGAAAATCATTGCAAAAACACGAAATGTCATCTCATTTCAAATGTTGCAGGATCTGTCAACAACAAACATGTGTGTTAAGTTAACTTATGTGTCTCTATTTTGTTCACCTGTGTTTTAGAACTGCTTGAGCACTCGAATCTTAGACCTTGACGAGTTAAGATGTAAAAGCAATGATGGGTTTCATCGAATTCTCTCGTATAGCTTGGTAACAAACCAACTTCAACAACATCTGCTAGCAATGTGGAATCTTGAGGGCTCAAGTCTACAACAGAGAGTTTCAAGAGACATTACAGACGGGATATACACATTTAAAAAGATACCGTAAAAGTGAAACTTAACTTACCTGTTGATAATAAATAGAAGAAAAGACAAGGGCCTTGAAGGACAACAAACCGAGGAAGCCAGTCATCTACTTCTGCATCGTCTATTGGAGGTGGTTCACCCGGGAGAGCTGCCCAACGCTGAAGTCAAACCGAAAAATTGAATTTTCTTTTAATAGAATAGACATCAACCGAGCCTTGTGGATGAATAATGATAAATTGATTTGGAGTAAGACCCTACACTTCGGATAAACAAATAGCCAGACAAACGGGCAGAGCGCAAGACTTCATCCACATGTTCCAACCTATGTAAGGGTAAAGGACAAAAAAAAATGAGATCTGCGGTTTTGATACAAGTATCAAACACAATCTGAGTATATGACTTACTGGGCTTTGAGGTAAGCTTCTCTCTCTTCCAACTGAGAAAGTTCTGATCTAAGTGATTCTAACTCCACTGCTGATAGCTCTACCTGCCAATAAGAGAGTGTGAAAATGGAACCTTCTCTGATGCGGTTAATCCAAAGCAAAAGTATGAGAATGGAACCTTTTCTTGACCATCTGAGATCCAAGGTAGACGTCGAAGAGTGAACAGATTCAACATGAGTGCTGCTCTTTTCAGTTTTCTGCGAGTAAGCGACTGGCTATGAGACCTGTTCTAAACAAAACCACCAAAAAACAAATATATATAACTAACTCATGTCATCACAGAGGTTCCCCTCTCTAACATATTTATGCGCTAATAACAAGTTACCTCTCGTCGCGTGGCTGAGAAGATGATGGAGAATCGTCTTGAGCAGATTCCGTAGGTGCACTAAAGTGATCAGGTAATATCTTTAACTTCCTAGGAGTTCCATCATCCATGAATAAGGTTATAGCAAGAGATCCTTCAATTCCACAGTTTTCAAGTACTTTAGATACCGATAAATGCTAAATGCGCATACGTGTGATTGTAATGCTCTGAATTCGCTATCATTTCAACAACTAAATCACACAGTTTTGTCCACAATAATAATCTCTAATTCAGAAGTATCATTACAAGAAAAGAAACATTATACTACCAACTAGGAAATTCTTATTCAGAGCCGAATTGGCGAATTTAACAATCTTACTTGACAGAAAAATAAAATAAAAATTTGTTCTGTTTCAGAAATCTGTGAGTCCAAACATTAAGCTGCAACAGAAAAAGGGGTTTAGTTTCTGCAAAACAAGCAAGCAAACTTGTGGGGGGGAAAAACGAATACTTTGTTATTCTTCTTTATCGAAATTTCTGGAAATAGGCAAAGAAAAGCCAGAAAATCGAAACCCTAACCAAAGAGCAAAAGTAGGAACTCGGAAAGTCGAAGAATTTGAGAAAATCGGCAAAACAGAAAGATCGAGAACTTGTAATATACCTGATCGTACAAGAGAGATTCAAGGATACAAAAAAGAGGCAACACAAAACTGTGATTTTATGTTTGTTTTTAATGGGAAGTGTGTTTTGACCCAATTGGTTTTGCTTAGGTGCTGCTTAAGCTTAAGCAAGAAGTTGGGTTTAGGGAATTAGGACACTTCTTCAAATTGATTAGGAAAATGACACTTTTACCCTCAGATTGCGTTGGCCAGCACTACCCACATGGCCATTTTTACTTTAATTATTTTAATAAACCTGTATGAGATAAACCTTTCTTTTGAGAAAATGTATGAAATAAACTTGGTTTGTAACTTGTTTTGAGTCTTCCGATAACTTAGGTATTTAATCATGAATATGGTTTTAAAATTTTTGATCCAGTCTCATGGGTTTTTTACGTATTTTAAAATACTGAATTTGATTCTAATTCAGATTATCAAATCAAATTCATTTTAAACATTTTTTATAGAATTTGCCAACTAAGTATTTGGTGATGCCGATGAGTGTAAAGGACAGCCTAAGACAAAAGTGGATGTGTAATGATGATGATTTGGGAGGACGGGATCCCAATTATTAATTTCGTTTTTTAATAATCAGGTTATTAATTTCGTTGACCTTCTTCTTGCAACCTTTTTCTTAATTATAAACAAACAAAATAACTAATAACCAAAAGATATTCTCAACACAAATCCCAAATGGTACTACTACTCTTCTTCCTAAATCACTTATTCGAAACAATACCATCCCGGTTACGCATAAACCGGATCAGGTCCAACAAGTGGAAAATAGATAGAACTCATCTAACTGAAATCATGATATGTGGTCATTATAATAAGCCGATCTCTCTTCTTATTTCCTCTTCTTCTTCTTCTTCCTTAGTCACCTCTAAATTTTTCTACAAGGATTTTTTTCTATGGCGACTTCTTCGATCGCTATACCGACCATGAGATCTCCGATTCGGGGATCGAAATTTCTAGGCCAAACCCATGTATTTTCAACTGCAAACCGGTCGATTTTCCCGCCTGCGAAACAGCAAGCCAACTTTCATCAAGTAAAGGCCATGGGTAAATTCAATCTATGGGAAGTGCTGGGAGGAAGAGGATTATGCAACGGAGAGAAAGGTATCGAAAAGGAGCTCATGAGAAACATCGAAGATGAGCAAGAGACATCCAAGGCTGAGAAAGAGCCGGAGAAAGAGAGCAACGACAATAACTTGTCGTTTAAAGTACCAGAAGACGGTTTTGATAAAGAGATGATGGGTCTCACCGGAGGATTTCCAGGTGGCGAAAAGGGATTGCAAACGTTCATCGAACAAAACCCGCCTCCACCACCACAACCGCCTGCAAAACGGGGAAGCGATGTATCCGCAGTTGCTGCTGCGGATAAGAAGCCGAAAGCACCCGAGCTACCGCTTCTCATGCCGGGAATGATCGCTATAGTCAAGAACCCGAACAATCCGTTCCACATGTATTGTGGGATTGTGCAGAGAATCACTGATGGAAAAGCAGGTGTCTTGTTCGAAGGAGGAAATTGGGACCGTCTCGTTACTTTCAGACTTGAAGAGCTTGAACGAAGAGAAAAAGGTCCACCGGGTAAGAATCCAAAGTCTTGTGTTCTTGAGCCTCTTATTGAAGAGATGCAAAAGGAAGCAGCACCATAAGTATGATCTTTCCCTGCAACTTTCTGTGTATTTCCTGTGAATGTATATGTAACGTACCTTTGCGTGTTAGGCTACAAGATTTCTGACTGGTTCTAGACCTAGAAGAGCTTCATCATGTGGTATAAAAAGAATAAAAGATGAATTTCAACCATAAATAAAGCTTTAGTAGCGACTAGGGATTATAATGCACTTAATCAATGGTGAAATCAGTATAGAAGTTTAAAACTTAAAGACTGAAAATAAAGTGTGTTTTATTGTGTCATTGGTTGTTGTAAACATCAACCATATCAGTTTCTTGATTCTTGAGTATATTCTGTAAATGGCGAAGATGAGAAGTGGTGCACCATTTCTCTTTAACAGATAATGTTGTATGATCAGACACAGCCTCCCAACTGTAAAGATTTTCAGAAAAGGAGAAGTAAGAAACAGAACAAGAAATATCACATAAATGAAAAAAAGAAGCTCTGATTAACTTAGTAGTTGGTCACACTATTATAAAGTGCAAGGATAACCGCAATTATGTGTTTTATATTCATAACTAAACTCAAGAGAAGTAAAACTTTGAAATGGTTTAGGCAAAACTAATCATATTCAGCAAGTTACTTACCAATATGGCTTCCATTTCTTCGTTTGTAACTGGTGTACGCTTTGGCTGCAGTGATGCCTTCCCTCCCACAGTCTTTGGCATATTCAAATTGGAGAAGAAAAATGTATCCGCTTCATTCGCCACCTGATTCTTGCCCTCCGTAGCTGCAAACTTAAAGTGCCGGCAATTATAACAACAAATAGATCACTAAGGACCCAAATCAAACACAGAAACAAAAGAACTTCATTCTAATTTGACAAGAAATGATAGTTGAAAAGTGGACAATGGAATTGTTTACTTCGTAGACTAAACAAATCTATGTGCAACTTTTAGATGAAGGTATATTAGCAGGTGATGATTTGAGATACCAAACGAAAGCAATTACAAAAAGAGATTCAAAGAGAAAAGCATAAACGTAATTGTTTTGGTTCAAATCCTACCATGTCAAAAACTTTCTATAACCTAGAATCTTAGGTGTCTATAGAACGCTAAATACATACAAATGCAAATCAATGATTCCTTCAGATCGGAAAACAAAAACAATCAAACCTAAACGGATACAATCTAATATCTGATTCTTCGTGACAATGAAACCGTACAGATCAAAAAATTTCGAATCGAGCAAGAAAGGGCGAGAAAAATCCATGAAAATTAAAGACGAAGAACGACGATAAATCAGAACCTGAAGGATTCAAATGTCGCTGGGGAAATTTGATGCGAGGAATCCTCTTCAAGCCGTGAACTACGTTCATCTTCATTTTTTTCGCTCTCAAAGGAAGGAGAATGGATGTTGACGGCGACTGGAAATTTTCTCTGTTTGTTTTCGACTTTTCAAAACTTTTGGCTTTATTTTCAAAATGTTTGTGGGCCATTTTGTGGTGGCTTAAGGGCCCATTTAATAACCAATTGAAATCGATCCGCCCATTGTTCTGATTGTTCATGTGAAGCTCCGGTTGATTGATAATGTTATATAGACTGGACAAATTATTTTTTGCCAAAAAACATGGAATGATTGAAGAAAAAATAGATTCAGCTGAAATAGTGGAATTAGAACATCAAATTTTTCCAAATAATGATGTTTTATACTTTTATTAAATTTTTACGACCAACGGAATGAAAAACAATTTTGAAAAACGTGTATTTGGCAACAAAAAGTTAAGCGAAATCACTTAAATCATTTCATCATTATATTGTTGATGTCAGTCTTAACAGCAAAAATTTTGTATTTTTAGGTTTAGTATGACATTCCCCCTAAAATAAAAAAGTATTTTTTTATAAATAAAATAGTTATATGCTACTATTACTTGTAGTGAGATATCAGAAGATGGGTGTGAAATGGAAAATGTTAAAACCAAGACTTGGTCAAGCACAATAAACTTTTTGGGTAGTTGGTCATCAAGCACCAAAATTCGATAAGCTTAAAAACGCGTTTTTAAGTTAACCACTCTTTTGTTTCTTTACTTCTACACTAAATAATCCACCAAAATACATACGGTTCTATATAACTTATATAATAAATTTTATAAAATATACTAGTTTCCCAAGAAGATTTGCTAGTAAGGATTTTGGTCGACGGTCTATAGCATTAACTTGATATAATAATTTCTCGAATCATCCTAATCAGATTTTAATCAAATAAAATACATAAAGAATCTGTGACAAGACATGTTTTCATATCTTTATTTGGTTTAGTTAGCTGTGTCTGGATATTATTGAAAGATTAGGCTAGTATTACTGAGTTTTTCTTACAAAATAATTAAGATTAATTCAAAATGGGGTAATTGACCATGTCATATAAAATGCCACCAATGGCACGGCACCTTGTGGAAAAAGTTGGTTTTCTTATGTATTAGAAGGTCTAGAAGTTGATTTTTCTGATAGATAGTGATTGGATAAATGTGACAGATTTATACTCAATGTCATTTTGAGACGCATATGAAAGAAAACTTTTTTAAGTCATGGTAAACTATAAAGCTTTTGACTGATTAATGATGATTTCTCGTTTGATTTGTTTACCTTAATTTCCATTAGAAAGTGTTCTAAAAAGCATTTTATGCGGTGTTTAGACGCTAGGTCTTTATAGACCGTGACGAATATCATTTTTGCCGCCTAAAATATTATGGTATTATAACAATAAAAATAATATAAATTTGTTTATATATAAATCATAAAATTTTATATGTTTGGCTATAAAATAATAATTTTAAATACAATATAAATTTATTAGTTATAAATTATAATTTTTTATATATTTTGTTATATATATTTAATATAATATGTATTTTTGTAAAATGTTTAGACCACTTATTAAATCGCCTAAATTTCGATTAGGCGTTTTTGACATTAGATCACCGTGCGCTTAGCATCTAACTCTTGAACATTGCCATTAGATCAGGATTCATAACTGCATGAAAACTCATGGTCATATATGTATAATGTATATAAACAAATCGATTGGTAAGAAAAGACAAAAAAGTAAAAACGAGTAAGAATAAAAAATAAATAGTAAATAATTCTATTTTAGTTCAAAGAGATAAAAGAAAATGATAAAACATAAAGCAGTAAAAGTTTTTTTACCATTTTTATTTTCATTTTCTTTTCTGTTCTTTTTGGATAAATTATAGGAGTCAATCATCGATAATATCACATTTAATTCATAAATCACTCCTCCTAAATAGAATTAAATTAGTAACTTTAAACTTAAATATTTATTCTCAAAACCATTATACCACCAACGTATCATTTTACTGATTAATCATGTTGGGAACTGTGAATCTCTTTCCAGGAACTACGAATGAAGCATATTGACCATCTCTAATGTTTGTTTTTCTCAATCTTTTTTTTTATAATCGGTTATCTTCTATTATTCTTAAGGTCTAAACTGGTTGTTAATAGGTATAACTTTTTTTTCATCCATATTAAATGTACACGAGGGAAAATGAGTATATATTTTTCATCTACCAATTGTTTTCCTCCAAAAGAAAAAAATTCGTTTGATCAAAATAAAAATATAATTTTTCTCGTGTGTGCAGCAGAACTTAGAGGAAAAAAAAAATTCTTTCTTCTACAATCCGTAACTCAATATCGGGTGTCATTGATAACCTTCTACCTCTACAGTACGTGACATAATACTTTATTGTGACTAATCAGTAAGCGGTTCTAGAAATCGGAATTAAAAATAAATACGAAACATTAACCATTTTATGTTTTACCATTGTTTCTTACCTCTTAACTACTCCACAATAGCTTCTCACTCACTCACTCTCTCTTATTGCTTGTAAATTTCTTGTTTTATGTCACTTATGGATTAATCTAGTGTGAACTAATGAACTTTTCAGTTGTTTAAATGAACTCTCCTTACAACTTTTTTTCATAAGTAAAGTAAAACAATATATAGTACTAAGAATAAATTCTAGTACCCCACGGCAAAGGGACGTCATCTTCTTTACCCCAAAGCACACTCCACTACGTGTCCTATTAATCTTGCTATTGGTCCCCTATATATACTTTGTCCCTCAATAATTCAGTAAACAAGAAAGATATAAAAAAAACTTGCAATTCTATAAAAAAAAAAAAAACAAGAAGCAAAAAGTTTCTCTCTCTTATTTGTCTATAGAGAAAAACTATGAGGTATTATTTAGCTAAATGCTTCAACGGACTTCAAGAAAGGTATGCGAACGTTCTAGAATCAAAACACATTTACAGAGACGACCTAGACATAACTTTGCCTCTGAATGGATCAGAGGTTTCATCAGTAGCAAAAAAGTCGCGGTGCTTGCAAAGAGCCAAGAGGATTGACAAATCCTTGAGGTTCGAAGCCGAAGAGCAAGAAGAAGAAGAGATGGCAAAGCCTCTGGCTCAAGGAGAAGGTCTCAAGCCACGTAAAGTTGTGACGTTTCGGTTAGAGAATAACAAGATCATCGAACCGAGGAAGACGGTAAGGTTCGATCTTGAACAAGAACTCGAACCGATCAAGGAGGAGCCTCTGGAAGAGAAAGAGAGTTTGAAGATGGTTAAGGGGAAGGAAGAAGTATTGAGGGTTAAGATCAAGATGACCAAGCAGGAAGCTCAAAGATTATTGTCGACATGTAAAAACGACAGCGTTTTGGATTTTGAGC
The DNA here is from genome assembly GCA_964056655.1 of Arabis hirsuta. Classification (NCBI taxonomy): domain Eukaryota; kingdom Viridiplantae; phylum Streptophyta; class Magnoliopsida; order Brassicales; family Brassicaceae; genus Arabis; species Arabis hirsuta. The sequence continues at coordinate 7,842,196 of OZ053303.1, read as the reverse complement.
ATGTGGTGGACCAGATCGCACACGTCCCGGTTCATCAGCTTCAAGTCGCTTTGGTGATGGTTGCTTGTGATGATGAACCACAAGGAAACGGCTGCTGGTTATCCCAACTTGAATAATTTTTGGACACTATTTTCGGGTTTATTTGTCGAAATTTTGTAGTTTTAGGGTAAGGTTTACATATACATATACTTTTCTTTTTGGGTCAGAAATCTATCTAATATCTATGTAGATATGTGTATACATTTTCTTACAAATTAATAGATGTAACAGTTTATTTTGGGAAATATATTGTTGTTTGTCTCATAAGTAGATAATGTTGTAAGTAAGAATAAACTCGAAAAGAATTTGAATATTCTTATGATCTAAATCAATATATATGTCATTGTTTCTAAGTATCCATAATAAAACTGAGTAGTTACCAAGGTTTTCCTTTGTTTTTGCTAATAGTTAGTTACCAAGGTTTTCCTTTGTTTTGCTAATAGTATTTACTATTTAGTGATCAAAATATGATGATCTTGAAACACGAAACTAACAATTAGGGTTGGACAAATTATTCGTTAGATTCGCTCCGATCCGATATTCGTTTTGATTCGATTCGAAAAATCCGGATATCTATTATAAATCAAAGTAAAACAAATAGTAAAATTTAGTATCCGTTTAAGCAAATCACAAATACTAATTTCAAAAATTCGAAACATATAATTTATACATTTAGCAAAAGTATTTATAGTAAAAATAGGTAGATACTAGCTTTTATGGGAAATACATTTTACTTCTAACTTTTTTCTTAAAATAAAAATATATGTTTCATTTTTCACCATTTTAATCTTCTTTTTTTTTAGTTATATCGAATAAAATTAGATAATCTCATATATTATTCATTAGTTAGTTTAAATATTATACTAAAAAGGATTTATATAGAAAATATGATATTTTGATTATTATATTTTGTTTTTAACGGATATCCGTGAATATCCGAATATCCGCAAATATCGAGGAAAAATTCGGATATCCGTAATTCTGGATATCCAAAAAAATTCGAAGCAAAGCAAATCGAAAAATTAGATATCCAGCAAAAACAAATCGAAGCATAAATACTACATTTTTCTGGATATCCGTTCCGCGCCCGGCCTTGCTAACAATATAAGCAATATTATGATTCGTCAAGTAGGTTATCGATTAGAACAGGGCATCACCAAAATTTATCCGAGTATAAGATGAACTAAGTTGCAAAAGAAAGCTTAGATCGTGGCAATGTAGTCGTAGTTAAATTATAAAGGACAAATGGATATGAGTTCAATTCGGTTGTTGCACGATAGAAATTGTGAATCTAATTTAGAGTCATCGACCAAGTAATGAATGCATGTTTTGGGTTCTCCCAAAAACGAAAAAAACAAATGAATTTGTGTTATAGTTACGAGCATATATTTTGTTTTTCCGGCAAACAAATACATTCATTTCAAAATGAAATTACAAAGTCATACAGAAACTGGGGAATACAATTATTACATAAGCAGATATACGACGCCATATTTTGAGTATGATACCACAAAAAATTGAATTTAACGATGTTTTCCGAACTAAAGCTTTATTCGCTAACGGATTAATAAATCCGTTATTTTCCTTCTCCATATTCGATCTTATTCTAATGCGAATCGTGTGTGTGGGTACCATCTATTGGTTGAACCTCCAAATTGCATACGGCATGATTAAACCCGATGCTTCCAGCATAAGTCCTGAAACTTCGATAATCCGATACCAACGTTTTCGTATCATAATTTTTTTAAGAAAAATTGACTTCATGTTTCTTCCATTTGATTTTGAACTTTGTTTGAGGATAGTGCCTGTAGTTTCCTCTTTCCATACAGAAATTCCTCGGTCCTATACACGATAATTTTCGCAAGACTCCCTCCTCCATGGTGGATGCCAAAAAAATTGTTTCCAATGCAAATAAACATCTTTGGTGAAGGTATATAACAAGAAGACACCTCGACTAACATCGTCGTTACCCAAATCCTCAAACCTAGACACTTTGTTTGTAAGAGTTTGAAGATGTTGGTCCTTCATATTGGAACGAACACCAATAACGATGAACCGAGTCACATATATCTCTGAACAAATACATACATCAGCAATGTAAACGAGCATATATATCAATATCAAAAAGTAATAAAAACAGGTAAAGTAGGCAAAACCAAACTCTTCCCCAAACAGGTAAAGTAGGCAATATCATAACGCAATGAAATTAAACATGAAATTTTTCAAAAAAAATTATATTTATATTTTATAACTTTTTTTTATAACCGGATTCATCATAGACCAAAGTTCAGACTAATCCTAAATCTATAGAAATCTGGATATTCTTGTCATTTAAGACATTATTACGGGTGACAAAGTGAATACATATCATATTAATCTAAAAAAATTCCATTTTTACATGTATTGAATTAAACACGTTAATGAACTCAGATTCTCTGTACCACCCGTAGATACATACCACTTGAAATGAAATCATTTTCTCTGGAACGAACATTGAATCGAACAGAATGTGTTAGGTGATTTGTCCATTTTCGTAGTAAGCAAGCGAAAAAGCTCAAAAACAACTATTAAATCGAACTGATTCAGTGATTTGACAGATGGTTCATTAATGATTCTACACCTACAAATATGAAGTTCGAGTCCCGGGAAATACAAATTATAATTAAAGCAAAATTTACAAGAAATTTTCAACATAATGCAAGGAGAGTCATCCGGAGTAATCTCACGTGTCAAAGCTAAAATTGTTTATTGAATAGTAATCCGTATAATTGTTTTTATAATTTGTAATAATTCATAAATCTAAACAATTAAAAAATAAATAGAACCGGATATTTTAGGTAATTTATACGTTACTATGATATTCCTTGATTAGTATTCTCTTAAAAGTATAGTGTATAAGATTAAAATTAATTTGATCATCTAGTTTTCTTTCCACAAGTCCTACGACAACGAGACACGACAGATTTGGGCCTCATTTATAGGTATAGAATTTTGATGATAATTGTCTAAAGACGTACTGTATTAATTATTGTGTATATGTAGTTATGCGCTGTTTGTTGTGGGTAGGTTTCAACGAAATGTCATGAAAGTACTATTGAATTAACAAATAACAAGTACCAAACAACTACCCTCACTATTTTTTCTTTTGTAAAGATTAATTTTGATAGCCTTTTTGATGCACAACCACATCAAATAATCAACATATTACATACCTATGTTATTATACATGAACATTGAAATAGAGTTTTTTTTTTAAATAATAATAAATCTACCTATATATTTTTTGACCAAACTGAAAAACCTAAATTGATCTACCAACCACATTGGTCAAGGGTAGGTTTAATTAAAAGGGATTGCCACTATATAAAGGCTAAACTTTTAAAGTAACAAAAATAGAACTTTATACTAAACTACTAATTTATTTGTGTTAACACATTGAACCTTACACAAGATAGACGAAAATAAAATACATAGATTCGTTTTTTTTGGTGCATTTTCTTTGGAGGTAATAAGCCTTTTGCCCATTTCAAACACCGAAGATCTCTCACTCTGAGACCAAAACATTTCTCAGATGTAAAAAACCATCGGGAAAAAATGAAAAAAAAATAGGCAAAAGCAAACTCTCCCTCCAAAAAAAATTACATCTTAAATAAGAAAAATAAAAAGAAATTAAATAACCTTAATTAACTAAAAAAAAGTGATTAAGAGAGTGATTACACTTCAGGCCATTCAATGATTCTTTCCAACGATGGCCTCCACCTACGACATCTCCGGTGAGACTCTTCTTCCTCCTCCGCCGCCTTTGCCGCGGCTTCTCCGGCAGATCTCTCCGCCTCTAATTCCTTGAGAAAATCGCCGAAAGAAGCCAAAGTTGTTTCTCCTTTGCCCTCGACGTTTAACTGAAAAAGAATGAGTTTCTCTAACTCATCTCTTCTCAGAACAATCTTCACTTTCCGATCTTTTCTCTTGTAATCTTTCTTCACTACTTCTTCTTTTTGAATGACTCTTTCAATGTGGTTTCCTCCCATCAAACAGTTTCCCATTTTTATAACTTTTAAAGAAGATTTAAACAAAAAAGGAAAGTTCCTTTTTTGGGAAATACCCACACACAAAAAAAATTTAGGAGAAGAAAAAAGAAAACTTGGGAAATGCCCAAGAAAAAAAAAATCTTTCTTCTTCTTTTTTTTCTTATGTGAGTCAATTTGATGGAAGTTGCATGGATCAAAGTTGTGATATGGAGATTATATATAATGATGATAGATGAAGAGGGAAGAGACCTTTGACTCATAGTAAGGACTACGGATGCTGATCTGTTGGATTTTAAATTTTGAAAAATGTATATTATCGTTATTTTTATTGATTATAAATTCGACCAACCCAAAGTTTGTTAGTATTCGGTTATGAAAATGCTAATTTGAATTAAGTTTAGTTGAATGAAAAAATCAAGTTTAAAAAGAGCTCAAAGCTAATTAAACCAAACTAATGAAACCATATAGAAAAAATGAAATGAAATGAAATTATACTAAACATGGTGATTTATATTAACGAGACTACACAATCTCACTAACAACAATGACGGTACTGATTTTGCTGATATTTGTATAAATTTGCGATGAATTTACAACATATTATGAAATTAATTAAAATTATGTTTCAATTCATTTGCAAGTTGCTATGATAGAAATTTAAATCGTAATTTCTTGTCATTTAATTTTTAAAGAGTTTGGATAGCATCAATGTATGATGGCCTAATGGTAATATAAGGAGTTGATTTATTTGTGTCTTGGGTTCAAAGCCTCTTTGATACGGATTTATAAAAAAAAAACTGGATATAACTCTTTTAACGCAGAAGAACTTCACTTCTCAGTAATCAAACGAAAATGAATGCATATAAGCAGTTCATTCACGTTCATGCTAAGTAAAACCTAGAAATTCAACTACAATCAATGCGTTTACATTTGGATTATTCTTGCATGCGTCTACTAAACTATAGAAGATGACGCACTAGCGGATGCCTCTCGGCTCTCGCATATATAGATAGAACCACCGTTGAACAAAGCATGCTTATCGAGTTGAGAATCATTAACGTGCAAGGATAAGACTATTTTCTCAATATTACGAACATGATAAATGGTTAAATGGTGAGAGATTGTGTGTCTCCTCTCATGCCTCTTTTCCCAAATATAGTACTCTCTCCATCTCAAAAAGAAAAATGTTTTAGAAGTTTTACACATACTAAAAAAAAATGAATATTCTATAATAAGTGTATTAATTTTTGGAATAAATGGTTTTCAAAAACTTTCAACCAATTGTAATTAAATAAATTTTTTGGTTGGTGACCACCAAGGAGATCACCCGACTAGGTCCATCCAAATGGTATAGGAATAAGGGCACGCAAAGAACAAGTGATCAAGTGTCTCGTCTAATTCTCCACAAAGCACACATGGTCGATCACAACCCCATCTTTTAATCCCAAGAACATGTGTTCAGTCGATCTTTAATCACTAGCCAAGTGATGAAGGCGAATCGAAGAACATGCTGGGAAAACCACACAATTTGACTCCATTCCTTTTTATTTTTCTGAGTACGAATATGTTCCCATGTCTTTGCAGCCAAGAAAAAAATCCTTGAACTACGACGGTAAATGCCGCCACAATTTCATTTTTTTCTAATGTCTAAATTGCAAGTAATGAATTAAATAATCAAGATAATTTGATGTCACATTGATTTTTTGAAGAATATATATGTTTCTAGGGATTTGAAGGAAACTGAAATTGTGGAGATGATGGAAGTTGAAAGAATGAGATGATCGGTTAGTGAGATTTTTTATTTTTAGCTTCTTTTTTTTTATGGAATCTATGTTTAGGAATGCTAAGGTGTCAGATATATCATATATGTGAAACCTCACACATTCTCTATGTGTAATGATAGATTGTAAAAGCCATAAGAAGAATGCAAGTTCATATTCTTTCCGGTTAGTTGGTGTATATAAACCAAAACCAAAACCAAAACCGTGTTAAAACCTGGCAACGCACATTATACCAACCACCAACCTGTCTTGTTTATTTTCTTATAATTCTCGTTAGATTTAATAATCACTAATAGCATACTTTAATTCGAATACTATAAAACCCATTTACTCTTATTAATTATTTAAACAAATATGTATACTTTAGATAATTAGATACATTCGTCTTCGTTTCCTTCCGAATTTAATTAATTAATAGGATCCAATAATTCATCCTATATCATTCATAGTATGATCTGTTTCAAACAATGTCAAACCCATTCAATTTAATGATGCTCTCCGGATTTTATGGAAAATAAAATGATTTTTGGTATATATCCGTCAAATACTATATAGACCTCAACTATGAAAAACCATCGTAAATGATATATACGGTGCACAAATACAGTTGAAACGGTTGTCTTATACTAGCGCGATTGTGATGTGATAACATCCACAATTATTGCATTTAATCTTATACTAACAAATTGTGACAAAAAAAAAATCTTATACTAACAAACATATGAATACAAAAGAATTAATCATAGTTAATTATTTACGGAATATTCTACTTGTAGACGTAAATGTCATTAATAAACGATCTTATCAGATGAACCTATTATTAAGCACTACGCGTTATATAATTATTGGATTGCATTGCATCAATGCGAATCACAAAAGAGAAACTTCGAGGAAATTACGAAAGGACAAGACAAAGTACGTGGCAGTGTCACGGGGCTTGTCGTTACTCCCACATCTTCAAGGGCCCATGACCACGAGCTTACAACTTCGATCTATATTCATTTATTTCGTTTTTAAGAAAACCAATACAAATCATAAATAATGTCATTGTCCATAACCAAAAAATTGACACATCTTACTACTATTTTGTATGGACTAACTGTTTCGATCTTCCCAAGCCCATTAGCTATAGTTACTTTTGATGGCCCAAACTTTTGTCTTGTCTTATGGCCCAACTAATCATAAGAAAACTCCTTTTTTTTTTTAGTAAGAAAATGAAATTACTATGTTCAGACTTCAGAGTACTTCCAATTCAGAGAATGATAGTTTTTATTTAATTTCATTGGTTTGTATCTGGCTTATATGTTATATTTACACCTAAATGGTTGTTTTTGTTGTTGTAATTTCTCATATAAATTCAAACCGAAATAACATTAAAAAGTTATAGAACTTAGCTTATACATAAGAGTCAACTGTAACACATAAGCACTACAAACTCCATACACTAACGAAAGTACAAAGTTGTGTTTGCATAACTTAGGAACTAGAGACAGACAAAAGCAGATGAACCTCCTCACTCCTCATTTCAAGCCAACATATTCTAAAAGAAAGGAAACATGAGATGTGTGTAAAGAAAGAAAGACGATTTTAGTACCTTAATCTCTCTCCACTCACTCCATCCTTTTGCGTTTGTTTTTCAGATTCGAAAACATCTGCTCAATATCTGCAGCGGTTATCACCTTTGACGGTCCAGCAGATTCCTACAAAAACAAAAAGAGATCAAGTCTTTTAAGATGTGCATCAGACTCAGAGAGGGTTATAGAGAAATCATTTTCTTTCAATGTATATACCAGTAAACCAGAGAATTCTTCTTTGAAGTCTTTGATGCCGTGAAGGATCTCAACTTTGGCTACATGGTCGAGATTATTCAGAAGATCAAGTGCTTCACCTTCTTGTTTCTCCAGTTTCTCTGTTCTCTTCTCCTTTGCCTTCTTCTCGTACTCAACAATCGTGTCCTCTGCATCAAGTAGATAGCTTACCTTTCTCTTGCTGTACATCTCAAGGCACTTTTTGCATTTGCATAGTATGTTCCTCCAGTTTTTTGTCAAAAACAGCGGTTTCTTCTCAAACTCAGTACACGAGTTTAAATCTGTCCCAATAGCACAACCATTGGCAGGCACTTCTTCCGAGTCATGGAGCTTCTCAGAACTTTCTGCTGCAACAGATTTTTCAGCTTCAGTACTGTTCTCAGGCTGGCCGGGTTCAGAATTGTTTAACTTGGTAGTTTCTGAACAAGCATTAGCCGAACCAGTGGAATCTACTTGAGCAGCAACCCACAACTTCTCGGGGTAAAGTGTAACAAACGAACAAACTGGGGAGCAGTTTTGACAAATGAAATCCTCATAGACCGGCTCTCCTTCCTCATCCGTTGGAATCTGTTACATCACAAAAGAAATTGAAGACCACGTGAGATGAGACGTCATCAACAAAATAAACCAGAATTAGTAAACTGCATACAAGGGTACACTATGGCTACTAACACTGTCAGAAGGCTTGAGACCGAGATGCGCCTCGTGAAACCAATCCTCACAGATACAACACTGTATCATCTCCACTTGTTCTTCCACATTTGGGTCAGGGTAAGGTTGGTCACAAGTGCAGTACAAGCCTTTGAAGTTATGGTTGTAAGAATTCTCAGAGTTATCTATATCTTTGCTCGGAAGAAGTTTGCATGCTAAAGTTCCAAACTTTGAGTTCCCACAATCACATCGGAAATTTCTCTTAGTCCAGAGCTCCAAAAGCTTTATAACCAGCACAATGTTTCAACCATTAGGAAACCCACTTGACACATCAGAATCAGATTTCTCATATAGTTAGACATAATCTAGCTATATCTATCATACCATACATACATACCTCATGGCCATCGTGACAAGATAAGCAACAAGCAGTGCAAATTCCAGCATTCCCCTCTGGGTTACATGTAAGGCATGAGAAAATCGCTTGTCTTTTCATGTAACCCTTTGCGTAAGTACACTCATCTCCCTCATCTCCACCCAACACCAAATCCGCTTCCTTCGAACCAACATTCACAAAAGAAGTTTACTGATATTAAACTGTGACTACACAAACAGACACAAATCTGAAGAAGAAAAAACAAAATTGATAGACTACTGAATTAATACAAACAGATAAAGACACACACACATGATCATTAGTAAGCGTAAAGCTCGAGACTGTAACATGAACATCCGAAAAAACCCCTCCAAATTAGGAATTACAATTTCCCTTATTTATGAATCAATAAGTGAAATTGCAAAAAGTGATAAACTTTGGGTAAGAATCAGGAACATAAAGCTTTGAAATTTGAAGAAATGGAGAAAGAGAATGGTTACCAGCTCTTCCGCGTCCATGCTTTCGATGTATTCTTTGATCGATACAGTTCCCTCAGCATCATCCTCGAAATTCCCAGATGCCATTTTTTTTGCAATTATCCAAAATCCGATTACTCTTGAGAATTTGACACCTGAAATCACCAAAAAAAACAAAAAAAGAAGCTAATTGAGAGATTCTTCCTGGAAAATAGAAACCCTAGATTCTTCGCGGAACAAAGAACGGGTAACGTAAATTGGGAAAATACCTACTAGTACCAGGTTATTAAAAGAGAATCGGAGTTGTAACACTCTTTTCGAGAGCAAACAGAGAAATTGGGGAAAATTCGTAAGGGTTTGGAGAAAAGGAGGATCTAAACTTAAATGCGAAGGTTATATAAGCCAGGGACTTTATGGACATTTTCCCGCCAATAATCCCTAATTCTCCCAATTTTCCCTCCATTCATTAACTAATAAAACTCATTAATATTGAAGTACAATCGGTTTTGAAGAAAAAACTCATTAATCGACGCTTACCATTTCCCTCTCAATGTGATTGTACAACAGTCTCTGTTTTGTTTTCATTCCTAATTTTGATATTTGCAATCATTTTCATTTTCCGTTCAGCACTAATTAGGATTCATATTGGAGCTACGCATACAATCTCCTTTCCCTCATGTTTAACCTCAACCGATGATATAGTGATGTTTGATGTTGGATTTACTGGTTCTTTTCTGTGTTCCCCTTAATGGCAAACATGATCTCAACAAGATTTTAAATGTCCAATATGGAAATATATTGCTTTCATTTTATTACAATTATTTCATTGTCGTTACATGTTGTGTGATTAGGTTAGTGGTCTTGCAGTTCCCGGGATTTTAAACTAAGATTGAAAAGTTGAAACTATTTTTTCAATCCATTTCTCCTCAATCTAAGACCTCTTTATAATTGCTATACTCTTAGGCAAGCGTCTGGAGTCCTCTGATTTTATATACATGGGTTTTCTCCAATGATTTTCATAGCTTTGTGCCCCTGTAAACAGGTCAGGTAATTCTTTATCTCATTTATTGAATTCCTTTTCTTTTTTCTCATGTGGAGGCATCACTTCAATATAGCTTGGTATATAACCCCTTTCAAATACAATAACTCCAAAAATTAGAGACGTCTCTAATGGAAATCCAGTAAACTGTTTTGACACTCGATGAGACAAAAATACATAAATGTCAATCATCAAAAGGTTGGAAGTTTGAATCTTTAAGGTGTTTCTCTACCAGCTTTCATGAATCATCCCAAGAAGTTTGTTTATCTTCATTTATCTTTGCAGTTCAAAAGGCAGAAAATGCTAACACGTTAAGTACATGAGTTAAGTACACTAAGTTATTTGGCTGATTTTCCTTCTTTGCGTTCACTTTCTCTCATTTCCCATTAACTATTACTTACTCTCTCATGTAGTTCAGAATTGTGTTAGAATAAGGATTCTCAATTTAGTTTGGTCTTTGATTTAAAAATACAAAGAGTTACTTCTATCCCAACCACGCTTACAATGACGTCTCTGAACTTCACCAAAAAGCAAGATTCAAGTCTAGGGGATGTTATTGTATATTATTGTAATCATGTCAATTTCAATATGGCAAGGGAAGTGAAGATTTGATATGATTGTCTCATTATATTTCATTTTCGGAATTATAACAATGTCTCTTTTCTGTATAATGATAGGTATATAATTCTATAAAGAGCAAAGATGAGATATTGTGAAGCATGAGATGACTAATTTATCATCTCTTTATCAAAGTTGGATAGGAGCCAGCATCACTGTGCTGAATCGGGTAATGTTTACAAGTTTTAAAATACAATCTCCACTTTACAAACCTCAGAGTCATAGGTTTAAGAGATACACTCCAAATAGTAAGCCAAAGTGAAGATGTTTGTTAATTTTTGTTTTGAGATAAAAATATGAAAACATATAAAGTTATGGCTGAAGTAGAAAATCATATTCACACAATCCATATTAATTGTGTTTGGATGGTCATTTATTGTTCAAAATCATAAATGGATTCTCGCTGAAATGTTGATAAGGTTCGACTTATCTCCATACATATGGCTGGATACAGAAATCCATCTAAAGCAATCTAAGAAATATGTATCCTATTAAAATAGGCCTCCAAAATATAAGTTTTGTGTCATTTCTTATGTTCATTGTTGGTTTTCATTCACAGGTCGGGGTAGCAACCAGACTTGACTACATGGTAATGATAAACACCATATTTTTGGTAATTCAAAGCAGCTGGAATTGTAGGTGTCCGAGGGAAGCATTCTTCCTACCAGTTGGTGTACCTTCACTCTCGACACTTCCATGAAATATTAAATCAATGTGCAAGAGAATGTCAAGCAAGGGATTATGGTTCGTAAGTGGTATAAGAGCAAGACAGTATTTGGTGGATCAAAACAAAGAAATTTATCATTTGTATAAGGTAGATTTGTAACTTATCACATTCATGCATATCTGTTTTTCGGTCTCATTTTGATAATAAGTTGCAGGAAACGAGAGACTATTTCATATAGTTAAGCGTCAACTAAGATTCATCTTCACAACTACATTCGTTGATGCATCGAATGGGTACATTATAAGACACATGAGAATGTCTCAAAGTTACAAAAAGAAAGAAAACTAAAGAACAAAACTTGTGTCAAATGTTTTCGTAGCTGGAGAAAAAAGCGGGAACCTCTATCTAGACACATCGCTAGAAAAAATAAAGCATAACTCACTTCATACAACCATTGAGTTTACTTTTATACATGTAAACCCTTAATTTATGAATCATAGGATGCTCGAAGAATGTATGGAGTTAACTCCTTTCAAATTTCTCTAGATCTTGCTATAGATAGTGTCATCCTCAACCATATGAAAACGTTATCACGTCGACACATGTCTAATATTTCATATGGTTCGTAAAATGTTTCCAGACTTTATTTGGTTACTAACATATGCTTGCGAGAATATATGAGTAATCACCAAGAATAGACAAATACCTTATGCACACTTTTGTAGATTACATGTACAATTACCATATAAACAATGTCCCTCTAATTTTCAAATCATCAAAAAATTTAAAAGAAATCCTTTCTCTAACTTTAATTTTAACCAAAACAAATATAATTAACGTTTGCTCTGTTTAAACCAAAAATATTAATGATTTTGTATCATCAAAATCCAAATAGTCGACGAAAACAAATATGCATAAACATATGCAAACAATTATGCTAAGTTTATATTAAAAAATTATTGGTAAGGAATGAGTTAAAGGATAACTAAAAGTGTATGCTGCTAAAAATTAAATTTTGGATTGATGTTGTATAAACTCTCTTCGTTTCTTAAATATTGTTGTTTTACAAAAAAATTGTATTTCATAAATATTGCTTTTTTTATATTTTATGTAACTCTTATGAAGTAATGATGATAAATGGTGAATTTCAATATATATTAATTTTATTATTGGTTTATAATTATAGAAAATTGTTTAGTACAAAAAATAATGTATTTATAATTAACTATTAATAAATTTTTCTAATATTGTTTTTTAATATGTGTGAAAACTCTAAAAAAACAATATTTTAAAAACATAAGGAGTATATTTTAGATAAATTTTATGTAATATGTATATTTCAATAATTTTAATCATGTTTAACAACTTATCATTTATCTATTTTTATATTTGATACACATAAAAATTTCTTTTGAATCCACAAAATCATCAGCTATGATACAATTTTATTCAAATCAAATTATTACACAACATACTCAGGCGTAACTCGGGACATCCTGAATGCAAAGACGATAGATGGACACATGTTAGAAAAGCGAGAGATAGACAATACACGAAATATACAAAAACTCGGCGCACCAAATTTCCATTTTAATAAAAAAATTAAGATATTTACGATACTATCAACTGGATTTATACAGATTGAAATCAAACAATCTTTATTTTATACAAAATCTTAGAACAAAACGTTGTTCTAACACATAGACATGTATTCCAGCATTTAAAACAATTTTTAATTGTTGCAGATCTATACTAACAGTTTAAACTACTGTTATTTATGAAATGAGAATTAGAATATCTGTATGTAATGAATTATGAATTTTCATGAAAATGGACATTTCATTACTAATAATGGTTACATACTTATTTATTTCTACTTCAAGTTAATGAATGAGGAACATTTTAAATAAATTTTTTTTTGTCAATCATTGATGAAATCTAAACTAACTAATAATATAAGTGATACGGTAAAATCATGTTTTAATCGTTGTTATATCAGCTAATTAGCATAACAAATCCATATTAATTTCATTTGAACGACATTCACACACTGTATTGGGCTTAATATTTAGCCCATTAAGAGTTTGAATACGAAGTTTGACTATTTGACAATTCACGGTCAGAGAGTAGCAGCAACCAATCACAATCGTAGTAGGCGTCTTAACTCTCCTATCCGTCAAGCCGTGTGGTCCCTATCTCACACTTTCGCACAATTAACAAATAGAAGAAGCAGAAGAAGAAGAGAGAGAGAGAGAGAGAAATTTCCGGTTCTAGAGAGAGAGATCGATCATGTCGCAGCAGAAGAAATTCATCTTCCAGGTTGAAGAAGGTAAAGAAGGTAGCGATGGTAGACCTTCAGTTGGACCTGTGTACCGGAGTATCTTCGCCAAAGACGGATTCCCTGAACCGATCGAAGGAATGGATAGTTGTTGGGATGTTTTCCGGTGAGATTTTCTTCGCTACTTTTAATCGATCGGAATTTGTTTTGCATGAGTCTATTTTTCCGATTCGTGCTTAGGTTTTGATCCGCGATCTGAACTTGACTGTTGACTGATCGTGGAAATTACTCTGACTTGCAGTTTTTTTTGGTTGTTTTGTTTTATAATTCTCAAAGTAGTATGAACAATCTCACAAGATCTCATGCACAAGAGCTCGAAATCGATAGAAAATATAATTTGTTGGTTAACGATTTCGCCTTTTTTCTGAGTCTTTTGTGACTTATGCATTCATTTGTCTTGTGTGCTTATTGTTTTGCAGTATGGCTGTTGAGAAATATCCAAACAATCCAATGCTGGGACGCCGTGAGATTGTCGATGGAAAGGTGTTGTTACTATCTCTTGGCATTTTTTGATTTTTGTGATTTCTATTTGAGTTATGACAGGTTTTTTTATTCACTTGTATTTTATTTTTCTTAGGCTGGTAAATATGTATGGCAAACATACCAAGAAGTCTACGACATTGTCATAAAACTTGGAAATTCTCTTCGTAGTTGCGGAGTTAAGGAGGTTAAGATCCATCTCTTTTCCTTTCTGAAATCTAGCTTCAGTCCCATTATTTTCTTCTGCGGGAATGTGATTATTAGGTCAATTGTTCTTGTGTCTTCTTATTTGTGGGAGTTTAGAAAGCAAAATGTGGTATCTATGGTGCCAATTCTCCTGAGTGGATCATAAGCATGGAGGTAATCTTGCAGTTTAATCATGATAATATCATCGATTACGATTTTGTTAGAGGACTGACATTGTACTTATGATGTAGGCCTGTAATGCACATGGACTCTATTGTGTCCCGTTATATGATACACTAGGTATGCCTTTTTCAGTTATCTCCAATATATGCTAGAATGATAAATGCACCAATCGATATCGAGTGGGCTGACACAAATATTTTAGCTAGTTGATATGTTTTTCTTGTTGCGTGTTAATTGTATAGGTGCTGGTGCTGTTGAATTCATCATTTCCCATTCAGAGGTTTCAATTGTCTTTGTGGAGGAGAAGAAGATCGATGAGGTACAGTGAGAGTAGTTTATCTTCAATGTTAAATATGTATTTATCACTTTCATGTATCGATGACCGTTAAGAAATTTTACTAGTTGTGGATCTTTTTCTCATCACTTCCTTTTCCTTTTGATTATCAGTTATTTAAGACATGCCCAAATGCAACAGAGTACATGAAGAGTGAGTAACTCTTATTTTTGTTCACCCCTTTTGGCCTTTTAACATGAAGAGTGAGTAACTCTTATTTGTGTACATGATGCTAATGATCAATTGTGCCTGATTATAATTACAGCCGTTGTGAGCTTTGGTGGTGTCAAATCTGAACTAAAAGAACAAGCTGAAAATTTTGGGTTGGTTATATATGCTTGGGATGAATTTTTGAAGCTGGTATGAGACTGTCATTTGCTTTTTCCTGAAATTTACTGATTCTGTGATATTTCTTTCCACTGGTCTACTAACTACTTGCCATGTCTTTACTTTTAATTGCGAATATTTCTGCCAGGGCGAAGGAAAGCAACACGAACTCCCCATCAAAACAAAAAGTGACATTTGCACGATTATGTATACTAGTGGAACCACTGGTGATCCAAAGGGAGTGATGATTTCTAACGAGAGCATTGTTACTCTTATCGCTGGTGTGATTCGTCTACTGAAAAGCGCTAACGAAGGCGTGAGTTTCCTTTTTGTTTTCACGCATTTGTCATTATTCAGAAGAAGCTTTAGTTTCTCTTGTACTTGGCTCTGGTCTTAATTGATTTCCTTTTTGGCTTTGCAAATCAATAGTTGTCTGTGAAAGATGTGTATCTTTCTTATCTTCCTCTTGCACACATCTTTGACCGAGTTATCGAGGAGTGTTTTATTCAACACGGTGCTGCAATTGGATTCTGGCGTGGGGTCAGTACTCAGTACAGCTCAAAGCTCATTATATGAACAAGTTTTGAATTTGTTACTTTAACTGTCTTCGGGGTGTCTTCTCAGGATATCAAATTGTTGATAGAAGACCTTGGTGAGCTTAAACCAACAATTTTCTGTGCTGTACCTCGTGTCCTAGATAGAGTTTACTCAGGTAAGATTTTCGAAAAATCACATGTCCAAGTATTTTCAATTCCCCACTTTATTGAATTTCTTTCGTGTATCATCTGTTTATCCCAAATAACTGCATCTGAGGTTTTGCATTTGTACCACATAACACCTGCATAAAACTATTATGTGGATGTAAACATCACTTTTAATGATACAAAGTGTATTTATGATAGGCTGTCATTTTTTCTCCTTTGGTGGATGTCTCATTTTCCCATTATGTTATGCTTAGTTCTTTTCTAACGTTCAATTCGATTTCATATCACTGATATACATGGTTTCTTCTTTTCACCAACTTATCCGTGTTTCATTAAGTTGACCTATTATAAATCCAACAGGTCTTCAGCAGAAGCTTTCTGCTGGTGGAATCTTGAAAAAATTCATGTTTGATTCTGCATTTTCTTAGTAAGTTAGCGTTCACTTTACTTCTCTGTTTCACTAGTCTTTAAGGAATTAGATCTAACACTTAAACATCTGCAGTAAATTTGGACACATGAAGAAGGGACAGACTCATGTGGAGGCCTCTCCAATTTGTGACAAACTTGTGTTCAGCAAGGTAGCAAAGTTCTTCATTATAATAGCTCACTTCAAAATATCTGAAGAGCCTAACACTCATCACTACGAAACTTCATAGCAAGTAATTCCCTTTCTTTCTCGCTCAGGTTAAACAAGGGCTCGGAGGCAATGTGAGGATTATTCTCTCTGGAGCTGCTCCTCTCGCTACTCACGTAGAGTCATTTCTAAGAGTTGTGGCTTGCTGTCATGTTCTACAAGGATACGGTACCCATTCATAATATTGACTTCTTTAGATCCAAATAATCTGTATAAACGAGCCATTTTCCATAAAGTCAGTATCTTACATTCAATCACCTAGAATGTGAGAAACAATTGGACTTCTTTTTCTGTGTTATTTCCTTAACTGAGTCGTCCAATGGGCCTTTACCAAATAAATTGAAATTAAGAGATTGTTCTTACCAATGCGGTAGTGTGAAACTTCATGTTAAACCCAGAAACAGTGAAAGACTACGTCATTGAATATTGATTTCCGATGTATCAGTATGAATGAACATGGACCAAAATAGAAATTTTGTTGTAAACGAGTTTGTCTTACTTTTAACAGTTAGGTTTAGAGGTGGGTTTCTTCTTGGGGTTAATGCAATTTGTTCAGGTCTAGTGTGGTTATCAGTTTCAGTGTAGAGGTAGTTGATTTAGGCAGGCTAGAACGGCCACCTATATTGTTTGCAATTAAAGTCTTAAGTCTGTACTAGAGTAGTACTGTATGTTGATCCCACACCAACAGAGAATGTGATTCACTTGACTGTTTCTTATTCTATGATTGTACCTTGTGTAGGTCTAACTGAAAGCTGTGCTGGAACTTTTGTCTCGCTGCCAGACGAGTTGGACATGGTTGGCACAGTTGGTCCACCCGTGCCAAATGTGGATATACGCCTTGAATCTGTCCCTGAAATGGAATATGATGCTCTTGCAAGTACCCCACGTGGTGAAATCTGCATTCGGGGAAAGACACTTTTCTCTGGATACTACAAACGTGAAGACCTCACAAAAGAGGTTCTCATTGATGGATGGCTGCACACAGGTATTTATCTCTCTGAATCTCTCATTTGTTAAGAAAAATAAAAAATGTTACTGTTGAAATGTTTAACGAAATGGTTTAGCTACTGCCAAACAATCATTGTCAATCTCGGTTTTTTGTAATACGGTGAGTTCTTCTGACACTTGGCTTCTCGCCATCATATCACAGGTGATGTTGGTGAGTGGCAACCAAATGGAAGCATGAAGATAATTGACAGGAAGAAGAATATCTTCAAACTCTCACAAGGAGAATATGTTGCGGTCGAGAACTTAGAAAACATTTATGGTGAAGTACAAGCTGTTGATTCCGTAAGTCTCGCTATCGATACATTGTCTTCTCTTACATAATGTTTTGGTAAGATTTACATCTACTAATAACCACAGCCTTCCTCGTCTTTCCATCAACTTCATTAGGTGTGGGTGTACGGGAACAGCTTTGAGTCCTTCCTAGTCGCAATCGCCAATCCAAACCAGCATATCCTTGAACGCTGGGCTGCAGAAAACGGTGTGAGCGGTGACTTCAGCGCTATCTGTCAAAATGCAAAGGCAAAGGAATTCATTCTCGGAGAACTCGTTAAAATGGCCAAAGAGAAAAAGGTTTTTCCATCTTCATTTATGAATTCATGATACTTTGTGTCTATTCATTTCATTTAATCTCCTACTGTGTTGAATTTTTTCAGATGAAGGGGTTTGAGATTGTCAAGGCGATTCATCTAGACCCGGTAGCGTTTGACATGGAACGTGATCTCCTCACCCCAACCTACAAAAAGAAGAGACCTCAATTGCTGAAACACTACCAGGTAACATAGAAACTCAATTCCATATTGAATGCCGTAAAAATCTATTGTGGCGTTAAGCATTAACACCAATCTTGTCCTTTATCTGACAGACTGTGATCGATGAAATGTACAAGACCACAAATGAAAAGTTAGCTTCGAGAGGTTAAAGATAGATTCATCATCACTCTCGGTCTCTTGCTTTGCTTTTTCTATGGGTAAGACTTTGTTAATAGGAAGGCTCTTTCTTTCATCTGTGTAAAATATTTGGATATTTCATAGCATCAGATCAGAGCTCTGCTACACTTACGTCTTTTTTTTCTTCTCTTAATGAGAGATCTACTTTGGTCTATTTTTCATCTTATGAAATCTACTTTTATGTTGAATACTTAAAATGTCAATGCTTCTATAGATTTTTTTGTGGAAACTCTTTTGAGAATAATTATTTTTGGGACGGAGTTACACAACTGGGATTTGCTGAATTTTGCTCTGTTCAAATGCAAAATATTCTTCATTACCTAAACTTTATAGAAAAAAATCAAAACAAATGACGCTGTCGCATTTGTTCGTAAATTTAAAAAGATCACATTTTATATTGGAACGAACATACGTACATCCGATTAAACAACAAAGAAAATATTATTTTCTGCGATTTCCGCTAAAATCCAAAACAAATAATTTAGTAAAACATATTTGTGTGCACTGCCTTAAAATACAACCTCTTTTATTGTTTTTTTTTTGTAGTAAAATACAACATTGTTCAACTTTTTTTGCTTAAAATTCAAATGGATCATTGAATTACCATGTGCGTCACGAAATCAGATAGAATCTCCGGTACAGTGATAAGTTCTCCTTCCCGTGGAAGCACTCGCGATAAAGGCGAATTTTGTAGAGCAACCAACTCTTCCCTGTTATACTTCACCCTCTGATCTGTATCCACAAATATCAAACTTTCAAACTATGACCATTTATATAATCACATATCTTTCCCTATCATGATATTTTGTAACAGACCACGTTATTGAAAAGGGCATTACCTAGGAAACTCCTGGGAACAACAGCAGAAGTCCCCGGCATCCGGTTGTTCTTCCTCTTCGATATCTTTGCCGAACTCTGCAGAGGAGATGATCGAGGAAGAGGTTGATTTTTGTCGGGATAAGAAGATTCCTGCGCAAACTCATGCCTCACTTTTATATCAGGATGCCTTTTGCAGAGACCAGCAATAGCGTCTTTGGTTAGAAGCCAACAGCCTTTGAGGTCGAGTGTTCTCAAGCTTAACTGCGGTCTAAACTTCTCGAGACCAAGGTTGGTCAAAACCGCATCTCGAACACCAAGGCTGACTAGGTTTGGGAGAGAGGCGAGATGGTGGAGAGTGGCATCTGTGAGAGACGTGCTTCTAAGAGACAAGTGTGTTAATCCGGTTAGGCTACTTAGAGGGTTTAGAGCAATGTCGCTTAGGTACGGATGTTCTAGACTCAGTCTTTTAAGGGAGGCTAGAGATTGTAACGCTGCTAGTGACGGCTTTGTTTCCTCTTCCTGTGGAGATTGTTCCTGGATGAATCCTGAAAGAAAGAGCGAGCTGTGGAGTTACATTTTGATCGGTTCTTATATGTTTGATAGTTTTAGAAGGCCCATACATACCTCGGATGCTGGTCATGCTCAAGTCAAGGTCCTTAACGCAAGGCATCATGGTGCTGATATATAAGATGGAGAGATCGTCAACAAATGTCTGGGACAGAGATAATGTCTCGAGCCGCGGTAAATGTTGGGAAAGAATCTCGACCCCAGTGGAACTGATTTTTGTATCCGAGACATTGAGATTCCTCAGAGTATAACCAACACATGCTACAAACTCAACCGAATCATCTCCGAAAGCTGTAGAGCTCAGATCAAGATGTTCCAGCTTCGTCATAGTTTCTAAGAAGGCGAAGTTTTGGAGGGAAGTCTTGGAAATGTCTAAGTAGGTTATACAGCTTTTGTTGGTGAAGGAAAAGGCCTCGGTTTCAGCGCTAAAAGTAGCTCCAGATAAAACGAGCTTTTTCAAGGAAGCCGATGCGGAGCTATGAGTTATTGATATGGAGAGAACAGTGCACTTGTTCATGTGTAAGCATTCAAGATGCGGTATGTTTGGAGCCTGTGTGACGCTGGTCCACGAGAGATTGAGGAAGCTCAAGTTTAAAAATTTACGAATACCAACAGCTCCTTGGTTGGTTATGTTGCTCCCCCAGATGTCGAGGTACTCTAGCTTTGTCAGTGCCTGAGGAACAAAAAGGATCTGGCAATCAGGTTTTAAAAAGATTGAACGCATAAATGATTATTTAGGCATGTTTGTGATTAGTGAAATTGGACCAGAAAATCCTATCGCATGACACGTGATCTTCATTTGGCATGGATTATTGGGTTTAATAACCAGCAAATGACAGATCAATTAAAGAATCCTGGAATAAGACTAAACAGTTTCTATGCACAACATAGCACGTGAAGGCTACAATTCTAGTAATTCCTATGATGTAACTAGATAGATGATTACCAAACTACACAATTCGGTCACATACATTGAGCAAATAATATTTAAATTTGTCACTACACCATCATATATGACTATATATATAGAAAGAGAAACGCAAGGGCAAAAATCTAGTACCTGGAGAGAACTCAAGTTGTGATCAGTGACAGGTAAGCCACCCAAATCTAGAAGAGACAAGTTTTTAAGTGAAGCAAGAAGAGAAATTCCAGTTTCTGTAACTCCCGTCTGTGAAAGCCACAACTTTTCCAGATTTGTAACAGACAAGAGGTGCTTTATACCCGCATCCATAACCTTTGAACATCTTGAAAGATTCAACTCCGTCAAACTTGTTAATCCTGAAATTCCAATATCATATAAAGACCTTACTTTGTCATAAATTTTCTTTTGCAAAATTGAAAGTATTTCGTTTAAAATACCTGTGATAGGCCAGACGGTAGAATTGTTAATTCTCAGGCAATCTGAAAGATTCAGCGAATATAAATTAACAAAGCCTCCAATATAAGCCATCCATTCTCCGTTAATGGAGCTTTCGCCTCGGAGATCTATTTTCTCTACAGAATGTTTGAATACTCTGAAGAAAAAAGTCTTGTTTAGTTGTGATAGAGATGAATGCATATAATTTATTCCATAAATATGAAAGTGAAAACTACCGGAGTTCTAGATAGATAAAGAACTTAAAATTTCCATATGAATCATTTGATCTCTAACTTCTAAACACAATCAAAATGATTGGTAACACAACCAGCAAACTTAAATTATTTTAATGGCTTTGCAGCGACATTTTCTAAGATGTTGAGGCACCCTGAGCCAAACTCCCAAAACCATCAATCATATTAACACTTAAGGAACCAAAGCCAATAAACCTTCAAATCTTACAAAAACAATCAAACAATATATCAGTGAGTTTTTTCTATTAGAGCTTACAATAGTTCAGTGTTGATGAAATCAATCAATTTCCATAACTTTGACTAATATAAAGATGAATTTGCAACACAAACAAAATTCTAGAGCCACCAGATCTAACAATTCAAGAATAAATTGTTCAACATTAAGTCTAATGAATCAAATATCCTGCAAAATCTAAGATCCCAAGCGATCAATCAGCATCTCAAATCCAATCATACATTTCAGATCAAATTCAGGTTCATTTTCATATTTCCCTGAGAAACGATTAGAAACATGGAAACTGTAAAAAGGAAGTTAAGAGTTTACTCGAGTAACGAAGGGAAAAGCAGTCGCCGGCTAAGGAGGCGACGGAGGAGAGCATCGGCAAGGTGAGGAGGCAGCCGTTCTAGGCTCCGCCGCTGAAGACGCCACAGTTCCACGGCGTCTCCGTTCCTGCAAGCTGCCTCTAAGCATAGACGCACCAATGGACTCTCCATCTCCATCGTTGAAATTTCTGATTCTTCGTGCCCGATTAGGTTTTTTTTGCTTTAGAATTCAAAGTTATAGGTCTTTTCTGGCTGCGACCCTAAAGTTTTATCATTTATATATGAATTAGAGAGTCCTTGGAAATGTGACAAAAATCTTTTACAAAATATTTTTAAAATAAATATTTACTTCTATAATTAAATCAAAAGAGTTTTCAATTAATATTGTTTTAAGATTTTCGTTTTTCATTTTTATAGAAAATTAACTTCTATTAAAATTAATAATAAAAAATTTTTAAAGAGATTTTAACATGTTTTGTGAAAAAAACTTCTCAAATTTATAACAATAAATACAATTATTTTTTTGAAATATTTTTTTTTAACATAAGACAATTTGAAAGTAAGAAAAAAATTCTTAAATTTGAAAGTAACAATTTTTATTTAATCCATGTTTCATTTATAAAATTTATAATTATATATTTTAATATTTTAAAATATTAAATAATTTATTGTCTTCTAAATTTTACTTAAAATATTCGGATAAGTCAAATTTAACATAATTTATATGTATGATACAATATATTAACGAAAAGGTTGACACTGCAAAAACAATAGAAATGAGAAAAGTTTTAGAAAAAACAAAATTTTACTTAGTTATTTTGATAGAAAATTAATTCAAAGACCAATTTCAAAAAATCAATTCAATTGTTTTTTGTTATTTAAAATTGTAAATGAAAGTTGATAAAAAAGATAAAATCGTAAATGAGTTTATTGTTAATGTTATTAGAATTAATGCCAACAAACGGAGAAAAAATGTTTTTCTACCATATTAAAAAAAAATTGAACTGAAGTCGAAATTGAACATCATTAGCAATTTTAACCATGTACTAATATTTTTCTAATTTATTTGATTTCTAAAAATATTAACCGCATATAACCGCAAATATAGTTTGATAAAAAAAAATTATATTTTAAAACATTTAAAATATAAACTATTGAAAATGTGTACATATGATATCAAACAATCAAAAAAAACATTTAGCATCTAAATTAGTCTAAGAAAAATTCTAAAATTTTAAGTAGTTTTGATAATAAAAAAATAACTTACGAAATAAAAAAATTATGTCATGGTTTTCCTTTAATAGTTTAGTAATATTTTCTTGTTATCAGAGTTATTAACATTTTTAAAATAGGTAATACAACTTTAATATAGACTATACTAGAGATTGCCCACGCGATGCGTGGGTTTAAAAATTAAAATTATAAAATATGCAATAATATTTTAACTTATTGATTATTTATGAATTTAATATTACAAACTTTAATGTTTATACTAAATAATTATCTAGGTTCGAAAACTAAACATTTATACCAAATTATTGATACAATGTTATATGTAAAAAAAAGAGATTGTTCATTAATAAAAATTTGTATATGAATTGACATAAACTTGTAGGAGATATATATTATGTAAGTTAATAAAAATGTAAAGTAAAGTTAAGAAATATGTTTGGTCTTTTTTTTTCTTGCATCAAACACGTTCGTAAAAAGAAATTTATTGATCCGACAAGTTGTAGTACGCTTGACGCCTTTACTTAAACATATGCATCACCTCAACATAGATGTTGGAACTTATCTCTATGTTTATTTCATTAGAACTTTCAATCGTAAAAAGAGAATAATTATTGCTTGATTATATTTTTGTCTTTCTTTTGATCGTTTTGATGTAATTTTTATCTTTCACATTGACTCATTGGTGAATTGTATTATGTTTTTATCGTCGTGATTAAAGTGTGGAATGAATAATAAAAATAAAAAAGAGTTTTTATGGATTCACAATTTGTGATGGAGTAGATTTTTCTTTCAAAAGTTCTTGGTTAGTACTTTCTCTAGTAGAAATTTTTTTAATTGCACTAATTACTTTTTTATGTGTTATTAATTTTTTTTGGTGTAGTATATTGTTGGGTTTTAATTTAATAATTGCACAAAATTTTTTTTTATGTGCTATTAAGTTTTGTTGATGTAGTATATTGTTTGGTTTAATAAATAAAATATATATTTTTCAAACCATTTAAAAATTTACAATAACACATTTTATTTGGAATCATATTTTTTATGGATACCAAAAACAAGAAAAAAACAATGGCTAATATATATTACCATTTATTGGAATTAATTAACATTAGAATTAGCTATTAAATTGTTGGAATTGATTGTCAAAGTTATTAGAAAGAAAAAAATAGATATAAATTTTTCTTTTTCTTTTAAATAAATAAATTTAAAAAACACATGTCAAAAGAGTAGGTGACACATGGCAGCCTCTCATAACTTTGGTTTGAAAAAATCTTACTGTATTATATTAGATTTGAATCAAACCCAAAGGCTCATCACTAATTTTGTTCCTTGTCGAAGACTTTGTTGTGCAAAATTTAGGTTTATATGGCCAAATATCAAAACACCAAACTCGATTTCTCGCGGAATTGAAACGACATTTGCGAGCAAAAGGTTCCCAAATCAACCAAGAGAAGTGACAATCGTCGAAGAGATGAGATCAAGATTCGGGATCAGATTAGCTTTCAGCCATTTCCAATTGCGGATACACAACCAAACTCTGTTGGTAATAGTACGGAATTTTCATTTGTGAAAGAAAAAACACCTACTACATTTCTATGAAGATCCTTATTGGGCCAGTAATTGACACGACATATGGGCCAATACATCTAAAATCCGGGTCAAAATTACGAGCCCGTATTGACCCGTTGATACACGTGTGTTTGGCACGTGCTCCTTCCGGTGGACGTTGCCTCCTCCACTGCACACACATATTTTCTCCTTCCCCTTCTCCTCCTCCTTATTAACTGCGCGCTTTATCCATTAGTATTAAATTAATAATTTCACAGATTTTTCTCTCCTCCCAAAAACAAAACCTCTCCAAAAAAATCTCAATCTCTCCACTCAATGTGGCGAATCTCAGCCTCCGTTTTCCTCTCCCTATGCCTCGCCGCTTCCGTTTTCACCCTCTCTTCGTCGTCGGAGGCAACATGTTCCGGTATAGTCCCATTACGGTACCGGAACGATAAGATCTCGATTACGGATTTTGGCGGCGTCGGAGATGGTAGAACGGTGAATACGAAGGCGTTTAGGGCGGCGATTTACCGGATTCAGCATCTGAAAAGGAGAGGAGGTACGGTTCTGTATATACCTCCGGGAGTTTTTTTGACGGAGAGTTTCAATCTCACTAGCTATATGACTCTTTACTTGGCTAAAGGTGCTGTAATCAGAGCTGTTCAGGTATGAATTTCCTCAGATTTCGGTTTTAGATTTTGGGTTCGGATTTAAACCGTATTTAAGATATGGTTTGGTTCTCGGATCGATTATTTTGGTTATGTTCGGATTGAACACCCTCTAGGACTGAGTAACAGGATTGGTTAGTTTCTGATTTGAAATTTGAAATTTGAAATTCATTTCATTAGTTAAGTTGATAAATGATAGTAGATCGTTCGTACACATTCTTGGTGAATGGTCTCTATCTGTTTTTTTCTGGAAGTGAGTGAGTGATTATGATCCAATGATCGAATTAGTGCTAGTAAAGATCCTTCATTTCAAAATCTGGCAACTAGATTGATATTTTTAGTAAAGTATTCTAAAAATAGAAATGATTTTTTTTCTTTTCTTTTTGCTTGCTTTGGTTGGATCTGAATACTGAAAATGTAATCAAGCTGATATTCTGATCAAGATTATTTATGTAAGTAATCATTGAAGATTTGGGGAACCATGCACGTATAATTAATTAATAAGTAGTAGAGTACATATTTGGGTAAATGGTAGGTCCAAACATCATGGGACCGTCGGGTCTAAAACGTTATTGTATGCCATGTGGTGTTACTGCCTTTATGTCTATGTTTCAATAGCTCACCCAATTCTATAGCTGGCAATTTTTGTCGCTTCACATCATCCGATTTTGGATATCAAAAAATATAATACTAGTAAAATTAAATCTTGGTTAGAGTGTTTTATTAGAGTGAGGAGTGTGGACAGTTTTTGGGGTTTCATCGTCGTTTAGTGAGAATCTCACTTCATTCGGAGTAGGATGCTGCCATATTTGTTATTCATTTCTCTATTTGATTAGATTCTCTGCTTGGTTTTGTATTCATGAGTAAAGAACATGTTAGGAGATCTCGGGGATGAAGAGATCGCCCTTGAATATATTTTCTTATACGCTTTAGGAAAGTTAATATTTGTGTATATTTCCTTGTGTTAAATAGGTAGATTTCCTATTATCAAATATGTAAAAAACTTGTTCACCAAGTTATTATCTTGAATAAATAAGCCTATTAATTAATGAATAAAACTGAGAGAAACTATTTTACTACTAAGGTTTCCTCCAAAATATATTAGAACAAAACGCTACTTGTCATTGTATGTCTGTGTGTTAATGTCTTATGACCGACTTTCATATTAGTGATCCTTTGAATTGGTTTGTTGACCTTTATGGTGTGTATGTGTGTGTGTTTGTTGACTTCAGGATACATGGAATTGGCCATTGATTGATCCATTGCCATCTTATGGAAGAGGGAGGGAATTACCGGGGGGACGGTATATGAGCTTTATTCATGGTGATGGCCTTCGTGATGTAGTCATCACCGGTGAGTTTGGACCGTCTTATACTCTTTATATATAGCTAAATAACACACTCTTAAGTAGTGTAGTATTTGTCAAACAGTAGAATATGAGTTTTTTTTTCTTTTCAAAATGTAGTCTTTAACTAAAACATTAGTATTGGGCTGCGGTTTTATTGGTTGAGGAAAAGAATAATTAAAACCAATCAAATCTTTAGTTTAAAACAAGATCTTAGTACAAGAAAAAATTCGGATTTTTACTTAAGTAGACTACCTAGTACATGTCGAGGAACATAGTGTTTTTCTTTGTTTCCTTTCGGTGATAAGATTTTGTAAACACTCTTCTTATATTACATTGCAACATTATTGTACACAGGACAAAACGGGACAATAGATGGTCAAGGAGAAGTGTGGTGGAACATGTGGCGCAGTAGAACACTAAAGTTCACAAGACCAAATCTAATCGAGTTCAAGAATTCAAAGGAGATCATAATCTCCAATGTTATCTTCCAAAATTCACCCTTCTGGAACATTCATCCTGTGTATTGCAGGTATACAAAGCTACTTACTTCCTTTTACATCTCCCAAGGGTTTTTGTTATGGTATTGACTCGGTTATTTGTTATGATCCGTGGCAGCAATGTGGTCATTCATCACGTTACCATCTTAGCTCCACAAGATTCGCCCAACACCGATGGAATCGATCCAGGTTTCCACCTCATCTTTTCTTCTTTCTTCCATCAACAATAGATTGCTTGGTTGAAAACATAATCAAACATGTCTAGATGGGAACTTGAGACATCTTAGTATATGAATTATAGCTCTTCCTTGCTCATCACCCCATCGGTTTATTATCATCTGAACAAAATTAAATTTGTTGATAGATTCCAGCTTCAACGTCTGCATAGAAGACTCCTACATCTCAACAGGAGACGACCTTGTGGCAATCAAAAGCGGTTGGGACGAATACGGGATCGCTTTTGGCCGTCCAAGCTCAAACATAACAATCCGCCGCATTACAGGATCTTCCCCGTTCGCAGGTATCGCGATAGGAAGCGAAACATCAGGAGGAATCAAGAACATCTTAGCAGAACACATCAGTCTCTCCAATATGGGCGTTGGAGTCAACATCAAGACAAACATTGGTCGTGGAGGATACATCAAAAACATCAAAATCTCCAACGTCTATGTCGAAAACGCAAAGTACGGGATCAAGATCGCCGGGGACACTGGAGATCACCCGGACGCGAACTATAACCCGAACGCTCTTCCAGTCGTTAAGGGAATACATATCAAGAACGTTTGGGGAGTTAACGTTCAAAACGCTGGCTCCATTCAAGGTCTTAAGGGCTCACCTTTTACAGGTAATTAATTATATTTTGTTATTAGTATTATACCATATCGAGATCATATACATATTTGGTTATGGAAGTAATTTGGAAATTATGAAATTATATAGGGATATGTTTGAGTGAGATAAATCTACATGGAAGCTTGAATTCGTATCGGACGTGGAAGTGTTCTGATGTTATTGGAACATCACTGAAGGTTAGTCCTTGGCCGTGTTCGGAGCTGAGAACTACCGGCGGATCTAATTCCTGTTCTTCCATTTTCTGAAAACTTCCGACCAAGTTTCTCCTCTTCCATTCGTTTATAAACAAAATATTTATTTCAAATTTGCAGTTATGTTTTGTATTTTTTTCTCCCAGTATATGTTTGTATTTTTAAGACTAGTAAAGTCAAATTATATAATGGATATATTTTAAAAATGATGAAAGTTAAGAAGATTTAGTAAGTCATAGTAAATTACTAAATTAATATTTGAGAGTCAACTATATATATATATTTATCTATTTATGTTTGTAATGAATTTTTTTTAATATAAAAGTAGAGAGAATGACTTTAGTATTATAGAGAACATGGTTTATTCTTAGTCTTCCACTCAATCATTAATTTAAATTTTGTAAAAATATGAGAGAATATCAGAGCAAAATTTCTTTTCTTATTTGACATACTCACAAAGCAAGGAATATATAAATTTTGATGTAGGAGATTAAAAGAGTAATTTTCTTTTATTTTTCAATTTTATTTGTTTTGGATTTTAAGTGTTTTTTTTAATTTGTAGCCAACAGACATATCTTATTATTCTTAATTGAAACTTTGAGAGTATTCTCATTTTGGTGGATTCCAAAACCATATTCTGGTGGATTCCAGAGTTTTATCATTCAAGTTCATTGCTTGTGAACTTGTTTTCAATCTAGGTTTAGCGCTTACTTTTCTTAAGGTTTTTTTACCGCGTCAAGTGGTATCAGAGCAGGCTTTCTCCTGTCTCTTTTTGAAACTTGATCATGGGAGAGCAACCTGCTACCAAAGCTGATCTTGAGGGCTTCATTGCGGCTTTAACCGCTTTGAGCGCTCATATAGCAAATCTAGTGACTTTTAATTAGAATCTAGTGAGTGAGATAAGAAACGCCAACAACAACAATCAACAAGGAGACAGAGGAGGATTACTGGGTAGGGTTAACGAAAATCAACAAAGAGAGAGAGAAGTGGTTCCAAGGGCTAGAAACAATTGTGATGTTATTGTTGAAAATTCGAGTTTTGATGATGAAGAACATGTTGAAGAAGAGGTAGTTAAACAAGGAAATCAACAGAACAATCATGATTATCGAGTAAAGACTGATATTCCATTGTTTTACGGAATTATGAGTGTGGAGGAGTTCCTAGATTAGCATATCGATGTTGATAGATTCTTTGATGTCATGGGTGTCCCTGAAAATAAGCAAGTTCAGATGGTAGCAATCAGGCTAAAGAAAATTGATGTTGTATGGTGGGATAAACTTTTTCTTTAGAGGCAGAGATAAAGGAAAGGGCCTGTTAGAAGTTGGCTTCGTATGAAACAGTTGATGCTGGAACGGTTTTTACCAGAAGACTACGAGCAGATTCTCTACAAGATGTAACTTGATTGTGTTCAAGGCAAGAGGACTGTGACAGAGTACACAGCCGAGTTCCTGCGTTTCTCTGAACGCAATGACCTAGGAGAGACAGAGAACCAGAAGGTGACCCAATACATCAATGGTTTAAAAAGTTCTATACAAGAGAAGATGGGTTTGCAAACTGTATGGACGGTGCAAGAGGCTTCTAGTCTAACTTTGAAAGCTGAATTAATAGAGAAGTCTCCCCATAACTTTTTATCATTCAGAAGATTTGCACCTCAAGATGATCTAGAATTAACCAAAGATAAGGAGAAGAATGCAGTGACCAAACAATCTAACCATGGGAACAAAGGAGTTGGTAATTCTAGTAGTGGCATTACTAGTACTCAGCAGGGTAAAGCTTCAGTGCAGAAACAAAATAATCCTTATGAAAAACCATATCCTAACAAGTGTTATCGTTGTGGAGGACAAGGTCATATATCGAATATTCGCCCAAGTAGAAAAACTGTCGCCTTTTTAGAAGAAGAAAAGGAAGAATCTGAGGAGGAGAATGAGTATGCAGAGGTTGAGTTTGTCGTGGAAGAGTGATATGAGAGGGTAAATATTGTGCTTGAAAGAATTTTGTTGTCATCCAAGGAAGAGGAACAGCGAAAAAAATTGTTTATAACACAGTGCTCTATTAATGATAAAGTGTGTGACTTAGTTGTAGATAACGGCAGTGCAGAGAATTTGGTTTCTCATAAACTGGTTGATTATCTGAAGTTACGCACAAAACCACATAAGAATCCATATTCTCTAGGTTGGGTAAGCAAGGGCTCCCAAGTTCGAGTGACACTTACTTGTAGAGTTCCTATCTCCATAGGGAAGCATTATAAAGAAGAGATACTATGTGATGTTTTTGATATTGATGTTTGTCATGTTTTACTTGGACGACCTTGGCAGTATGATAATGATATCACATATCGTGGGCGGGATAATGTGATAATATTTTCATGGGGCGTATGTAAAACTGCTATGACTCATGTTTTGCACTTTGACAGGACTCCATGGAAAAAGAAATCCAATGTATTACTTCTAAAGAAGAGTGAAAGGGAGGAAGCAACAAAAGAAGTATTCGAAATCCTAGAAGATTTAAATGAGTTAACTACAAATGAACAAGAGAAGAATGAGAAGGTTGCTCTCAATCGTGGATTCCACGAAATTAAGATGCTTGATATATTCATATCTTTACACTTTCTATATATATAATTGCATTCCATTATCCCTCATCCAACATCATTTAGGAACTCTTTTAGCTCTAGTTTAGCTTAAGTTTGCATCTTAGAGTTTTAGGTTAGTGTTTATACATATTTTTCTTCTTTTAAAGATGGTGAATCTTGGAACAAAAATAATTTGGAGCTTAATTGGATGTAAAAGGATGAGAATCCAAGACGATATGAAGGTGGCACAAGTTGACAAAAAAAGTCTAATTGATGTCCAAGAAGTGAAGAAATGAGAAAATGGCAGCCCCCATATTGTGGCTTGATACCGAGGGTCGACCCTCAGTATGGCTGGAAGAAATAAAACAAAGCTTTTGGAGTCAAATTGGCAGATCACGTACTGTAGGTTGACCCTCGGTATGGGTCTTCCGAGAACCAAGCTCTCATGACCCGATCCGGATCAAGACGGGTCGACCCGGTTCCGTTTTTAGAGATTATAAATGTGATTTTTTTACAAGAAAAACCTATGTTTGATATGCTCTTTACCCCTTTTAGCTTTCAAACCCTTTTTTATGATTTGTGCTTGGATCTTTTGTATTTGCTTAATCTAGTGAAGTGTTCTTAATCTTTATCCTTTTCTTTTATGATTATGTCTTTAATTATGATTATGATTGTGTTTTGCATCATGATTAGTGAGTAGTCTTTTAATGGGTTTTTGGGCTTAGTAGATTAGGGATGTTTGATGGATGATTAATGATGTCTAGACTTAAATTCTTATGATTTCTAAAGATTAAGGTGTACTTAATACTAGATTAGACTTGATCAATCAAAATCTAGAATATATACATTTTATGCCCGAAAGGTGTTCGATAAAATGTCTAGAAGAACTTTAAATCTTGTTTTTTATTCTTAACCAATGGGAATTGATGTTTAAGGTGATTAGTTGACATTATAGACTTGAACTTAATGATTATTAATCTCTTAATTTCAATAGAAAGATTAGCTTAATTAGGTGATTAATAAATGGATTATTGTCATGGAAATGAATTAATCAAATGTGAGTGATCTTTGTCATGGAATTGATTTTAATTGTTAGTCATAACATCATTAGTTAATTTTTTCAATTAAGCATCCTAAGTCAATTTTTTCCCCCAAAACCCATGCTTTCCCATAATTGATCAAACTTTTAGTTGTTGATTTTACGGTTGATTTTTGGTTGACTTTTGCATTTGAGCTTGTTTTTGCTTAGTTATGGTTTTCTTAAGTCTTGTTTAGTTTCTTTTTAACATTTTAGTCTTGTTTATCTTTATTTTGAATTCTCATTTGCTTGTTTCACTTAGTTGCATCGTTAGGACTTTAAAAAAAAACCAAAACTTCATTTATCTTAGATTAATCATTTGTTTGCATTCTTAGTGTGTTATTCTAACTCCTTATGGATCGATACCTTGATTACTACTTGTTGCTTGCACTTGGGCTTAGTAATTTTGGATTTTAAAACTTTTGATTCAACAGTCTTCCTTTTGTTCGAACCCTACGCTTGCTACAATTGAATCATGAGTTAAGTTGTTAGCTTGCTAGGTTTTATTTGGTAGGTTTGCATGCTAAACTGCTAGAAAACCACTCATCAATGCTTTATTCAGAAACAAACTCGATGTGGAGGAGACTGATGTAGGAGATTAAAAGAGTAATTTCCTTTTATTTTTCAATTTTATTTGTTTTGGATTTTAAGTGTTTTTTCTTTTTTTTTTGGGTTTTGGGTATTTTCTTAGGGTTTTGTTTTGCTATTTAAATACTTTTACTTTGTAACCAAGAGGCATAACTTATTATTCTTAATTGAAACTTTGAGCGTTTTCTCTTTTTGGTGGATTCCAAAATTTTATCATTCAAGTTCATCGCTTGTGAACTTGTTTTCAATCTAGGTTTAGTGTTTGCTTTTCCTAAGGTTTTTCAACTGCGTCACATTTGAGGAAAATAATTTATATTGTTAAGGAAAATGGATGTCTCGTTTAATCAAATGAGGGAATAATGTTAGTAATCGCATTTGAATTTTTTTTTTCTCAACATCAATAACATTAATCCAAATCATGAGTTTTACACAAGTTCTTTTTCCACATCTTTTTTCACCCAACTTGATACCATAGAGTAAAGCTTAAGGACATAAGTCTTGTGAGACATAGGGAAAAAAGCCAATTCCCCCGTGAACTTATACGTTCCCGTTTTTTATACGTGATTTTTTAAAATACGACTACTCCCCCATAAACTATATATAATTTTGAATAACTCCCATAAACTATTAAAATGTGGTCAATTTACCCAAACCATAGACGGAATTACGGTTCCGTTAACAGAAATTGACAGGTGGCTAACGGGGTTGATTTTGGTTTAGGCTTGACTAAAAACAATCGATTTTCTATCGGTTTGGTCGTAAAACGACGTCGTTTTGTACATTTGGGGGAAAAGAAAGTTTTTGGGGGAGGTGTGTGTCGAAACCATCGATGAAACCTTCGAATGCTTCTTCTTCGTTCAACGTCAGATCCTCTTTTGCTCTTTCGTCTCACTCAACAATGGTGGAATTAAAGCAAAGGATCTTAACTTCTCTCTCTAGAATCAGTGATCGTGATACTTACCAGATCGCAGTCGAGGATCTAGAGAAAATCGTCGTCTCCGTCTTCGATTCACCAGAAATCCGTCCGGTGTTACTTCGCTGATCCTAAAGCTCTATTCAAGAGAGAATCAATTTGTTTCCTCTCTTTTCTTTGCCTCTCTTATTCTGACCTCTCTTCTTCGCAGTTAGCAAAAATCATCTTGCACATCGTTAAGCGTCTCAAAGACGCCGCTAACGGTGTACGCGACGCTTGTCGAGACACGATTAGGTCTCTCTCTACGTAATTTTTGACGGAGAAAAAGGAAGGTAATGAAAGTTCTGGTGGGTCTTCGTTGGTAGAGATTTTTGTTAAGCCATTGTTTGAAGCAATGGTTGAACAGAACAAAAGTTTACAATTTGGTGATGTGATTTGTATGGGGAAGATGATTGATTCAGCATTGGAACCTCCAGTTGCAGCTTTTCAAAAGCTGTGCCCTAGAATTGCAAAGCTTTTGAATAGCCCTAATGACATGACTAAGGCTTAATTACATCCACCGGTGACGGAGATACAAAACATCAGTGAAAATTTGACAAAAATCAAATCAATGGAAATGTGAATCGAGGTTACAGGAAGAGGAAGAAGGCACTTGGAGCTTTCTTAGGCTTGTTTGGATCCTTGGTTGTTTTCTTCCCAGGCTTTCTTCCTCTGGTTTTCAGTCTACAAATCGAAGAAATACAGGTGAGAAAAATTAAAAAATATGGATCTGAGATGCAGAGGAAAACAAATGTACAAAACGGAGTCGTTTTACGACCAAACCGATAGAAAATCGATTGTTTTTGGTTAAGCCTAAACCAAAATCAACCTCATTAGCCACCTGTCAATTTCTATTAACGAAACCGTAATTCCGTCTATGGTTTGGGTAAATTGATCACATTTTAATAGTTTATGGGGATTATTCAAAAATATATATAGTTTATGGAGGATGAGTCATATTTTAAAAGATCACGTATAAAAAAAAGACACGTATAAGTTCACGGAGGAATTGGCTTACCCCCCCAATTAATTCATCATTAAAACCAGGAGTGGCATTTCCGTAGATAACACTGAAAACATAACCGACTTTTCCATATTCAAATCTGGCCATGACCGTTGTGAATTTTGATCATCTCCTTCTCTTCTTTCTCTCTCAAGAATCGACAAGAAACCCTAATCCTCTCTCTCTTTAACATGGAAGCAAAAATGGATCCGATGGAGTAATCGATCGGTAATTATTGTTTTTCATCGTTGGATTTTTTTTGTGGTGTTTGAGGTTTAGATCTTAGGTTTCTAGACGAAATTGTATGATGATATCGTTTTCATAAACCCTTGCTTTGTATTTCTTGATTAGTTTCAATTTTTGTGGATTTTCAAAACCTTGTGACGAAGAAAATCATAGAGTTAGGGTTACTGATTTCTGTTTCTGAGGAATTTCGATTCTGATTTTCGTCTCAATTTCGTTACTGCTTTTTTATTCTGAGAAATCTGAAATTAGGAATTGTGATTCTTGGTTTTGATCTCAATTTCGTTGTAACGAAGAGCATATATTGACAAGAAAAATCTCTCATTGGTTTATTTTAGAATTGGGGAAATGGTGAATTCAACATTCTCTTTTTTTAAGTGGAGCTTCGGTTTTTGTTTCAGTCAACAATTTATCGATTACAAGCATGAATTTATTTAGAGATTCCTCTGATTTGCAGGATAATAAGCCTTGAGAATCATTAGCTTGAGCTTGAGGCAGAGAAGCTTCTTCATGTATGAACAATGGATCCACCCACTTTCGAAGAATCAGCTTCCTCTGGATATGCTTAAGAGACTTCTCTCATTTCAGGTGGGACCCTCACAACTCCACTTTCAAGGACAACTTGGTTCTTTTCATGGTACTTACTGTGCCTCCTTACTTCAATTCAGAGATTGAATTACATGTTTTTTCTTAAGCTCATTCTTCTTACCAATTCCTAAACAGTTTCAAAACAATACAAGATTAATCCCTAAAGATTAAGCTCCTTTTTAGCCTATCTTCTGGAATTTTTCGTACCAAATTTTTCATTGTTGCAAGAAACAATGGCGATGATCAGAATGCAGAGACCATTCGGAACTCTAGGTGATGTCTGAAAAAAGAGGTCTCGTCTTGATCAATTTTAACACAAAAGAAAAAGGCCAAGGTGAGAGTTCTGTCTCATTTCTTTTACTCTGTTATGTTTTAGACTTAAAATAACTAACAAACAAAATTTGAACTTAACTATGCTTGTAGGTGAATAAAACAGCCAGATTTTTTAACGGTTTACATAGGTCTAGTTTAGCCGGAATTTTACTAAGGTTAGCTGGATTCTAGTTTATCCAATATATATAGAATATGTATCCAATAGATGTGTTTAACCAAACCTATTAGAAGAATATATTTTAGATTGCCAGATTTAATGAATGAAGCTTGACTAATTTGCATAGTTGTGACAAATATCCTATACATGGAATCCTGTCAATTTCTTACTCATCATTAGAGGTGCAATGAATGCTTTGTTTTCACTTCATAACGCAAAATAGTTAGTTTTTAATGAATATGGCAAATAAAATATTCTTATCCTCCCATATAACTCCGATCCAAACTTGTTAGAGAAGAAGTTTAGATTGACGTAGATGTGATTTATAGTAAAGATGTATGACGCCAGCCCTCTTAGAGGAATTTTTTAAATTGCCATAATAAGTTAGTGAGGCTTGATTGTTTTGCATAGTTGTGAAAATAACCCGAACATGAAATCCTGTCAGTTTCTTACTAATCATTAGAGGTGTCATGAACGCTTTGTTTTCACTTCATAATGCAAAATAGTTAGTTTCTAATTAATATGGCAAATAAAATATTTTTATATAACCTTGTTCCAAACTTTTTAGAGAAAAAATTAGATTGTCATAGATGTTTTTGATTATATTGATTTATTAGAAGAAGATTTTAGATTGTCAAAATTTATTGGTCGCTTGATTGTTTTGCCTAGCTGTGAAGCCCAATCATGGAATCTTGTCAGTTTCTAGCAGATCGTTAGAAGTGCTATGAAACGTTTTGCTTTCACTTCATAACGTAAGTTTTGTTTTGGAGACTCCGGAGTGATATTCAAGATCTTATTTTTTCCTGGATTATTTGGTATATATGGAAAAGTTTATAATAATATAAATCGTGGTTCACTAGAAACCCTAAAGTTGACGGAACAGGAGGCTCTGATATAGGAATCAACCCAAACGGAATCCATTTGTAATCTGTCAGGGCCTGGATAATCAATCCTGACAATCTAGGGTTTATGTGCCACATTAACGGATCATGGAAGGATATTGACAATTACGCATGTTTAGGATGGCATTGCGATTGAAGCAACTGCGAGGCAATATGGGTAGGAGCCCAAAATCTTCGAAGAATTCTCTTTCCTCTACACACCGAACTAGAAGCATCAATTTTGGCTATGCATTGTTTGCTAGCGAACTAGATGTCGGAGGCAACGTTTGTAATAGATAGCATGGAACTAGTTAAGATAGTGTCTGCACCCAATGATTGACCTGCTTTCACTACACACTTCGATGAGTTCATCAGGAGCAAGGATCTTTTTCGAAGGTTCATCATTACACACACTCCAAGATTAAAAAACACAAGAAGACAAGTTTCCACAGAGCGTTTGAGTTTTACCGCACAAAACTATTTTTTGGTTTGGGCCACTGAACCGCTCTAAGTTTACATAGTTGTTCCTTTTTACTGATATTTCAAATAATATATAGTAAATCTTTTTTAATCACGAACACACTTTATTTACAACAACTTCGTTTGAATGCAAAATTTCAGGTTTTTTTATCTTTCTTTTTTTTTTGATAACTTAGGGTAAGTTTCATGTCTTTTTATCTTTGGGTCAAAGGAAAATTATAAATGGACTTGGATTATTGGTTGGTTGATTTCTCCGAGAAACTCACATACAAATCCAGGTTCTCCTCTTACGCTATCACATCAATGTGGAGGGCAGGAGTATTAAGCTCGCTTAATTTAATAGCTCGTAAAATACAGAAGAAGGTATCTAAATGTACTTTTGCAATATTTCAAATTATGTATTCTATGGATGACAAGGTTAATACTTTAATTTTCCTTTCATTTCAAACAATTCTTCAAGACGAAGATAACGTTTGTTTGCACTGGCAATTTTTTCTGTAGACCAGATGAAATTAATTAAAACAAAACAAACTAAAATAACATTTTTATAGAAAAAGAAAAAGAAATCCGAACTTTAGAAAATTCATGAGCATGAATCTGCAGAATATATGCTACATAATCAATTTTAGAATTCAAATTACATGAAATATGAAAGAAGAAAAGAAGATTAAAAAGACAAAAGCAATATCTGATCTTTATAATTTCCTCTCATGTATAATAGTATTATTGTTAGTGAAAAATATCACGTAATGAAGCCAGTCAATTTGTGAAATATATCACGTTTCGAAGCTCAATTGCATTATTGTTAAATTTATTTGCGATGACAATTTGAAATATTTTCTTTATTTCAAGTGTGAAAGTGTCGAATTGCTGTGGACTATTTCAAACGAACTGAAAGAGTGTTTTCCGTACCTAGTTTTTTATTGTTTGGCCTTTTCCTACTTTATTTATTTATTGCTAATTTGCTAGTATAATCAACGAGTCCAAATCACAAGTTGGCAACCAATTTTTGGCATAAAAATAATAAAATTAATCATTTTATTCTTATGGAAAAACGAATTTAATATTGCTGCCTAGCGTTGACACACTCGCACAATTATTTGTTGATTTAGCCTAATATTTGGCAAACTTTACCCAAAACAAAACAAAACATTCTTATTTTTGTAAATCAATGAGATTGTATTTTAAGACAAATAGCATGGACTTTTATGGATGTTTTTAGAAAATATCATACTATTTTATCGAATATAAATATATTACACATAATATGGGGTTCTTAATACGGATGATAAAACACCATTTTAACGACCATACATTAAATCGATAGTTTTCAGTTTCTTGATCAGTTACTCAATCTAAAAAAAAGAAATGTTTACGAACGTAAATTCAAATAATTCATGCGAAAAGAACAAACTAAATAGTGTACTTCTAAATTAAAAAAAAAATTGAACAACGAGAGACAAAAAACAAAAATCACAGTTTAAAAAAAAAAGACGAAAAAAATCAAACTCGTCTAACATGGCAAAGATAGGCTATATTTCTCCAGGACTCTAGCAATACTAATCATAAATGGTTCAAAATTTTAAAATGGTGGTACAAAATTTACAAAAATCTTATTATGCGGATATAAATGAGCCTTCTTTGCTAATCTGCATATCTTAGTATTATAAAAACGTGACATATGCGAGAGAGAAAATAAGTGAAAACTTTTTATTCCTCGTGAAGTCTTCCAAGTGTATTGTGAATATCGACCATTATGTGGATGTATACAACATTTTTACCAGTTCGGAAGAATTCATTGCAAAGGTTACCAAAACTTTTGTTTGGCGATATAGTGCTTGGTCTCTAAAAATGC
The DNA here is from genome assembly GCA_964056655.1 of Arabis hirsuta. Lineage (NCBI taxonomy): Eukaryota > Viridiplantae > Streptophyta > Magnoliopsida > Brassicales > Brassicaceae > Arabis > Arabis hirsuta. The sequence continues at coordinate 7,802,962 of OZ053303.1, read as the reverse complement.
TGCCAATTATATATGGCGAAGTGAGAGATTCCGTCGTAGATTCCTAACTCTCATAAAATAGGGTTATACGTTGTCTTAAAAATAATACAAGCCTAACCTTGAAAATAAATATTTTATTTTTTACATGAATCATCTATAAAACAACAATATAAATCAAGATCCGAATTAAAGTTTTGTAATGTGTTAAAAACTTTATAAGCTATAGAAATATGATATACAATACTAAATTTTAATCTTGTCGAAATGCATCTCTATTTAATTCATATCAAATAATTATTTGAATTTTATTTAATAATTTAAATCTTAATTATTTGTAGGGAGTTTCTCTTAAAATTTAAAATTTTGAAATATTTTACTATTTATTTATTTAAAATGAAGTTGCGAACTAACTCAATATAATTTAGATTATATATGAATTGAAAATCAAAAATGCAAACTTATATCATAAACAAATTAAACTGACCAATGTAATCTAATATTTTAGCTGACTATGGATCCAAAAATTAATAGCGGAATTTGACTAATTTTATTGATTTGTAGAATCTGGCCGAATTTTTGGTAATGTATTACAGGATTTAGCAGAATCACTTGAAATGTAAATAGTAATTTGTATATTTGATATATTTAATAATTTTACCAAACATAAAATAACAACATATTGTAACGAAAAAAACTCGTAAAAAAATAAAAGTGAATTTATCTTATAAATAAAGTAAATAAATCCAAAGTTTTGTTTTCAAAAAAATTTATGCCAATTGTTAAATTTTGTTTTTCAAAAAATAAATCCTCAAGTTTTTCCTAAGTCGAAATACTTCAACACAACCTATGTTTTTAAGATAATAAAACTAAGTAAGTTATTTAAAAGTTGTTATTTAGATAACTATTGGACTAGCGATTAGTGTGTCAAGAGATTTATATTTATAGAGTTGAGTTTAAAATAAAATATGAAAAAGTAGGTTGAACAAAAAAAAATGAAAAAGTAGTGTCTAGAGATAAGAATGAATGATGAATCAATGTATGACGCGAAGAGAGTGACGCCATTAATATTCTTTTATTTTTTTGTTTCTCTACAAATCATTTTAACTATTGAAGTGATAAAAGAGTAGAAAAATAAATAAAAAGAATGCAAAAAGGGCAATTCCACGCGGAGAGAGGTTTGAAATGTCGTCGTTCCAAACTCTTTGACTCTCCTGTCCCTTGGAAACTTCTCTATCTCATTTCTAGATTTTTTATTGATCAATACAATTACGTTTTCTCTACGTTCGAGTAAATTTTACAGTAATATAAGTATGAAGTTGACAACAACAAAAAAAAAAAAAACTGCCATAGTGTAATGTATCAGTAACATTATATTCTGCGTAGAGAAAGAAGAAGAATCCATTGAAATCGACATTGGTAATTTATCAAATCAATTTTAATGCAATGAAATTATATATAATCTAGTAGCAAAATTGGTATTTCTCTAGGCATTGACACCCTTAAACCGGAGAATTGTTCTCCAATTGACCCTTCTTGCATTTTTTAATTTTATATTTATGTCTTTTTTCTTTTTCTCTTGTAAACTATAACATTTTCTGGAAATAATATACATTCCTTTCTCTCTTTTTATTGATTTTAAAAAATATAAATTGTTAACAATTTGTTTGTTTGTTATTATTAGTACTTATGTAATATTATTAAAACAATCCGACCCTTTTTTTCATTGAATTAGTATTTCCATAAATACTAATTCTCAACACTTAGCAATTCAACAAGCAACCAAACATAACCAGTGGAAATCAACTCAAACCAATCAAACGATTAAACCATCAAACCATCACCAATTCAAAATCAATTTAACAATTCAATTCCATAAAACTAGCAACCTAACGAATCTAAACAATCACATATAACAATTAAACGAGACTCTAGATCATCTCCTCTTCACAGTTTTTCTTTACCTACATCACATGGTTAAAAAAGATGCGTGAATATTATCACAAATACTCAGTGAGACGGTCATCCCATCTACTTGGCTATACATACATGCATAAAGAAATAACACAATACCAAGCGATCAATCAACAACGCATAGCACGAACAAATAACCAGTAATCATTCATCAATCAATTCCAATTCACAATCAAACGCATCATGAATACTCCGATTATCTAGATAAGTCATGGTCTCGCACTCAACTTGATTTTGGATCGATTCTAGATAAGAACAACCACGAAAAGAGACCTCTCTGACACCTACAGCCCTGGATCTATCTTCCCTTCCTCACGAACCAACAAAACCTCGATCCTTTCTCCAAAAATCTCCTAAACCGAATTAAGGTTTCAAAAAACATGAACGATATGCTGACTTCGAAAGCATACTGAGAACGGAGATTACCTCAGAATCAGGATCGAAAACCTGATCTGGAAACTAGACTGAGAGAGCTATCCAACGGTATGTGGAGCGTCTTTTGAGTCTTTCTGGTTCGACGAGAATCCTTCTTTGAAATGGACTGATTGCAGATCCGAAACTGTACAAACCTCTCTCAGTAAAACAATTATAACTCCTAGGATACACATCCGATTACAAACCGTTTTCTCCTATATCAAGATCAGAGAGTGGAGAACTTAACCTGAAAGTTTCGCTCCAATCCGATCTGTTCTTACTGACCGCTACCCTCCTCTTCTAAAACCGGACAGATTTGCTTCTAAAGCCTCAATCACGCCTTTTCTTAGCCTTAAGGAACAAGAACACTTAAGAATCTCTTTTTCTTCTCTCTGGAACTCTGAAACTCAGATTTTTTCTCCAAAAAACGTGACTGAAATACGGCCCCCTGACTTATTGATATATCATGGTTTTTACCCGTTTTCGACCATGATATAAGTCATTTTCATAGAGTCTTTTTGGTATTTTGAGTCCTTATAGAGTCTTTGCAGGATAATGGATGATTGGAGATTACTGGAAGTTTTTGGAACATTTTGGAGCATCGGGGAAAGAAGAGCTGAAGTGATGAAGTCGAAGTCGATTTTATACGACCGTGTCGATCGACACGGATTTGTGTGTCGATCGACATGGTCATATATGACGAGAAGAGAAGTATTTTTTTTTAAGCCCACGAAGCCCAGAATTTTACAAAAGAAGCCCAATCCGAATTCTGAACAATATTTATAGTTTATTCTTAAGGTTTTATGTGGGGATCGAGTTTTGAACTTTATAACTGAAGAAAGGAGATTTGAGGAGCTTTAGAGATTTCATACTTCCAGACTCTGTCAATTCGAACTCTCTGTATCTTTTATCTTATCTCTTTTATGCAAACTATTTATTCATTGATTATGTTTACATCCTCCATGTCTGAGTAGTCTGCTTGTTAGGTTTAGGGTAGTTCTAGGGTTTGATGAGAAATTGAATGGATTGAAACCCTGTTAGGATTTATCTTTATGTTCTTCATCTAGATTGGTATAACTCTGATTTTAGGATTGATCAACTAAAATTAGATATCATAGGTTGTTTAAATAGATACGAAAGTATTATTGATAACCTGAAATAATATTAGATGAGCAAAATTACCTATTCGCAAAGAAATTTGGCTTAGGAATTTTGTGAGCAATTAAACTTGAACTATAAAGCTTGATTTAATTTTCTAGGTTCGCAAAGAAATTTGGGATTTAGGAATCTAATCATAGATAGTCTCTGCAACGAAAGTTGATTGATTTTACATTCGTGTTTATGTTCTAGAACGGTTCTTAATAAAATCCTACGGTTTAAATATATCTGTGTCGATCGACACGAACCTGTGTGTCGATCGACATAATCAAATCTCAAATCATCCCTACAAATTACCCAAGGCCTAACCTTTGTCTAAATTGAATCCTAAAACCTTAATAATCATTTATTCGTTTGCCTACTGTTTTTATTTTACTTCATTCACACATATTTACTTAGCAAAATTTGAACTCACGAATTGGTTGTGTTATTCGATTCCCTGTGGATTCGACCCCTAAGCACTACATCGATCTCTTAATTTAAGAGAGTAACTCAGGGCAAATTTGAGCATATCACTTATAAAGGCGAACCCTAGGGTTCTTTTAAACCAGACCACAACCAACCGGTTCAATTCGCAATTTGTGTCAATCGACGCACACAATCTGCGTCGATCGACGCACTGCCCAAAAGTTCCAATTTTGGTTCGCGGACGTTACAATTATTATTCGGTAAATTACATATTATATATTTTAATAATTTTTTGACTTTGGTAAATATAATTTCTAAGTCTGCCACTGGTTAAAATGCTATCGGATCAAGTTCTAAGTGCTACATTTGAATCCAAATTTCTCGGTTCATATCTAACGAACTTATGTAACAATCAAATTAGTCCATAACCATTCCGTTGAATCGATAAAAATTGGTAGGAAGTCTTTGAGTCGAATCACCGATGTTACCAATGAAAAAGTTTAGCTTTGCTAGTATAAACCCCTATATTATATATTCAGATATATACAAATCTATTAAGTTATATCCTAAAGATTTATAACAGAGGCATTTTTACTGGTCATAACTAATTACGGTGCATCTGTGTGCAGCTTAAGCTATGAATAAGTTGCTGTAACTTTTGGATAACAGTTCAAATGGGATTATATTCTATATCAATTATTTACCAATAAACTATTATTTCCAACATATGAGTGGTCCACATACATTAGGATTATAATTAGATGGCAATAAAGATAAAAAGTTTCAATCAAAAGATATGAATGTTCGAATGGAATATTTCTCTGACTATTTGTGATGATATGGTGGACTTGGTCAGCATACACCTTATCATACTCTTGCTGTATTATCATATTATTAAATAAATAAAATCGATTCCCATTTCTCCCATTCAATAAATGATAATCAAGAGGTCTCAAATTTAATTTCTTCTTACATATTGACCTTAAATAAAAGTATTTAGTTTGATTCGGTTTATATTTTTTTTTGTCTAGTTTCTAAATATGACTGAATTTTATTTTGATTTATTTGAAAATTAGGTGATTGATCCGCATCGTGTGCGGTTATGAAATTTTTATGAAAATAAGTTAAATCTGATATTTAATAAATTGATTTTATCATTTATGGAAAAAAATAGATTGAACAATAACTTTTGTGGAAAAATTAGAGTCTTTGTGTTTTATTTTTTTTCTTTTTATTTTTCATAATGTGATTTTTTTTTTCTTTTCTCATCGTCTTTATTTTGTTTATTCTTTTTGTTTTCGTGCTCTTTTTCAGTTTTGTTTTTTGTTTTTCATTATTCTTCTTATTTTTTATTCTTTGTATCGCAAATGTTATATTTGCGTTCTCTTACCATTTGTTCATATATTTAAAGGTCTCAAATTTAATTTCTTCTTACATTTTGACGTTAAATAAAGATATTTAGTTTGATTCGGTTTATATTTTTCTTGTATAATTTCTAAATATGATCGAATTTTATTTTGATTTATTTAAAAATATTAGTTTTAGTTCGGGTATAGAATTTAGATCTGAAATTGAGTCCGGTTTAGGATGCAAAATTGTAAAAACAAAAAAAACCTTTAATTAATTTTAGCTAATATATAAATTTGAGTTTATTGTATGCATTTTTCTATATAGTTAATTAATAACATTTGTTTAATGAAATTTGATAATTTGTTTCGACTGCACAAAATTCGAGTTTAGTTCGGAAATTTTAATATAAAAATCTATATTGTTCGGGATATAATAAATTTGTGAAGTTATAAATAAAACATTACATTACTCTTTGTTGTGATACTACTAGCCCTAGTATAATAAAACAGAATGTGGAGTTTTATTATTTTTCTTTTGTTATCAATATTGACATTACAAATCATACTTAACAACTGAAATTTCATCCAAAGAACGGTTGTTGCATAATTAATGGATACTAATAAAGCATCAAACACCCTAAAGTAGAAAATAATAATAGAGAATCTAAATCACATGTACAAAGTCGTAGTTTTGAAAGGGTACACTGAAAGGGACAGTTGTGTAAACCCCTTGTTGTCTAATTATTTTAGTTAACCACTATGATTAAACTTGTTTATAACTTAGATTAATTAAGAAAATTGCAATGTTGAATTGGTCAGCCTTTGACCTTGCACTTCATTCACTACCCCCACCCCACTTATTTACACTCTGGCCCTATATACTTCTTTCCTTATACCAAAGACTTTTCTTTTACTTTGAAACTTTTGTCTCTCTTTAAAAGTAAATAAATCTAATTTAAAAATATTTGATTTCTTTCGACCAAAAAAAAAAAATATTTGATTTGATTTTATGGTTCGTCATTTGGTCAAATTTTCAAACACTCAAAATCCAATTCCTTTATATTCCAAACCAACACTCATCAATTTTTCCACAAGCCCCATAACACTCATTCTCATCATATCATTCTTCTAACAATCTCATTTCTATTCTTATCTACACCTTAAAATTCTTGGTTATATAACTTACACACTTTTATATGTACTTTTCATCGTATTTTGTTATTTCAATTTCACACCAAAATTTTCTTAAATTGCGAAATTAAGATTTTATATTAAAAATAAAACTCCATATTTTGAGTAATGGAAGGTAAAGATGTGTTAAGTTGGGAGCAGAAGACATTACTAAGCGAGCTTATTCTTGGATTTAAGGCTGCCAAAAAGCTTCAGGCACGACTACTCGGCGAAGCTCCATCTCCGTCGTCTTCTCCGGTGACGGCGACGACTGAGACGACCGATTTTCTCGTGAAGCAGATACTTTCTTCCTACGAGAAATCTCTTCTCATGCTAAACTGGTCCTCCTCACCGTCCGTACAGCTTATTCCGTCGCCGGTCACTCTAATTCCGGTGGCAAATTCCGTCGGAGTTCCGGAATCTTCGGCTTCTACTAACGGAAGTCCGAGAAGTGAAGAATTTGTAGGATCAAGCGAGAGTCATCGTCAAGATTACATTTTCAATTCAAAGAAAAGGTAACAACAATACAAAATTTCCCACACAAATTGACCAAATTGAATAATTTCAAACAGAAAAATCTCATCTTTCTATAAACTAAATTTGATTATTCACCAAATTGAATAATCTCATGATATAAAAAAATATAATCTTTCTATAAGACTAATAAATTAAATTTGGGAAATTTGGGGGAGTTTTGCAGGAAGATGTTACCAAAGTGGTCAGAAAAAGTGAGAATAAGCCCAGAAAGAGGCTTAGAAGGACCTCAGGATGATGTCTTTAGCTGGAGAAAATACGGTCAAAAAGACATTTTGGGAGCCAAATTCCCCAGGTATCATCATCAGTTACTCATCATCATCAGTTACTCATCATCATCATCATCCATTATAATCATCATCATGATGATGCTAAATTGATTGTGATTGTGATTGTGATTGTACAGGAGTTACTACAGATGTACACACCGTAGCACACAAAACTGTTGGGCAACGAAACAAGTCCAAAGATCGGACGGTGATCCAACGGTTTTCGAAGTGACGTACAGAGGAACACACACCTGTTCGCAGATGATCACTCCTCCTCCTCCTCCACCACCACCGACCTCGCCGGAGAAGCAAGACACTAGACCCAAAACCACCGTAACCCAAAAGCCAAAAGACTTTCTCGAGACTCTCAAAACCAATTTAACGGTTCAAACCGAAGGACTTATCGACGGTGACGACGTTTTCTCCTTTCCCAATACGCCGCCGTTTTACGATTACGGGACTCTCAACGGCGATTTTGGCCACGTGGATGTCGTTGATTGGTTTAATCCAAATGTCGAGATTGGCACAGCATTTCCCACGTTTTTACACGAGTCGATCTATTATTGAAAAAACATCATGTAAACGAGAAGAGATCATAGTAGTAGTAACTCATCTAGAGAAATCAAATAACTTGTATCCATTTTTTTCTTTCTTGGTTTTAAAAGTAAATTCGAGTAACCTAACGATTGCTTAAGAAATGTTCAACATGACTTGAACACTATTTCAATTCTAAGAGAGATTTTTTTTAGCCAGAGGTCGTAGCCGCACTCTTGTTGTTGTAAGCTTCAAGTTCCTTTTTGTATGCTTCCATCAATTTTCCGGCTTTTTCGTTGTAGATTTGCTTCTCTTCTTCACCCAATTCCTGCAAGATATTTTACTCAGTTAAGTTAAATAACGAAATAAAATTGTTGTGAGAAATGAAGCTGGTTTGATTACACAATTGTGCATATATATACCTTCCATTGCACTGAAATTAGAGCGGTAATTGTCGACTTGTGTATCCCGGACGTTCTTCAGTCAATTTCTTCCTTGCGTCTTTGCTATTATATAAACAAGTTTTCTTTTCACTGTTAGAAACTTTGATACAAAAGTAGTAAGCTTTTAGGATTCTCTCGAGTCGCATTTGTACCTGAAGAGAAAGAATGAAGAAGCAGGTCGACGTTTTCGTTCTTCTTCTTGGTCTCTTTCTTCTGCAATATACAAATATGAGATCCTGTTTAGTCTCAGAATTTAAAATACATTTTGGTGAAAGTTTGTGTGAGTAAAGTGACCTTTATCAGATTATCGGTTTTCTCCTTCTTCTTGAGCAGTTAGAGAGCTTCTTGTTTATGGAGTTTCAAGAGTTCTTCTTCTTCTTTCTTCTGGCTCATGGCTTCTTCTTCCTTGGTCCTCTTGTATTCCTCCATTGCTTGCAGGTATACCTCCTTATTCTTCTTTGCCACCTATTGATATGAACTACCATTAATTAATATACCTCTCTATTCACTAACAGTTGTTTAAGTTTAGTGGCTATTAATTCAAGCATACCTCTTCGTAAGGTGCCTTTTGTTTATCTGACAGATATTGGATGTTTTGGCTTCAGAGGATCCTTCTGCTTCCTGCAAACGATAAAAAGCTGTAGTCAAGTTTCTGTAGATGATCAGTTGATTTAAGTCATCAAAAGGTTTATTTGGTTGTATACTTGTTCTTCTTCTTGTTGTCCTGTTCAGCTTCTTGAACAAAGTTGAGATACTGATCAAGCAAATCCATTGCTTCTGGTCAACTTCCAGAAGCTTCATGGCTTCCCTCTCTCGTTTCTCTTTAGCAATAACCTGGAGATAAGCTTCTTTATCCACCTTGTACTTCTCTTCGTAAGGCTTCTTCTCTTCTACACTTAGAGATTTCCATTTAGCACCCAGAATGTTCAAGTCTCCTTGAAGTCAGCCTCAGGGTAGTGCTTCTTGACTTCATTCCATTGTTCCTTACACCACAAAATGTATGATGTTGATGGTCTCTGGACAATCCTTTTTCTTTTTCTTATTCATCTTTTCTTGTTCAGTCTGTGTCAGAGACTGACCACAAGCGAAAGTCTGCAGAAGCCAACATAGTCGTATAGACATCAAAAACAACAGAAAACGGAGAATTGTGCAAAACACATCAGAGGCAAATCAATCACTCAGCCAAATTGAAGGTATCATACAACAATGTCCATGTATTTTTCAGCAATCTCCTCAACAGTACATCGTACACAAGGAGAATCATCCCTGAATCGATACTAATCTCAAAACCTCTTGTAGAAACTTCTATAAAATATCAAGCCAAAATCTCAAATGAGCAATTCCACCACCTGATTCAGCATATAACCAAATATATTCCAGCCTAATCACAAAACCTAAGCAGATCGGAAGCCAAAACTAGATCTAGAAACGGAATATCAAGCCATAGATCTCAAATGATCAATCATTCCTGCACAATCGCGATCATAAAACCCAGCCAAATCGAGAACCAAAACTAGATCTAGAGATCGTTACCATGCTAGGTTTGAATTCCTTCATCTTCTGCAGTTTCTTCAACTCCACCTTAAGCTTCTCTTGCTCAGCGTCTCTGCTCTCTAATTCCTCTACCTTCTTCCTCAGAATCTCGTCCTTCTCCTTAAGCAACTCATCCGTTTTATCCTTCTCGATCTTCATCTTCTCTAACATAGTCTGCATCTCCATCAGATCTTTCTCGAACGACTTCGCCGATTTCCCCTTGGCGGAGACAGGCGACAACGGCGTCTCCTCCACGATCTCGTTCTTCTGCTTCAACGCTTTTCTACTGTTCCTTGGTTTCTTCGTCGGAGCTGGATCTGCAATAGTCGCCATGTTTAAAGTCGAAAGCAAGTGAGAATATGAGAGTTCGAAATTTAGGGATTGTGATTTAGGTGGAGCCTCTGAGAAAAATATCTCTGGGTTTTATATACAGAGAAGAAATACCTAACGGCCTAATAATTCGAAATTCAAAATGTTTAGTATGGATTTAATAACTCTTTTGGCGTCCGTGGATTTGTTTATCTTTCTGAATTTTGACTGTTGGAGGAATGTTTCTCAATTTCCTCCTTTAAAACAAAAAAAAAAAACAAAATTACCTTTGCATATATTCAAAAATTAAACGGTTTTCTATCAGAAGATCTCATAGTCTTGGGAAAATCAGGTTCAAGAAATCTATATTTTTAAAAGAAAAGTTATTTTGCTTGTGGGTCACTTCTAGAGTAATTTTCAAAAATGATTTAAATTACAAATATACCTTTACTGAATTGAATTAATTATACATTTTGTTATCAAAATTATTTTTATTAAAAATTTGGCATATCCATATATTTATTAACACTTAACACCAATAATGATTTTGTGTGGGCCTTACTATATTAATCATATATCGTGACCCATATATTTGTTAGATCCTAGATATTGAAACCCTAGGTCTTTGATATGTGTATATACGCACATCGTCGCTCTCGATTATTGTAAGATTTTGAATACTCTCTTTTTAAAAATCTTTTTGGTGGATATTGTTTCTTCTAATTCAAATCTTCATGATTGTTGCGTGTTCTTGAAGATCTTTCTACTCAGACATAAAAAGTTCATGAATCTCACATTATCTTTTTTCAAAGAAGTAAAAAACGTTTTTAATCTTTAAGCAGGATCTTTTAAGATTGATTTATGTAATTTTGATATTGATTTAGTGAATATCTTTTACTAAACCGATATGGATTCTGAGATTAATTTAATGAATAATGTATTTCGTCCATATTGCATATACAAATACAAATTTGTAGGGCGATGAAATACAAATTAAGGTTGTCACATTATGCAGGGCTATGCATATACAAATTTTGCTTCCTTATATAGATATATTTAATCATTGTATATCTTTCTTTTAAATTTTTGATTGCTTATATGGATATATTCAAAGATAATAGATGTTTATCTTTCAAGTTCGGCTAATTCTATTAGAATATTTGATGGCTTAACCTCATAATCAAGCCTTCTTATAATACGATCTCATTTCTAACATTCATACTCATGTCCCATATATTTTTACTCCCTTTTCGTTATCGATTTCTTATAGTCTATGAATGTTGTTCCTTTCATATTTGTGAATTATTTTTTGTTTTGACGTGGGCTAGAATTTTGAACATATAATTTTGTGGTTTTGTATTTTGTAAGGTTACATAGAACAAGATTACGAAACAAAGGATGGTAAGGGATCAAAGCAAAAGCTTTTAATAGGTGGTTCGAATAGTCTTGATCTCTTTGTTTTGTCATGCTAATTTTAGTTTAATTGGATATATTGTTATTCTAATTTATAAACATATCCATAGTTTTTATATCTAATTTAGCCGTTGTGTGTTTTTGATCAATGAATTGGAAAAACAAAAGAAGGGAAGCAACGATTTAAGAAAGGTGATTCCAATATCATGCTTATTTTCGTTGGTTTGCTCTATTTATTTATTTTTCTTATAAACATTGGTATGATGTTTAGACCTAATTTAACGATTGTGTCTATATATTTCTTCTGCAACAAACACATGTTTGTGATGAATATACACCTTCAATTTAAAACAACTGATTAATGAATTTATTTTCGGTTCTTGTTTGCTTCATGAATCATGAATAGAATATCAATTAACGTTCAAGGACATTCATGAGAATAACAATGATTAGAATGACACAAATTAAGGTATGATTTCTTATCATAACTATAAGCACATGAACACGTTTTCGGATTATGGTGTTGGCTCTTAATTAACCACAAGGTAAAAACCAACAATGGAGAGAGAAAAATAGATGCAAATAACAAGAAGACTAACGATGAGAGTTTCAATATGTGAGCATTAAGCAACAAACGAATATGGTGAAAGAATTTGCTGCTACGAGCAAATAATAATAAAGAAGAAAAATTCTATAGCCTTTTTGTGATCAATTATTTCTCTCTTTAAAAAAATGTTATTTCCTTTGTTTCTTGGATTGAGAAACATACACATGACTTCTAATCAAATCTATGAAAAAACACTTCATTGTTAATCTATTAAAATATTAATTTGGCTATTTTTAAATAAATTAGGTTATTACTTTTCTAAATATAATCCTCTGTTTGTTTATTTATGTGTACTTTGACTTACATGTGTTGCGTGAATTATTATTTTTTCTTAATACTTGGTTTTCTCTCGGTTCAGTTAGAGACTATAGTACTAAAAGGAGCAAATATACTTTCCCATACATGAGTTTCATTCAGCGGTCGAACAAAGGACAATGAAATATGTCGTGTTAGATAAGGTAATGAGTACAACCAACTAAGAATAACCATGAGAAAGCAAGACTAAGGAGGCCACAAGGAACGAATGAGCTTATAGCTATCGCGATAGCTTTCTTAAAATGTCTTCTTATGAAATGTATATAACCTTCAAAACCGGTAAATAAATTCAATAACTTTAAGGATTGTTAAGAGAACTACATGATGTAATTATATTTACATGTATCTATATAATTTGAAATCCTATCCTTCATGTCCGAATGAGATTACATATTATGATTATTGACTATATAAAAAAAATCCTTCGTGTTGTTTTATCATCAACTACCCACACATAACTCATATGAAATTTGACACTTGAAATTACATTGTATAGCTTATTGAGTTTTAAACAATATTCAATGGTTGGGTTTACAATTTTTTGGGTTTGCGTTTTAATGTTTCGATTTTCGGCCCGATAATATGATTTTGTGAACCATGTTTTTTCATGTTTAAATTGTATCATTTTATACTATTATTTACGAATTCAATTTCTGAAATAGAATTTCTATGTTGAAAGTTGTGACCTAAAATTATTGAAACACCCTTAATGATATTATGATTTTCTTGCATGTGTGTTTATCAATTCTTTTTTGAAAAGTAAAATTTTTCTTTAGATATGTTTTACTCGATTTTCCTTATCTTTATATACATAAATGTTAAGATCACAACAAAATGTTAAGCTTAATGATTTTTGTCGACTAAAGCCGATATAATTTTGTGTTTAACAGGCGAGAAAAGAACATATCTTAGGTTTGATAGTAGTAAGACGTCTCATTCGAGCAAACACAATAATATGATTTACACTGAGGTACTAGACCCTTATGTTTTAATCTCGCCAAGAAGCCCTAAGAAGACCAATATCACGTTGATAAGTAGAATTACAAGATAATCTTTGTTGTTTTCTATTATTTTTTCTGTCCTTTAATCTTCTTCTACTTTTAAAAAAGTTTGGTTCTTATTTTCAAAGTTCTTATTTTTTAGGCAGAAAGAATAGAAGAAAGCAGAGGATGAATATGAGCAAAATGAGTGAATACTAAATTGTTTCCACACTCTTAATCACGTACTCTTATTATATGCTAAACGAATGAGAATCATGCACTCTTAATCTTTTTTTTAGGCATAACTACGTATTTTTAATTGTGATTCTGTGTATTCAGGCAATTGCATATGGAGAGTGAGAACGTCTCAAAATCCAAAAATAGATTGGCTCAAGCAAAACATGAGAGATAAAAAGAGGTTTAAAGTTTGAAATATTATTATGGTTGAGAAGAATGCATGTTAACGTTATGAGCTAATGTTCAATATATTGACAAAGGTAAATGCTTCAAACATTGATTATTAACAAAGAAATTTATAATCAGAGGGATTCTCATGTGAAGTATTCTTATAAACCAAACATTAAACCTAAATTAGTTAATCCAAATTCTAAATTCTAAATTATGAACCCTTAAAACTAATTTTTGTGTTTGTGATATTTTTGAAAAATATAATTTTTTGCAACAAATATTTGTTTTTTACTGCTGAAGAAATGAAACCCTTTTTCAGAACAAGTGAGTTCCATCAAAAATACATAAGTGAAACTATGACTTGCTCAACATAGACCATGCTCTCATGTCAAAAGCTTTGTGGTATGAATATTCTAAAATATTTCATTCATGAATTGTGTCGTTTCATTTATAAAAATCTTATAAACTTTTGGATCCCCTTAGTTAATTTCCACTCCGCTTCACTCCAGCAGATGTAATAGCAAATTACTGTTATGGATTGGTTAATGTATCTTTAATTTGTACCCTGTTGAACCAAACATTTTGATTGTCACCAAGTCAAGTATCTATCAATACTTTTTTATATAACTTTTTTTTTTATGTTTATGGTATCATATTTTCAGGTTTTTTGCGATTGGTGTGTACTTAATTCATTAAATGTTTTGGTACGTAGCATCATAAATAGTCAAGTGACTGAATATTACGAAATTGTTTTTTCCATTAAAAAAAGCTCTTTGTTTACCGAAATGCATTTTACGGCATATTTTTCAATCGTTTTTCCATTCAAAAAATTAATATTTATGAATATTTAACTAAATTAAATGATATCTAGGTTTTAAAATATTTTATCATTACACGATACACACAATCTCATTTTCCATATAAAAAAAGAACGCAAATAATGTTTTTACAAAGCCGGAAAAAAAAAAAAAAATTAATGACCAAACCGGCTATGCTTCCTCCACCGGCTAGCTCCCAATAACCAATATCACATTTTTCATACAAATTTGGTCCGTGTTCGTCTATATATCCACAGAGAACCGGATTTCAATTCTTTCCGGTTTAATGTATTGGCAATGAACCAATCACATTATGTTCGTCCGGTTCAGCCATTTACTATGAGCTCCAATATAACATCATTCAAATAATCAATAGGACCAGGCAAGCACCAATGCAGACAATCATTCTGTACCTTTGCCATTTTGTCTTTATCAAATGGCCTGAACTGTCGGTACGCACCCGGATGCCCATCGAGTCGGGTCAGCAACATCCCGGTGAAATCCAAAAGCTTTAGATTACCATCGTCCTGACCCGTTTTCTCTCTAACCGCTCTCTTGAATTGACCAATCTCTACATCTCTTAGTATCTTATGTACATCCTTAATCTCAATCTCTTCATCGCTCACCGGCTCTGTTTGCTTACACGTCCCACCGCTATGCCATTCCCCGTTTTGGAAATGATCCGGGGTTGAAGTCCGGAAAAAAACCATGCCTTTACGGTTAGTTTCTGCCGCTATGAAGTCCATGACATTTCGCAGCGTTGCGTTATAAGCATAGTCAAATCCTAACTCTTCCATGTGAGAGTTTTTCGGACAGATATGGCAACCTACTGGTTTGGCATTTTCATGGTAAACCGCGGCTTTAAGAAACCATTTACCAGTTGAGATGATCGCATAGTCGAGGCTCGGCATGAGATTGGTCCATGTCTCATCGAGTTTGTCGAGATGTAGTTGAACAGAAGCGGTCGAGACACCGTTTGAATCTTCGAAAATAGCGGCTTGGACTAGAAATGGAGACCAAATGTTGGATATAGTTAGGTTATGTAAAGGGAAATGCCATCTTTTCGATCTGTACTCCTTGTCGTGGTATACTTCGACCGGTTCTTCAACCTAAAGAGACCGAAAAAGAAGGGGGTTTAAAAAGAATCTCTGAAACTTAAAAAAAGAAACATCAAGCTGTTAAAAGCAAAGCATTATACCGTATAGAGCATACAAAGAAGAGACTCGACGTGGTTACGCGATATGGAGTCACCAATAAATGCCCAAGATTTGTTCCTCATAAGTTGAAGAAATCTTCGAGGGTCAAAACGTGGTAACAAACAGTCATGAGGCTTCCATTTCCAGTAGAGAAAGTCTAAGTCAGGCCGACCATTGGTGATACAGTTTTGGTGACCGTCGATGAGCATACCGCACGAGCTGTTTGTGTAGATCGGTCCTAATGAGTCTGGAATCCATTTCCCCGCGAAAAGATCGCACTTCTCTATTTCGATATCTGATTCAAGAAACAAAATAAAGACTCCTATTTTTAGCTGCAACGTAGTGAGATCAAATGTATCAGAAATCAGTCTTCGAAACATTTGCAGCTAATTCAGATCAATCTAACAGAGGATTTTACAATAGACATTTGAAGAAACAAATATAAATCATCATAACAAGTTTTTGATTCTTAAGAATGAAACCATTGGAATAACTTCAAAATGAAACGATCAAGATCCATGAATCATCAACTTCCTTTTTCAATTTCCCTAAACAGAACTTTAGATCTTGCAGACAGATCAAAACACATACTTACAAAACCTCTCTAGATCTCATAATTATGCTCATAAACAAGGTTTTAGACACTAACACACAATGGACGATTCACATAGAAGTCAACTACTTTTCTTTCTCACCCTGAGGAATCAGATCTTCGTTTTCCGGGACGATGATTGCCGGCGGAGATAACCGTGCCACGAAATTTCCGGTGACGGACGCGAAGGCCGGAGAAAACTCGTTGAAGTGGAAAATGAAGAGACGGAAAGCGAAGACTGTAATGAGAATAGCAGAGACGAGCTTGATGAGAAACACATTCTTATGGATCATGGAGACTGAGATCAACTTCAGCTTCATCTGTAGAAGAAGAAGAAGAGTCGCAGTGTTTTTTTTTTTTGGTATGTGTGTTTTTAATTCGACCGACCAAAGCTTCTTTATTCTTTGATATAAAATTATAAATAATCATTTGACCATTTCTAAAAAGGAACCATACATTATAAGGATACGTATTAAAACAGTATGATTATAAACACAAGACAGGAGGAGTTATGACAGTAATTTATTCAAATACTTCCACCATTTCACAATATTTATCATTCTAATCTTATTTTCCTATTTTAAATTAGTTGTCATTCTGCAATTTCAATATACATTTATAACTAATTTTTCTATTTTTATCCTTACTATTAAATTTATTAATTATTCATATCAAATAAAACATTGTATTTATTAGTAGTAAAATAATTTTTTAATATGTGTGAAACAACCTAGAATAACAACTATTTTGTAATAGAGGGAATACTACTTAAACTAATTTTCTCTTACAGTCAAAACTATAGAAAAAATTGCCAAAAGGAAACTAGGAAACGCATCCACTTGATAAAAATTGGTGTGTGAATTAAAATCCAAACACTGAATCAATAAAACAAATAAAATTCAATATATTTCTTTGAACAAAATAAAAACTTCTAAGAAAATTAATAGGTTTAACAATTTTTTTAATTTATATGCGAAGAAAACCAACAAACTTTCTTTTTTATCTCATGTGATTACATGGAAAGAGTAGAAAACAAGAAAAGGGAATAAGTTTAGTTGTAAATAATGATAATTGGTGTGCAATTAGTACTGATTGAGTGAGGATGATGGGCTTGGAACCTTTTGCTAGTGTCCAATGATGAACGTGAATATTAAATAAAACATTATTCTTTTTTTTTTTTGGTCAACTAAAAAAACATTATTCTTTTAAAATGAAAAAAATACTGTATCATTGTTTACTAGTGGCAGCATAAGGACATCAATGTCTAGTGAAGCGAAGGAAATTCATACATGACGATCATAGGGTATATTTCAGATCGTCTTTATTCAAACACATAATAACACCAACATGGAACTTTTTCATCAAAGAGGAGTATAGGGTAGGTGTACCTCGAATAAACCCACAAATCAGTTGCAAACCGAACGACGACCTTTAAAGCGTTGAAGATGATGAACAAATAAATCGACGCAATAAAACCATTCTCAGGACCATCGTGAATCTATACAAAGGAATGCAAACAATGCCAAAGACGTGGAGATGTAGACTGCACCACATGTCCAATAAAACCATACCGTGTCTATCACATCATCACCCTCTTCTTCCTGCTTGGCCGACTTTGATGGACTTGGCTCTACGACTTTCATGGGGATGCAACTTTTATTGGTAGGAAGTCCACAAAGATGAGCATTGCCTATGTAACTTTTTTTCTCATAATGTTACAAGATGGCTTTTGAAAGGGATTTCACCTGATAAATTGTTGTATGAGACATTGAAGTATCTTAAATTGTTGAGGTCAGCATCCGAAATTGTTGAGGTCCGCTAGCTGAGAAGAGAAGTTTCCATCAGCTTATTGTTAGACAGATGAAGACTCTCCAAGTCATTGAGCTTTGAAATGCTATATGGTATGGAGCATGTGAGGTGGTTACTTGAGAAGTTGAAAGATACAATATTTTCAAGATCTCCAAATGTCAACTGGAATTTCACCTGATAATTGGTTGCTTGACAAATCATATAGTGGCTAATATCACCTTGGTATGCTTCATATCTGTTTAAAAAATATGAAGAATTTTGGCATAAATCCTTTTTAAAAAATAAATTATTTTACTATCAAATAATTGGCCATAAAAAATAGAATGAGATAAAAATCTGAAAAAGTTCAGAACAGAATTCGTGGATCAATAAAATAATTATGTACATGAAAATCGTCTGGCGCGAGCTTCACACGCCTGTTTGGAGTACTCTACACATTATGCATGGTCCAACCATTGGCATTTATGCTCTCTTTTTCTATCTTGAATGGGTGTTGTAATTTAACAACACAAATCTTGCTACATTTATCAATATCCTAATTCAATTACCTCATTACATCTCCTCAACGGTTTAATTTGTTTTTCAATACCGGATTGTGGGTAGTCTCATGAACAAGAGGATAGGAGAAAATATTTAATTTGGGCTTGGTAAATGTGGGCTTGGGCCTCTTGGCTAGTGTTCAATGAAGAAGATTGGTAAGGAGACTAAATAAACATTATATTTTTGAATTACCAAAAAAAGATAAAAATAAAATATCATCTTCTTCTTCGGCTTTTTTGCGTAAACACTCTCTGTCGTTTCGCATTTCCCGCTCTCTGATTTCTAGGGTTCTTCCCACTCTCTAGGTACGAATCCCAAATTTTTGCCCTAAATTCTTTGTATTTGTCCGTTACCAGCTACGTCTATCCTCAATTTTCATTTCCAGAGTAAGATTTTTGTCGGAAAAAAAAAACTCTCTTTTTCTTCCTTTTGTTTTCCTGTGTGAATCTTCGTCAAATTGCTAGGAATCGTTTCGAGAAAGAGACAATCTTGTGAATTTGTACACTATTTCAGTTGTGGAGCGAAGATTTGTGTTCTTAGGGTTTCTAATTAGAGAGTAATGTGTGCTTTTTGTTGTTGTTGTGTTGTTTCAGGTAAAGCTTCCAATGTCTAGTGAAACAGAATCTCGTTCGGACAACAAATCGGGGAAGAAGAAGGTCATCGGCAACAACAACAACAACTCGTCGAAAAATGTTTCAATTGCTGAGCACAAGATTTTGAAAGCTAAGTACGAGGCTTTGAATAAAGAGCATGAAACCCTCATCAAAACGCTCGAGCTTCTGGAGATAACGCACGGATTCACCTTAGAGAATCTCGAAGAGAAGCAAAGAGAAGCTTCGGTTGGGAAGAAAGAGATTGAAAAGTGGAAAAACAAGTATGTTGAGATTGAGAAGAGGCTTGAGAAAATCGAAAAGGGTATCGAAGACTTGGCGTCGGTAGATTTTGAGAAGAATAGTATGGATTCAGGTACTGCAGAGAAGGGTAATGCGAAGAGCAACACTGTATCAGATGAGGGTCATTAAGTGTTTCTTCTACTTTGATAGATGTGTGTTAGTAATTGTGGCTCGAAACTAAACATGTTCTCTGACCTAAATCGCTATGCAGGTCCGATATTGATTAGCGATGATGACGAAGAAGGAAACGAAAGAGAAAGCAATGGAGGACACATTAAGTCATCAAAGAAGAAGAAGCCAGAGTTTTCTTTTCTCCTCTACTGATCAAGATCTGATATCTGGAAAGTATTGAATCTTTTTAAGTTTAGTAGTAATGCTTCTTGTTCTCTTTTTTAGGTATGTATTGATTATGAATCTCGGTACATTGTCCTTGTTTTCGGAGTTAAGTAACAAGTGGTGAGTGAATCTAATCAAAAGATCAATGTCATCCTACTGATTTGAGTCTATATTAAGCTCTGTTCTTTATAGACATCTGAAAATGAGCGAAAAGCAAATCCAATGTATCGGAAAAAACAGAGAATATGAAAAAAGGAAGCACACTGAAAGAAATCAATCGCAAAAGTTAGCAACAGAGAATCAAAATAGCCATAAGTTATAAGATGGTATGTCTTTCAAATTTATAACATATTTTCTTATGGAGTGCCTGCAATATTCAACATACGAAACAACAATGGGGAAACTTGGCGTGACCCAAATTCTGAGGCTGAGGGGTTACATTTAATCGGTTATGTGATTACAAACTCAAGAGGTACAAAGAATTCGGAACAATGAATGTTATGAAGCTTTCTTCGTAGCTGAAGCTGCTCCCTCAGAGTCGCGTTCCTGGCTTGGTATTGCAAACTTCTTTACTTTCTGTGACATACATTGGTCAAGATTTCGTTAGTTTGCACTTAAACCAGAGTTAGGATCCATTTTAATAATCAGGCATGAAGTTAAAAACCCATCAAGAAACAAGCAGGGCAAAAAAGCATTGATCCAACTTTTATGGCTAACTCTAAAACTCTAATAAACATTGTTAGATAATAATATTCAGCTTCATCATTCTCTAATGGCTTCCTCAAGAAAAACCTGAGAGAGGAATTCTTACCACATTTTCAAGAGTAAAGCATCTCAAGATTCTCAGCTCAAACACAGTTTCTATGGAAAGTAACTCATAAACAACCACCATTGTATGATTTTGCCCCATCAGAATAAAACAAACACACATTTTACTAATTTCAAGTGAAACATGAACAAAGACGTATAAACACAAATGTCTCCAGTAATGCTTCAAATTCTCCACACAAAAAAAATAAAACTTCGAATTTACAAGTTGAGTAGTAGAAAATTGCTCAAATTTTCTTATGAGAGGGACAAAAAATCACCAAGAAAACTGATCGATCTACTAAATATGTTTCAACCGTTCCCAAATTCGAAATTAAAGAAATAAATTTTTTTTTTTTAAACTAAGATTCGATCTAAATTGCAAACCACATAACGAAACGAAGACTGAACTGAAAAACAAATTGAATCTTGAACTTGAAGATCAGTCGTGAGAGCAGTAAAAGCAAACCTTTGAGAGAACACATTCTCTGAGAGAATGCAAGAATCGGAGGCATTTCTCTTGATCGAACGAGGAATCCGTGACGCAATTGAGAAGATCAAGAGCCTCTTGACCACAAACTGGTTCAGGAATCTTTTTCTCCATGGAAGAACTCATAAACCCTAAATTGGGGTTTTCTCCGAAAGAAAGAGAGAGAGAAGAGAGAGATGTTGCCGGTCACGACGAAGTCGGTGACTACTGACTCAAATGAAACAAAATCTTAATGGGCCATTAAAAAGCCCATTTAAACTCAAAAACTAAATATTTGTTTTAAGCCTTTTTATTAGCCCATAATGTTTACTTTGAGCTTCTTGAGCAACGTCTTCTTTTTCTTTCATCGGATATCCTCAAATATAACCGTACTTGTTACGCTTTGCAATAACAATGTTTGATTCAACAAAAAAAAAAATGAAATTATTTGATTAGGTTGTACTGATGATATAACTTTTTATTACATGGTCTTTTGTCTTCCTAGACCGGTCGGTCGAGGGTTCTTTTTTATGATAATCTTCTCAAGCCGGGGATGTAGAGCTGGTTAAATTCTTTGATACTAGTGAGGTGAAACGTTCTTAAATTAGTTGTTGGCCAAAACCCAAAAGGTTTTTGTTACTATATGATATAAGTAAGGTATCCAAAGATTCCAAAATGTTGCTAGTTAAGTTAAGTATTCTCTTAGTTGGGTTGCTCAATTAGACATAAGGTGAGTGTGGTGCAGAATATTAGGTCTAGGCACATATCGAATATCCAGAAAAAAAAAAAGTATTTGTGATTCGATTTGTTTTTTAGGGATATCTAATTTTCCTATTTGCTTTGCTTCGAAAAATTTCAGATATCCGGATTTTTTCTGGATATTTGCGGATATCCGGATTTTTCGCGGATATTTGTTTTAAACAAAAAAAATTTAAACATCATAATATTTTTTCAAAAAAAATGTTTTAATATAAGCTTTAAACTAATTAATCGATAAATATATGAAATGGATCTAATTTTATTCAATAAATTATTTAAAAAATAAAAAGTGAAAGATTAAAACGATGAAAAATAAAATATATTTTTTTATTTAATAAATTTATTTCAAATAAAGTTAGTATCTATATATTTCTACTATAAATATATTCGCCAAATATATTTAAAAGTAAAAAATATAAATATACGTTATAAATCTACCATATTATATATGTATAAGTAATATACAGATTGGATCGGATATTCGGATTTTTAAAAGTAGTATTTGTGATTTGCTTCGATTTAGACGGAAATTAAATTTTATTATTTGCTTCAATTTGATTCAAAATGGATATTCGAATTTTTTGGATCGGATCGAAACGAATACCGAATCGGATTAAATTTACCGGATAATTTGCCCATACAGAATATGTGTGGGATGGTCCGAATAGTAACATATGTTAACACTAATTTTTTTTTAAGAACTTGTGATAGATAATTGTTGATTCTAGCTAGCTTATAGAGAAAAACACAAACTCTCGGGGATATTCATGATGTTATAATTGAGCCGTGACTGTAGTCACGAAACTAGTAACGTACGGTATGATACTAGAGTACACAATATATTCAAACTCTAGTTAGATTGTTGCATTATGGAGAAGATCATAACCGAAAAAGTAGTTGGAATTGGAAGGTTAGTTCACTAAATTAAAAGTGAGAAGCAGAGCAAACATGTTAAGTGCATGGGAGAAGCACGAGAATGGTACGTGAAATATGAAATAAAAGACATCATTTAATTTCTTTGTTGGTCTTTCTTTTAATGTTATTTATCAATGTGTCTCTGCCACTTTTCATGAGACACTGTCTCACTCAACTTCTGTTCCACATGTCTTACTTTCTTACTATGCTTAACCCGTATAATTTGTACGGTTTATATGCATATCTAGACCAAGTATTTGTACAAATATACACACATACATATTGTATATATCAAAAATTTGATTATTATATCATCATATCATGAATGTCGGTGGACAACAACGAATTATATATTTTTGTATTATTGTATCATGCATGGGTTTTGGTAAGGTATCGAGAAAAATGTTGGAAATATATTTATAAAAAATTTGGAAAAAATTACGTTTTCCTTACGAATTCAGCCATTTAATGTGGATAGACATATAATGACTGATGAAATACGGAAAAAGGAGATCACAAATACGGAAAGTCAACGGAGATTTATAAGAAAGAAGTCAAACTACCGTTGAAAGTTTGAAACCATCATGTCGTTTGAACGTGGACAGTCGTTGACCGGTACAGATAACGTACATAATCTTGGTTTAATCTTGGTTCACAAAACCGATCATTTGGCATTTGGTTTTGTTTTTTTTTCTCTAATTAGTACACTTGGTTCCATTTCCACCAAAACTTATCCAAGGGCCCAAAAAGGTTTGCACCCAACGGTTCAGATTCGCTGGACCACGATCCGAAACCGTTCATTATCATATCTGAGACCCGTCATCATAGTGGGTCCCCCAATTGGTCGTTAGAGACCGTTAGATCATGGCGTGACGTGTGAATGGCTAGGATTGCTTTCCCATGTGGTTCGAGTTTTCTACTTCTACCTTTCGAAAAAGTAACCAAATATCGGAAATATCTGTTGAACGTATCATAAAAAGATTTGAGATGATATATTTATATATTGTATAGTTAGTGTAAGTAGAAAAAAATCATGGAGAAAATCTCATGAAAGGTCCCAATTTATCTTTTGGAATAAATCTTGCAAAAGCTCTGGAATTTTGTGACAAACAAAATCTTTGCATGAGGGGACACCATACAAGACATACATACATACAAGTTGTATAGTCGTTTGTGTTTTTTTTGTATATCATGCATATATATATATCCCTGGCCCATTACTACACCTATCTCCAAGCCTTACGAAATTAGGAAGGGGCAACGAAAAGTCATGTGATTTTTACTATTTTTGTTTTTTAATTTAACGAATTATAAATGCAACAACCTCCTATATTCATCTCTCAATTTTTTACAAAAAAAATTTGTTTACTGGTATAAGAAATTAAAGCTCAAGAATCCTAACCAAGATTCGTAAATCTTTACGTCGGGACTATAAGTTCTCTTCCAACCAAAATTCGAATTAGAAACCATTCTTGCTCTTCAAGAAGGGTCTTGCAATCACTAGCCATACCGTGATTAGTGACTAAAATTAGAAGTTAAAGCTTCATGCTCCCATATTTGTGTGTGTATAAATATATATATAAATGGGGATTCAATTTCATAAAAACATTAGTTTAGTTTATTGGTCATAGACATATAGTGTGTGATCACTGATCATAAAGACAAAGACATGGGTTCGAATCCTTATTAGTTTTCTTTAGTTAAATTCATTAGTATTACAGTCAAAACCCTAATAAAATATTTATAAAAAAAAGAGTTTGGGTTAGAAACTATTGAGAGAATGGAAAAATATTTTAATTATGTCTTCAGTTTTTTTCTGTTGAATTGAATGAAATTATTGTTCAAACCAAAAAAGGTTCTTACAATTGTTGTTACATATTTTTCAGAGAAGTAAAATAGGAATTGAAACTAAAAACAGAGTCACTGAGGAAAGTGCGCTTTGCTCTGCTTGGCTTTTTCTTATCTTCCAATCAATGGTTTTGATGATGCGAGTAGTTGAATTCAGAACCTCTCCATGACGTCGACAATTGCTGTCTTTCCAAAGATGTCTTCAACTTTGTAAATATACCATCTTTCATTTTAAATATTTAATTGTTTTAAAGCCATATATGTTATATAAATTTATATAAAAAATAGATTATAAAGATACTTTCATATTCCTTAAGCCCTAATTGGGTAGAACGAGATCATGTTAATAATTAGTCCTTTTCCAATAACAAAACTCAAACCTGAAACCATGAGACGTACTCTCATAATATACAAGTAGAGCTACTTAAGTTGGGGTCAATTAGTGATGTTCTCTTTATCTCGTGATCAGCCTTATAAATACGAATATAGCTACGAGATTAAAATGTGAGTTTGTATTCTATAGAATGGACACTATATATGTGTATTGATGGGTATGCATGAATAATCACGAAATTCACATGAACATTACCGGATTGGGGCCAAGCTATTAAATACTTCATATCAATTTTTCGAATCTAGAGATCGTATGTATCTTCTACATTCTTATAACCGTACGTACTCTTTGAATTGTGTATGTAATAATTACTTCAAGCGTTTCGATACCCTTTCTTCTCTTTTCCTTGCAATATCTTATAGGGATCTTATATATACTCTAAAATAAATCAGCAAGTTGCATGGCAAATTCTGAGTGTGTCGGAAATATTTAATTTTCTTCTGAATTTAACTTTTAAATATGAAAAGAAAAAAACATAAATAAACAGTATAAGAATTGTAGCCTGTGAATCTGCCTTATAGAAAGCGACACGACTTTGCTCGTTCTCGAGTATTTGCGGCTCTAGCCTACGTGTCAGTTCTTTCCCCTGCATCTCTGTATTTTGAATATTACTATAAATTTTTAATATTTTGAATTTTTAGTTTCTTTAAACGATTTATCAAATTATATTGGTTGTTCCTTTTGTATTTTAAACCCTTTTTTTATAAATTTCCTTCTAAAATTGTTTACAGAAGATTGTGTGGCTGAGGAAAAAAAATTGTTTACAATTCTTTTGTTGTTGTATTAATTTCGAACATTACTTCACTCGAAGTGAATGGATCAAAAGTAAATGACCTCAACAATTCTCCAAGAGACACCAAGAAAAGATAATATACAAGCTCCATACAACTCTTACATAAGATATGTTGCGGTGGACCAAAAGCAACTTGGCTCGAGTATGAACAAAATTTTGGGTAGAGTATTGGTTCTAATATTTGTTCAAAAACCAAATGCAATCCATATAGGACCAACATGTCTCGGAACAAGACCAAATTTTATTCATTGGAATTGTTGTTTACACTCATCATTTTTTTTCATTGGAATTGATGGTTACTTTCAGATTTGTTGACCAAATCCAGACCGGATCGAACCAAACTTAGGTTGGACTCTACGTGGACCAGGTTTGCTCAGCACAAGTTAGTTCACAACATCTCTATTCCTAACTAACAATGAGACAACATATGTACAAAAGGCTATTATAGAAATGCATTAATTACCCTCAATCATTTAGTTTCTTAGAAAAATAAAGCAAGCCAACAAATATAAATTTGATAAACCAATAGTAATGAGATGGAGAAATGCAAAGGAGGAGTGATGGAAATGAGACAATTACAGTGGGAAATAGGTTTAATTGAGAGAGTAAACTGGCAACCAAACTCGATGAAGGAAGTTCTAACTTTTGCGTTTGTGTTTGTGTTTAGGTTTATATATCAAAAATTGAATTTTTTTATTTGGAATATAAAATGGTGTTAGTTTTTAAATTATCCAGAACAAGGTTACATGAACTTCTCATCTTGTAAATAAGTTATAAGAATCGTGTTGGTTATAAACCCTGACCAAATCAACAGCGACATTGACTAATCCACATCTAATTCCATGCAAATATTATTTTAAGTATTTGTTCTTGTTTATAATTACGGATAGTTACTAAAACTAAACCCTAATTTAAAAATTATAAATCCAAACCGTTAAACATAATCGAAATTCATAAACCTTAAATTCACACACGCGACAAAAATGGTTTTTTGTTTTTTATAACTCAAGGTAAATCGCAGGCCTATAGAGAAGGTCAGACTAATCCCTGTGAGAAGTACAATCCACAAATAGATCTTCTGTCCGGATATGCAAATGAACCGAAAGTAAGAGTTCATATCGGTGTGGGTGTCAAAGACAATGTTTTTAGCTTCGCTCAGTAAGTGGATCGAACTTGAAACGTGTTGGTGTCCCAATTCCGTCTCTTTACCATTCAACCACGAGACCTTGGATACACACAAAACTGTTCAATTGAAAACATGATCAGAAGAGATAAACACAAATTAAAACTTTTTTTTTTGAGAAAATAACTTATTTGAAATTTTTGGCCAAAAAAAAGTGTATATACAAACATAATCAGTAAAAATTGCTTATGTAATAATTTGTTTGTCGAAAGTTTTGTAACTAACTTCGATTTGAAATCAATGAAATTGTTAGAGGAAAAAAAATAAATAAATACAAACATAATCAGTAAACTAGATTATATATACGAAATTTTATTTTACTTTCCTGATTCCAATTTCGCCTAGTGTAAATTTGTGTTTACTTTGCAGGCATATCAATGCGACTGTGGTTCCAGAGTACTTTAATAAAACTGTTAAACAGAGTGTGATTGAAAGTGTTGTAGACAATCAACTACTCCAACTGCCTCTCTTCATGACATTTTAGTTTTTGATTTTTCTCATGTGTCACATTTCAAATCAACTTAGATTCCCCTTCGTATCTAGTCTCAATCTACATGGCAATATCACGTTATTTTCATTCTACAAATTAAATATTTATACTTTTAACCGTATATATATCAAGCATTTTTAGATAATCATTAGCCTTTTCGTATTTAAAACTAGAATGATTAGAGGCGAATTAGCAAAGCTTTTCAATTGTTCTCATCACGTGAGATCACACGTGCCCCACCAACAACAACAACAAAATCGGATTTTTATATAAAAAAAGGAGCAAACATTGAAGGAATTTTTAATTAGTCGACCAAAAAACTAAAGGAGTTAAAGAGAGAAGCAGAGCACGTGGAACAAAAAAGGAACTCGACCACCATACCGTTAATTAACAAAACAGACTTTTTTAAAACGTTAAATAATAATTAATTTCGCCATTAACACTACATTAGTACAATTTAATTTCATAATTATATATATAACAAAACATATCACCGAGAATATCTCACCGGTACAACAAAACTTCGCCGGATTCCGTTTAGCAACGGGCCGTAAAATACTATTTTATTAATTAAAAATTAATTATTAAATAGCTAAAAGAGGATCCGACCCGAATAAATCCCCAATATCTTGAAAATGGTCCTCCACGTGCCAGTTGGATAATCCGGATCCGAAATCGAATCCGAAATTCATATCCGTACATGTATCTGTAAAGAGATCTTCTCCAAATAAATCGCCGCCTAGATAGTCGGGAACCACCGAACTCCGGAAATCGAAGAAATCTTCCTCCGTGAATACCGTCGCCGAGAAATCAGAGAACGTCCCCGAAACTTCCTCCATCGTCGCCGTCGTTGTCAAAGGCTCTTCCTTTACGGTAACGGCCGGTGAAGAACTGCCGGAGAATTCATCGACGGCGAAAGGTGATCGGAGAACAGAGACCGGAGAACAGAGTCCGTCACTGCTTGAAGAAGAAGAAGCTTTCTTCTTCGGAGACGGTGGCGGAGATGGGTTTTTCTCCTCCGTCGTCGTCGTCGGAGTTACGGAGAAGTTAGTGAGCGCGTCGGGACCACGGAGCTGAATCGCGGCGTTGTCGTAAACCATGGCTGCTTCCTCCGCCGTGTTGTAAGTACCTAACCAGAGACGTACACGTCTACTCGGATCTCTAATCTCAGCCGCCCATTTTCCCCATGGACGTTGTCTAACTCCCCGGAATTTCTTCTCCGTCGGACCAACAACAACCTCCGGTTTAACAGTAACCGGTTTCTTCCTTCTCTTCTTCGATTCCGTACCGGTATTACTCGAGTCGAGAACCACTTCGTTGACGAACTTTTTGATACGACGACGTTTAGAGGCGAATCTTTGGTTTGTTGTTTCTGCTTCGTCTTCGTCGTCACTGGAGGAATCTGTAGCGTCTGGGTCGGTGACTGAGATACGGAGAATCCTTGGTTGGTGGTTGGTTAAATCCGGTACGATTCTCGTCGTGTTGGTTTTGTGCTCTGTGAATTTGATTCTCGGAAGAACCATTTTCTTCTTCTCTGACTCCATTTCTAATCTCTCTCTCTCTCTCTCTCTCTCTCTGAGGTTACTGTGTTTATAAACAGAGAGATTGGGAAAGCATTTGAAAGCAAAAAGGAAAGGAGACAAAGAATAAAGATTGAATTTTTATGAAAAGAAGGAAGAAACTTGAACAACAAGAGATTAAAGAAAAAAGTTTTATCAAAGGAAGAGAATTTTTTTTTTATAGAAAGCTACAAAGAAAAACCGCGAGTGTGTGTTTATAGAAGCAGAGGAAAAAGGGAAGATTTTTTTCCGGGAAAGTTGAAGAAAAGA
The DNA here is from genome assembly GCA_964056655.1 of Arabis hirsuta. Taxonomy (NCBI): domain Eukaryota; kingdom Viridiplantae; phylum Streptophyta; class Magnoliopsida; order Brassicales; family Brassicaceae; genus Arabis; species Arabis hirsuta. The sequence continues at coordinate 7,773,497 of OZ053303.1, read as the reverse complement.
GCTTTTTTTTTTTGCTATATTCTTATGGAATCGTTTTACAAAAACCCACCGTTTGGTTATCGAGAGATAAGAGAGAAAATAAAGAAGAAGATGCTCTTTTTATTGTTTTGGGCAGAAAGCTTTAAAGCTTGGTTTGTCTTGGAAATATTCCTGGAAAAAAATTGTGCAGAGGAAAAAGAAAATGTTTTGCAGAGTGTGAGAAAGAGTGACACGAGGAAGAAGGAGATTTTAAAGCGGCAGAGCACATGTAGAGAGAGAGTGAGAGAGTATTTTATAGGATGCTAAGTCCGGTTTTTTTGCCATTTAATTTGTTTTTTTTTGGAATAATATCTAAACAAGAAACAAATTTTTGAATTTTATGTATTTTATTTCACAGAGATACTCCGTATTTTGATTCATTTAAACTGAACAAATACACCAAATACAATCACATTTTTAACTTTTATTTTAGAGTAGAACATGTAATATACTACATTTAAATTTGCATTTTTTGTTAGAATCATTGTTGTGTTATTAACTTATTATCTGCATTTAAATTTGAATTATGCATATTATTAAGATTGTAAATTTTTTTTTTTTGTTTTACTCGTTTTGGCAGCATTCTTTTACCAGTATATAAACGTCAGAAAAATGAATTTTTCAACTACTAGAAATACGTATAAATAGTTTATAATTTAATGTTGAGATATTTTGAAATTTGGATAGCTTGCAAAGTCATCAAATGAATGAGAGACAATTGTCAAAACTATGCTTGTCGACAGTAATAATTGATGCTTTTGTAACGCATACAACAATCATGACATAATGGTAGATAAAAAAAAAGAAATATATATCTAAATTTGGTAAACTTCTAAAACGGTTTAATGTCAGTTATATATCTAGAGCTAAATGACGATAAATTAGAAACAAAATCGAATTTTGAAATTGATTTTTCCGAAACTAATTACAGAGTTATCGCCGGAGAAAAAGAGATTAGCATTACCAGAATGCCGCATAAGTCAAATGGCTAAGATATCGACACGTGTAACTACGAAATTGGGTCCAATCCAACGGCTGGGACGTGCTGACAAAGATTAAAAAACATATATTATCTTTCTTAATTAATTTATAATTTTTTCTCGTAATTGGAGATTCAGGTCACGTGACACCAGAGACACAGTCCAGTCCAACTTTTGACCAGAACAAAATTAATAATTAATGGCAGGTGATTAAGACTTTAATCTAAAACCTCCGTACGAAGCTCTCTTCCCATTTTTACCATAAGGGTGTTTTGGTCATGGAACTGAGCAAGTTGCTTGTAAAAAATCAAAAGACCGTTACCGATTTTCTTATTGTTATTTACTGTTTTAACCTGTACTAGTCTCTGTTATTACAGCTGGTGGCTAACGTGGCAGACAACAACCTAGGACGTTGCGCCAAAAAATACTACCCAAGTAAATCTTTGGAATCATTGTATTAGTTTCTTAAGCTCTTAAGCTCTTAAGCCGTGTGTTTAACAACTTGATAGTAGTTTTTTATTTTCTCAACTCCAATTTGTATGCTAGTAAATGACTCGAGATAACAAAGTGCCTTTAGTTCAATGGCTCTTTTTCGAGCCGAACATATTTGGCATGTTTATTTGTATTGTAAGAGATAAAAAGTATAGAAAAAATCGTTTTAAAAAGTGTAATTTTAGGGGAAAAATACTTAGCCAACAAAAAAAGCTAGCTTCGGTCTTACATTGATTTTAACTATTTGCGAAAAAAACATAATCAAATTCTCGTATTCAAAGATTTTATAGAGGTGGCAATTTAACATGCGCTAATAAATCTAAATATTTAAGAGCCAAATTAAGTAGGTAATATAAAAGAGAACAAATGTATTATTTTCATATAAATTTTATCTTATTATTTAAAATAAAATATAAAACTCGACAAATATTTAAAATATTTCTAAAGCAAAAAGAATATAAAAAAAGATAAATATAAACGGAGATACACAGTCAACCTATTCAAACAACACCAAAGAAAAGAGTGAAAAGAGTATAACGTTATAACTTTACTCTCTATAATGAATAACAATTGGTTTAAATTATTTGGGTTAATTTGCTAGATAATAATTATAAAAAATCAAAAAGTAACAAAAATTAGCTTATGTGGCAAAAATCAACTATTAAATCTAAGTTAATTAGTTTGTTTTTTAGTTATTGTTTTTTGTTTGGTTATTAAGCCAAATTTCTCAAAATATTTTGTGTCAATTGTAAAAATGCCACTTTTGGTATGTACATTTACAAAAATATCATTTAAGAGTGTCTATATACAAAAATACCACTAATTATAGATTTTTAAAGTCTAAATCTTAAAATTATAAATCCTAAAAAATATTTTGATCCCTACAACCTCTCAAACTCTCAAAACTAAATTATAATACAACATAGTTAACTCAAACATAAATGATATAATAAATTTTTTTTTGAAAAAATGACACTTAAAAAATGGTATTTTCAAAAATTTCTTTTGACCTATTGGAAAAAACACTTTGATTAACGATCCTTTATATCTTGCTTCGTTATTTCGAGATAACGAATACTTCCTTGATGCTAAAATTTTGATGTTTTGTTCCATGTTAAAACATTACATTATATGGAACACTAGTCTAATCAAATCCCTACATAAAGAATTAGACAACACTAACATAAATTTCTTTCAAAATCTAATAAACTTAACAAAACTAAAATTTTGATGTTTTGTTCCATGGTAAACCATTACATTATATGGAGTACAAGTCTAACCAAATCCCCATAAAGAATACTAACTACAAAACTAACATAAATTTCTTTCAAAATCTAATAAACCTAACAAAATAGCAGAAACTTCTATGATTATTTTCTAAGAGCATCTCCATTGATAAGAGACTGTATCTTAAATATATTATTAATAGTTTTTATTTAATTTAATTAGATAATTAAATTTTAAAGAATAGATAAAGTTGAACCAATAATATGGGGACATGTGTTGTAGAACTCTCTAAAAAAAATTTAGAATCTCTTAACATCCCATTTGGAATTGCACAGAATTTTTTTTACCAAAATAACATTGTACATTCTGAATAGTCCTAAGAAGACATGATCACAAGCAAATACTTGATATTTGAGAGACTCTCATATTTTTTTTTCTTTTTGTATAAGTTTTATTAATTTTGTAATATGAAATATTTTCAAAGGGATGCTCTAAGACCATCCACATCGGTGAACAATATTCTTAGTTTTTTAAATATATTTTATTAATATTTTTTTATATAATTTTAAAATATAATTAAAAAATAAATAGTTAAAATATTGAACTAATGGTATAGTGACACGTAAGAGCATCCCCATGTTTTACGGAAGGAAAATGTCTTCCCCCAAACCCCCGACTCTCCTCTTTTGTTTGATTTTTTTAATTTTTTATTCGATTTATTCTGAAAACACTCTAACTATTTGTGCAATGAGGATGCTCTAACAACTCTTATTAGACTACTCTATATCTCAATTTATGTGATTTTGAACCTCCAACAAACTCACTTTTCTCTTCTCTTTCTCTTTGAACCAGTTTTTTTTTTCTCTTAACATGAATATAACGCTTTTTATCAAAAAAAAGATATTATATATATAAAAAAAAATGTAACGCATCAGAAGTTTATTAGCATCCGAATTAACACTTACTACTACTACAAAAAAGAAGAAGTTAAGAGCTAGTTAAATACTTTCATCTATTTATATATGGACCTTACATCGGCAATATAAAAAACTTAAGAATTACAAGGTTCTGTGGTGGTCAATTTAAATGAAAATTAATCAATTATTAATTCAACTTCTCAATAATAATACTTATTTTAGCACTATGTGAGTTTGTAATTAAAAACTTTCTAGTGATTATTATCAGATATTAGCATCCGAACTAAAACTTTCTAGTGATTATTATCAGATATTGTTGTTCCAGTGAAAGCTATATATAGGTATATGGTCTTTATCATATTAACATGATTCGTTTTTTTGACATCATCATACTAGCATAATTATCATTCTCTGATGATTATATAAAAATATATAAACGCATTGATATATTAATATAAAAGTATAGAAGATATTGGACGCCCATGCTATATTGCCAAAGAAAGCAGCAATTTCATTGCAGGGTATGTGAACCATGCACCCGTTTGTTCGTCTTGTCTTCTTCCCCTTCATTTTTTTTATTTTGCCTCTTCTACACTATACATTATATATGTCATTAACATATATTCTGTTTTCATATATATATATATATATATACAGTAAAATTTGTATAAATTAATTATGTTAGAACTTTGAAATTTTATTAATTTTTAAAAATATTAATTAATCTATGTTATAGAGAGATATTTATTTTAAGTAATAATTTTCTTAAACAAATCAAACGATGTTATATTAAAGAACGTAATTAAATCTATTTATAAAAATAATATGCATTAACTTGAGATTATGATTTATACTTTTAGTTATTGTAATAGAATGAATATTAATATCATAATATATTATCCATATAAAAATGATACATATTATTAAGTACAAAATTTAGAAGAAAACATAGTTATTATTCTTAATGTTGATGATAAAGTCATAAACGATATATATTATGATATATTTGAAAAGAGTTATGTGTAAAAAATTAATTATTGTATCTATAATTTTTCAAAAATTTTGGATACAAAGAAAACAATCACAAAAATATCACAAACTCTCGATCAAAGATCGAAATTATCTCGGATTTTTTCTTTAAAAAATACACATAAAACCACTATGGCACTATCATACATGAAATGGTTTTCTTTAAGCAAATATATTTTCAAAACGATTTATTGCATCCACTATGTACATATTCTTATTTTGTCGATGCTATTTATTTAGTATGAAGTTGTCTAGGTATACTCTCCGTGTATCATATGAGGTATATATTATTCATAAAGATATGTATTTCCTCTCCCTATTTGAACTATTGTATGTTATTTCTTAATACGTATATGCATAGATTTTAAACATAATTTAACAAAAATATAGTTGTCCATGTGGTGGTATTTGATTTCCCAGACTATATAAATTTATGAATATTTGTGAAAAAACGTGAAATAGTTTGTACTTTGAAGACATGTCAAGAAAAACGATTATACTACGAAGACTTAACTACACCAGTCAAATCTGAGCACCAAACCCTAGATGGAAAATTAACTTCGAGCCATGTAATCATTCAGAAATCCCATGACATATCGCATGCTGTATTAAATAAAAAACAGTTTGTGTAGGTAATTAAAAACGGTAAAGACAATAAGTTCTCATTTCTCAACAAATCAAACTTCGTATCTGGAAATGTATTGATATAATAATGTGCTCTAAACATTAAGATAATGAAAATGCCTTGGTCCACGAAATAATAATCATTACACAATCATAAGTTCTTGTGACAACGATACAAGCTCATAGAAATTCGATCTCACAATGTACAATGTGCACAATTTTTACGTGATATCGAAAGTTATGTTTTGGAATTTATCATTTTTAAAATTGAAAGACTCATGAAAATAAGGGTGATCATTTTCATTTTGGCGGAACCAAATATGAGTTTTTCTTTTAAGGCTTCTTATACTTGTTATAAAAATATTTCCTAATAAGACTACATTATAAATTTTGTTGCCGGCAAAACTGTTTTGTTATAAATTCTGTTTCTTAAAGCTATATTGATAACGATTGGATCTTTCAAACTATATGCAGTTTATCGAATCCAGTTTAAACCGATGAAACTTTTTGATCCGCCTATAAATTTGACCAATTAAATTTTCAATATGGATTAGTAACATTACAATTTCATATATTTGAACACAAAATTTACGATTGAATGCAGTTAAAACAGTTGAACAAGACTGTATAAAAGGAAATTTCAAATATGTTTTAACAATTATATTGCTGGTTGATATATTTTGTTACAAAAATCAGGAAAAAGTGTTATGATTTGTGATATAAGTTTGTTACTGCGCTATAAGTATAAAACGTATATTACATATTACATATAATGATATATATAATACGAGACCCACTACAAGAAAACAGTTAATTAGTCACTGCTTTTTGTGACTGAATTTTGCGTCACAAAATTTGCAACTCCATTTATGACTCATTTGCCACCCTTTTGCGATTGCGTAAATTAGCGTCGCAAATCTGTCACTAATTTACGACTACGAACTAATGTGGCAAATTCGTCACAAATTAGTGACTGATTAGCGACTCTTATTTGAGTTGTCGCAAATTGGTCAAATTTTGCGACTACTTTGTGACACCTTTTTTCAGTATTAGTCAGCGTCGCAAAGTAGTCAGAAAAGAGTCGCAAATGTGCGACGCTTTTTTGGAGTCACAAAGGAGTCGCAAATTTTATCCTATATATATCACAATCGACCTGCCTCTTCCTCATTCAGCCACACACACAGAAAAAAAAAACGGGAAGAGAAAAAACAAAAATTTAGAGGAAAAAAATTATGTGGAACTCTTCTCGAGATTGGATGTATATAAGGATCGATCCGCATACAAATAATCTCTCAACCGACTTTTTGGATGGGTTCATGCAGTTTCTGGATTTCGCAAGTTGCCAGGACTTTGCCATTAGCAGTGGAGGTAAGTTATACTGCCCTTGTGCGAAATGTAAAAATTCTGGTGGTATGAAACCTGTTAGAACTGTTTCGAACCATTTGCATCAACGTGGTTTTATGGAAGATTATTATGTGTGGACCGAACATGGGGAAGATTACAATGTAGTTGGGGCAGGTCCTAGTAGTAGTCATTACGTAAATGCTGATTTTAGTAGCGGTTATTATGAACAAATGAATTATGATGGTGGGGATGTTTGTGATGGTGGGGATGTTTATGCTAGTGGGATGGTCCATGATGCATTTCCTGATAATGATTATCATCATGACGAACATGGTCATAGTGGAAATGATCATGTTTTTGAAGAACCTAACCATGAGGCGAAACAATTCTACGACTTGTTAGATGCTGCAAAAACGCCATTGTATGATGGTTGTCATGATGGTCTTTCGCAGTTATCATTAGCTGCTCGGTATATGAATATCAAGGCAGACCATAATTTGGCTGAAAATTGCATGGATTCATGGGCGGAATTGGTAACAGAGTATTTACCACAGCCTAATCAGGCAACTGGTTCATATTATGAGACAGAAACGTTGATGCGAAAATTAGGCTTGCCATACCATACATTCGATGTATGCATAGATAACTGTATGCACTTCTGGAAAGAAGATGGGGTGTTGGAGCATTGCAAGTTCTGTGAAAAGCAAGATATGAGGATCGTCAGGGACGAAAAAAAATACCGTTAAGCAAAATGTGGTATCTACCAATCACTATAGACTGAAGAGGATGTACCAATCTGAGAAGACGACAACATCGATGAGGTGCCATGCTGAGCATGAATCAGAAGATGGAGTAATGTGTCATCCATCAGATGCAGCAGAGTGGAAAAATTTCAATCAAATGTATCCAAGTTTTGCGGAGGAAACACGAAATGTTTATCTGGGATTATGTACAGACGGTTTCAATCCTTTTGGTATGTCAAAAAACCATTCGTTATGGCCTATAATCATGACACCCTACAACTTACCCCTGGGAATGTGCATGGGAAGGGAATACTTGTTTCTTACCGTTTTGAACTCGGGACCAAATCATCCACGAGCCAGCCTTGATGTTTTCCTCCAGCCACTGATTGAAGAGTTAAAGGAGTTATGGAATAACGGAGTTGAGGCGTATGATGTGTCACTAAATCAAAATTTCAACCTTAAAGCTGTTCTATTGTGGACGATAAGTGATTTTCCGGCATATGGGATGTTATTGGGATGGACGACACATGGGAGATTATCATGTCCAATTTGTATGGATGATACAAATGCATTTCAATTGAGGGCTGGTAGGAAGACTTGTTGGTTTGACTGTCACAGAAGATTTTTGCCTACAGAACATCCGTTACGGAAGAACAAAGTTAACTTTTTGAAGGGAAAGACTGCACTGAACGAGGATCCACCCGCATCATTAACTGGAGAACAAGTACTCCACCATATACGGAGTGCCGGAGCGCGAAAAACATCTGATTGTGGTGGAAATGGACATCACATAAAACCGGCCGGTTACGAAGATTGGCATAATTGGCATAAAGAAAGCATATTTTGGGAGCTTTCATGCTGGAAAGACCTTACTCTATGGCACAATCTTGATGTGATGCATATCGAGAAGAATTTTTTTGATAACATCATGTATACTGTTATGAATGTTAAAGACAAATCAAAAGACACAGTCAAATCAAGACTAGATATCGAAAATTTATGTTCTCGGAAAGATTTGCATGTCGATGGTCGTGGCAACGCTCCATTTCCTATTTGGAGATTGAGTTCAAAAGCTAAAGATGTGTTACTACACTGGGTGAAAAATGAGGTAAAATTTCCAGATGGGTATGTAGCTGACTTAGCAAGCTGTGCAGACATCAGTGGGGGCAAATTTTCTGGAATGAAAAGTCACGACTGCCATGTTTTTATGGAGCGCTTGCTTCCGTTCGTGTTCGCAGAACTCCTCCTGCGAAACGTGCACAAAGCATTATCAGATATATATATAAATTAAGATATAAAATCTGAGAGTCGATCATATATATGTTATTTTAATCTTTTTAAACATTACTTACACATATGTTATTCTCAGGAATTGGAGCATTTTTCCGTGATCTAAGAAGCAGAACATTGGATCAAAGTCGCGTCCTAATTTTGAAGGAGAATATTGTGATGATACTGTGTAACTTGGAAAAAATCTTTCCACCTGCTTTCTTCGATGTGATGGAGCACCTACCTATACATCTGCCATACGAAGCCGAGCTTGGTGGTCCTGTGCAATATAGGTGGATGTATCCGTTCGAAAGGTTTTTTAAACATTTGAAAGGCAAAGTAAAGAACAAAAGATATCCAGCAGGATCGATTGTTCAATCGTACATGAATGATGAGATTTCTTATTTCTCACAACACTACTTTGCCTCTCAAATTTCTACAGCTAGCAAAAGAAGGTAATAAATTTTTTTATTAGAATTTAATATATATATATAAACCATGCTTTTCTTAAAATAAGATGAATTGTTTTCCGTAAATTTTGCTGGGCAACTCGGTACGATGAAGGTGAAGTACCTATCTATGATTTTCCCGTACCGAATATATTCACTGAAGTAGGTCGTCCAAGTGGCAAATGTACTGAATCTTGGTTAACCACGAAAGAATACAAGTGCGCACATTCATATGTTTTGCGTAATTGTGAATATTTCCAACCGCTTGAAAGGTAATTTTACTTCATCTATAAATTTAATATAGTAATTGTATACATTTTGCACCACTTTATTCATAATCAAGTGTTGGCAACACAGTTTGGTGGATGCATAGATTCGATTTGAAAATCCAGGACTTTCTGATGATGAAATCTTAGCTAAAAGAGATGATGAATTTCATATATGGGTCCGCCAATATGTATGTATTCTTCATGATTTAATTATTAAATTAATGTTTCGCATCAACCATTGTGATATTTTTATTGTTCTATGTATAGGTGGATGCAATGAGAAGTCAAGAAAATTTTCCGATGTGGGTATACGATATAGCCAACGGTCCAGAAAAAAAGATTAAGTCATGGTCTATGTATTTTACAAGAGGCTATTTATTTCACACGAAGGATTACGGAAAAAAGAGAAAAACAATGAATTATGGAATTTGTGTCCGAGGCCAAAATTATTCTCAACCGGGGGAGAATGATTTCTACGGGACCATCAAAAAAATCATTGAGCTCACATATCCAGGAGTATTGAATTTGAAAATCGTGCTTTTCAATTGTAATTGGTATGACCCTACACCCGACAAAGGAACGAGAACCAGCGAGGGAGGCATTGTCGACGTGCTAAAATCGGAGAGATATACAAACGACGACACTTATGTATTAGGTATGAATTTAATGTCTATAATATTGTATTGTTGTTATATTTATAATTATATCCTAATAGAATTTTTATTAATATATATTGCAGCGTCTCAAGCTGATCAAGTATGTTATCTTCCATACCCAAATGTTAATAAACGTCATGGGAATTGGCTCTCAGTTCTAAAAGTTAATCCAAAGACTCGTGTGCAAGGAAAATTTAACGACAGTAAGCTTATTATTTTGCAACAAGCTGAGAACGATGCAGTCACGGATACGGTCGAAGAGATCAATGTCGTAGGTCTAATTGATGGAAATCATCCAATTGAACACATCGATTTTGAAATTGACGACGCTGAGCAACAAGATGAATTTCGATGTAATTTATCATCTTCGGAAGAAGATTCTGAAGCTGATGAAATTTAAATCGGATTTCATTTAATATGTATGTAATATATGTGCGGGATTTAATATTTATATAAAGTTTGTGTAATAATTTAAGTGTAAAAAATATTTAGTGTGTAATAATTTAAGTGTTAAAATAATTAGTGTGTAATTATTTAAGTGTTAAAATAATTTTTGTTGTCTGCTAACTTCAGGGATAAATACATTTTAATGTTAGCACTAAATGAATATGTTACAATAGCACAACGGTTAAACTACTCAACATTGCACACCCCTATCCGAGTTCGAATCCAGGAAAATACAATAATTTTGGTTTTAAGCTGACTTTGGAATAAATACAGTTTAAAGTTAACAACAAACGAAAATGTTAAAATAGCACAACGGTTAAACGCAACAACATTGCACTCCCCATCCGAGTTCGAACCCAGGTAGAAACAATATTTTTGTGTTTTCACCTGACTTAAATTTTGAATAAATACGATATAATTTTAAGACTAAACGAATAAGTTACAATTGCACAACGGTTAATCTACAATTCATTGTACTCTCCCATCTGTGTTCGAAACCTGGTACGAACAATATTTTTGTTTTAGGGTATCGTTTTCAGCATCGCAAAAACGTCACAAAAGAGACACAAATACGTGACTTTTTTGCGACTACATATCGACACCCTACAACATTTGTGACGCATCAGTGACACTTTTGCAACGTCCTTGAAGAGTTCTGGGACGTCGCAAATCAGTCATAAAAGAGACACAAATCAGTGGTGCTTATGCGAGTATATAGCGACACCAAAGAAAATGTGTGACGCATCAGTGAGTCTTTTCCGACGCGTCCTAAGAATTTTTAAAATTTTACATCATATTTGAAGTATATCTGATTTATTGGTATGAAATTACATTGTCATATACTAATTAGTCATAAATAGTTTAAGTTATGGAAGTTCAAATTCAAATTCATATTACAAATAATGAGATCACATTTCTAAAACTAAAACACTTAGAAGTTTAATGTACTTTGTGGTGAAGTGTTAGATTTTGTTAAATTAAACTTTCTATGTGAGATTTCAATGCACATAAGCAATGAAATGGTTAATAATACATTAGAAGTTGAATAAGAGGGATAAAACCACAATCTATTGGTCCAAAATATTTAGGGTTTAGGGTATTGTTTTCAGCGTCGCAAAAACGTCACCAAAGAGACACAAATACGTGACTCTTTTGCGACTACATATCGACACCCTACAACATTTGTGACGCATCAGTGACACTTTTGCAACGTTCTCGAAGAGTTCTGCGGCGTCGCAAATCAGTCATACAAGAGACACAAATCAGTGACACTTTTGCGACTATTTAACCATGCTTTTTGGCTCCAAAACCAAATTTTGGGCTCGAAATCTGAAAAATTTTGGGCCATTTGTTAACCACCATAAAAACAGTTTTACGACGCATTAGCGACGCCGTTGTGACGCCCAAACTTGATAAAAAAACATAAAAACTGAAACTCTAATTTCATTTCATCTCAGTTCTTCTTCTTTCTCAGATAGAAAAATTTCATTTCTTTTTTCTCTCTGTCGATTCGATTCGATACATCTTCTTCTTCCTCTTTCATCCGTCTATCTCTCTCGATCTCTCTATTCATTCCAATCTCAACCGTAAACTATGGTTGTGACCCGAGAGAAATCACGAGGCCAAGGAGGTTCTCAACCAGCCGGACGAGTTAATCGAGGAGGCGGAGAAGTTAATCGAGGAGGCAGAGGAGTTAATCGACGAGGCGGAGGAGGTAGTCGGGGAGGCGGAGTCGTTTCTCCAGGAGGAATACTAACTCGAGGCGGACGAGTACTAACTCGAGGCGGAGGAGTTTCTCGTGGTGGAAGACAAACCGGCGCTGTTGGTGGTGGAAGACAAACCGGCGCTGAGGGTGGTGGAAAACCAACCGCCGCTCTTGCTCGTGGGAAAGCCAAAGCCGTTGATGCTTCGACCTCACAAGCACCACCACCTCACAGTAGCGGAGAGGGTACGGCGAGAGACGGGGTTCCTGAAAAGCTTCCACCGGTGGTCGAAGATGGTTCAACCTCTCGGTCACAGAGACACGAAGCCGGAGATGATACAACCACAACCCCACGGCAATGACCTAAGTCAAGCGGCGGCGACGGTGGTTCTTCCCTGTGCTCCAACCCACGACGTCGTACTCCAGACTCTCAGGCGACTGTATCTCGAACAACATCTATTCCTCAGCAATACCGAGCTTCAGCTAATAGGCTTCCATTTGCTGCCCTAACGTCTCAAGCTCCATCCAATCACCAAAGTCCCAGCATCAACCTCAATCGCGATCCACTACAGGAAGCCCATCAGGTTGACCAACCAGAAGCTGCTGCCTTTGATAATGAAGATGAGGAATATGACGAGGATGAAGGAGAAGAACTCGATGGTGAAGAACACCAAGCTGAAGAAAACGAAGCTCAAGGATTGGAAGGTTATCACGTACCAGCAGTTGGGGGAGACGACCAGCAACTGTTGGACAATATTTTGGCTCTTCCAGGACAAGACAGACTACCCCTCCTCAGTGAGGTTCCTAAGCCTGATACATATTGGTAAGTTTATTGTCATATGAACTGATTTTTATCTTCAAATATGTTTGTATTCTCATATGGTATAATAGTAGAATGAGTGACTGTCATATGGTTTAATATTCTTGGTATCTTGAAAACTTGTCTTATAGAATGCTTCTCATATGGTTTAGTAGTAGGAAAGTACTATCATATGTCATATGGTTTAGTACTCTGAAATATGTTGCTATCTTGAAAACTGTCTTATATAATGGTTTTAATTTCAGATAGATGAGCATCATTGTCTCTGTTACTTTGTATTTAACTTCTATTTATGTTCATGTCTTAGGTTTACTCGGAACAAAGGACTATTGACCCGTATGATTGCGCCCCCCCCCCCCCCCGCTTATCAAGAGCTTTATTTCCGAACTTTTGCGGTTATGTTTCATTCTTTATCATTACCTAACTAAGATACTTCTATTGATCACTACTTAACTGAGTTTTTTTACTGCATAGGGGAAATACAATTGAGACATAGGGATCACTGAGCTTGTTAGGGCTCATTTCTGGAGAATTGCTACCAAAAGGATGAGAGGAATTGTTAGTCAGGCTAAGAAGAAGGGTGTAAGGCCAACTTAGATTGGTGAAACCCTTTGGGAACATATATGCGCCTATTGGAAAACTCCAGAGGCAATGTCTAAGAGCAGTACTGCTTCAAGATCCCGTAACTCTACTCGTGGTGGACTTGGGATCTACAAGCATGTATCTGGCCAAACTTCTCACTTGGATGTTGAGCAACAAATGGTAATACTTTGCTCCTTTCTATTTGTTTTCCCCTGCATCTACTTATCCTCTATCTACCTAATCTTTCACATCTGTTTCTGTAGGAGGAGGAACTGGGCAGACCTGCCTCATATGGAGAGGTCTTTGTGAGGACACATACATCCAAGGATGGCACGTTTGTTGATCAAAAGGTGAAGCAAGTGGCTGATGAGTATGAGAGGAGACTGGCAGAAGCTCTTGAACAACCGGCAGGAGATGGAGCAGACAAGCAGGACAATTTGTCTGACATTTCCACTCAGCGGACTCTCACGATTGAAGAGAAGAATAATATTTTCCTTTAGGTAATCTTCCTCTTTCTCTCCTGATTTTCTGTTTCTGTTTCTGTCTTTAATATATGTTCCAAATCATTGTTTTCTGTTTCTGTTTATGATTGTGTCTCCTGAATGATGAATAGATATGTGATTGATTGATGAGTATGATTGATGAATCTGTTTGATTGATGAATTGTTTCAGTTCGTGTCTCTACTTTATGTTTCTGTTTGATTGATGAATTTGTTTTAGTTTGATTGATGAATCTGTTTCTATTTGTGTCTTTACTGATTGTTGAAGTTGTTAGTGTCTTTACTGATTGTTGCAGTTGGTTGATGAATCAATTGGTTGATGAAAATGTTTTCTTTGTTGTTGTAGTGTACTGAATTCGATCAAAAGGGAAATCCTTTTGGAATAGGTGGACTGTCTCAGAAGGTGAATAAAGGGAAGAAGAAGATAAGCTACGTAGACAGTACTCCTACACCTGAACTAGCAGAGATTCATGATGAGCTTAAATCTGCTCGTCTTAAGCTAGCTGAGCATGATGAGGAGAATAAGCGACGTGATGAGGAGATAAAGGAGCTAAGGCAAAGTCATGCTCGGGTCTCTGAACTGGAGAAGCTCCTCTCGTTTCTGAAGAAGGACAATCCGCAGATCGCCGCATACATGGATGAAGACTCAACTGATGAACCCCCTCCTGCCAATGACAACAACTGATGGTTTCTTTCTATCCCTTCTCTCAGTTTCTGGTTTTTGTTTGAACAAACAAGTACAATTATATAAAGTTATGTATAATTATCTTCTTTTATGCACTTTTGCTTCGAACAAACCTTAATTATGTAATGTACAAAGTTTATATATTAGCTTTCTGTTGTACTTTTAGTTTTAGATTCGGAAACAATTTAGTGTTATACACATTTGGGTATTGTGTTTAAGTCACAAAATAGTTGCAAAAATGCAATACCTTAACGAACAAACAGAACAAGCGTCACAAAGTAGTGGGTAATTTGTGACGATAAAGTGACTAACTTGCGACTACAACTGATATTCTATACAAAAATATTGTAAGCGTCACAAAAGAGTGGCTAATTTGTGACGCTAAAGTGACCAACCTGCGACTACATCTGATATTTCATACCAAAATACTGAATACGTCATAAAAGAGTGTGTAATTTTTGACGCTATAGTGACAAATCTGAGACTGCATCTGAAATTTCCTAACAAAAATATAGCACGCGTCGCAAAGTAGTAGGTAATTCTTGACGCTTTAGTGACTAACTTGCGACTATTCTTTTTTAATCGTCGCCAAATAGTTGTTAATTTGTGACACATCAGTGACTATTATGCGACTACAAATTATCATTCGTGAAGAACACAGTAGTCCTAAAAGTGTCGCAATTTTACGACTACAATGGCGTCATACAGTAGTCACAAATTTAAGACGATAATATCAGTCGCTAAGTTGTCGCAAATTATTGGGTGTCACTAATTAGTAGCTAATTTGCGACTCTATAATAACGTTGCAAAGTAATCACAAATTACCGACTATATATAATTGTCACAAACGCGTCGTAAATGTACGATGCATGCGTGACGCAAAATATTAGCGACGCATGTTTAGCGACTACCATTTGGCGTCGCAAAGTAGTCGCAAGTGAGGTGTTTGCGACGAATTTGTGACACTTCTGGGAGTTGTTAAGAGCGTGTTTTCTTGTAGTGACCGTACGGATTTTTTCCACCGTAAAAAGGGCACTCGTTAGACCGACGACGGTACACTCAAGCTCTTCGCATGACCCATTGTGAGACCCAATGTAGGACCCACTTTCCCTCTCTCTCCGTTTGTCCATTAACGACGCCGTTCTCTCTTTTAGAGCCCTTCTACACCGTCCCCTTGCTCACTTCTTCCTAATTTCATCAATTCCTAAAAGATTTACCATTTAGACCCTAAACTAGTTTTTAGTTGTAGTTTGAGAGAAAATGAACTGCCAATTATTTATTTATTTAGATATCTGAGTTTTTTCTCTAAAGAATAAAATTATCTCGGTGATTAATAACATTAGCACGGTGGTCTGTGAACTGTGAAATTAATTGCTAAAGCCTACTTATTTACAATGAATATGGTTAGCAACATCACATGAGAATAGTTTCTTAAAAAAACTCGAAAGTAAAATAGTTTAAAACAGTTAAAAAAAGTGATAAAAGATAATGGCCCTATTTTACCCTTTTTAAAATTGATAAATAAAATAGAATAGGAGACAATACGCTGCTAAACCTCTGGTCAACAAATGGCTAATGTAGAAGGATCCTTGGATCCTTTCTCAATCCCCGAGGTCAGCGATTTCTAAAACCTTGAATTGTGATACAAATTTTGTAACGACCACGAAACAAAGATTGTGATTTTTGGTCATGCGTCGATGGACGCAGGTGGTGTGCGTCGATCGACCCAAGGTTAAATTGAACTGGTTGGTTCGATTTAAGTTATCGGTTTGCAGGCCGGTTTAAGGGAAAACCCTAGGGCTTCCCTATAAATAGAGGGTGGCCGCGGTTTTGAGGGGTTTTAGAGTTCCAGAGATTTCCAGAAAGTTCCAGAGAGTTTTTCAAAGAGTTTGAAAGAAGGAGAATTGTTTGGGAGGTTCTGGAGATCGTTACTGGTGCTTGTTCTTCGCGAATCAAGAGGGGATTTTGGATCTTTGGGGAGTGTTCTTCTTGTTCTTCGTGCTTTCATCCTTTTTCCTTCCAGATCTAAGGTGAGTGTGTGACCATGGCTTATATGGGTAAAGAGATTGATATGATGCGTTTGATTACTGTTATTTGGTGAATTTCGTGTTATTTTGAGTGGATTTCTGTGCAGGGATCGATGTGATGCATCTGGGCTCGAACCATGAGAGGATAGGTTCAATCTTGGGTTCTGTGACGTTGCGTTGATCGACGCAGTTGCTCTGTGTCGATCGACGCATGACTTGTTGATCAAACTTGTGTTTGTTTGTTCGTGCTTTGCCTTGTTGATTGTTCGTCCTGGTATTGTGTCATTTTCTTATGCATGTGTATAGCCAAGTAGATGGGATGACCGTCTCACTGAGTATTTGTGGTAATATTCGCGCATCTCTTATAATCATGTGATGCAGGTAAAGACAATGTGTGATCGTGGAATCGTGGCTGGGTAGAGGAGATGATCTAGTGTCTCGGTTGATTGGATATTGTTGTTAGAATTGCTAGGTTGTTAGCGAATTCTGGAGTTATTGTTTATGGATATTGGTTGTTGTTGAATTGGATTTGGTTTAGTGTTCAACAAAGTCTGGGATTTATTGAATAATGTTATCTTCTTAGTTTATTGTGAATTTTGCATTGTTGTGTTTTGACCATTGAAGATTATTATTTGTGATAATAATAATCCGAATTTGGAATTTTTTTTAATTTTTATGGGTTGGATCGTTTCATTTTGGTATCAGAGCCCTTATGGTTCTAGGGCGGGTGCACTTGAGATTCCACGGTAAGTGTGTGGGTATGGAGTCCTAAATCATCTTCTCCGAGCCTTCAATGAGATTACACGGTAAGTGTTGTTTGACTTTTTGGTTTATAGTATTCTTAGTGTTATGCTGGGTAGTGCAGAGTGAGATGGCTAGATGCAGAGGTCGTGGGGGCCGTGGAGGCCGAGGTGGTCGTGGACGCGGGCACGGATTTGAAAATGAGTATGATACCGCGAGTAGGGCCCATGAGACCATGCGGGAGCAGGTGACCGATTCGCAGGTGACCGATTCGCAGGCGTATCAGGAGGGGTCTGTGGGTGTGGCTGCTGTGATTGCAAGTGTGAGGACTGGTGGTGTAGTGGGCCCAGATGGGGTGCTGCTGCAGGTAGAGCCCAGGATAGAGATGATCGTCTGGCGGGTCTGCTATAGTTGATCCTGGAGCGGTTGCCAATTGGGTTACCGACTCTGGGTCAGGCTCTGGGTGTTCAGCCAGGTGTGGCTGGTGTTCAGCCGAGTATGGTCGGGGTGCAGCCAGGTGTGGTTGGTGTTCAACTTGGTGTGGCTAGTGTTCAGCCGGGTGTGGCTGGTGTACAGCCGGGTATGGCTGGGGTGCAGCCAGGTGTGGCTGGGGTGCAGCCAGGTGTGACTGGAGTGCAGCCGAGTGTGGAGATTGCGGAGGAGCTCCCATCCTATATTAGGATAATAGAGCAGATGCAGAGGATTGGCACCGAGATTTTTTCGAGTGGTGTCAAGCCTGAGGAGGCAGATTTTTGGAGGAGTAGTTTGGAGCGTAATTTCTAATATCTCAGGTGTCCAGAAGGATATCGGGTGGACTTGGCTGTACATTACCTTGATGGTGATGCAGATCTCTGGTGGCGTGGTATGGTGGCTAGGAGAGCTTAGGCGGGTATGGCCTGGGGGGACTTTGTGGCTGAGTTCAACGCTAAGTACTTCCCGCAGGAGGCGGTAGATCGCTTGGAGTTGCGATTCTTGGAGTTGGCTCAGGGTGACCGATCGGTCTGGGAGTTTAATGAGGAGTTCGGTCGGTTTCTGGTTCATGCCGATAGAGATCAGGAGGGCGAGCAAGCATAGGTTAAGAGGTTCCTGAGGAGACTTCGACCAGATCTGAGGACTCGTTGTAGAGCGAGTACGTTTGCCACGAGGGCAGAGCTGGTTGAGACAGCTGCTGCGATAGAGGATTACCTGAGGGAGCATACTGTGGTGGTTAGTTCACCGGTTCAGCAGCGGAGGACGTCGCAGCAGCATGTGGGTCCAAGCTAGGGCGGCAAGTCTACGCAAGGACAGAAGAAGAAGTGGGAGAGCACTTCGAGACCGAGTCAGGGTGGACAGGGTGGCTTGGGATGCTTCGGGTATGGGATCATAGATCATCAAGTGAAAAGCTATCCAAAAAAGAGCAAGCCTCGGGTGTGCTACCACTACATGGAGTCGGGGCATATCAAGCCCAGGTGTCCTAAGCTGCAGCAGATGGCAGTGGCGGCAGTACAGCCGGTGGTTCAGATTGTAGCGGCACCACGGGTGTTCACTTCGGATGAAGTGGGTGGTTCTAGCGCCAGACTGATCATAGGTAATTTTAGTTATTGACTTGTTAAATTCTGTTGTTGTTAAATTTAGTCTGTTTTGGAATATGTAAGTCTGTGCTAGGATGTTAGGGTTGTTAGGCCTATGGGATTTGTGCAGGGACCTTAGTAGTGGGCAGGTGTGAGTCTTATGTTTTGTTTGATTCTGGAGCTACACATTGCTTCATTACTTCGGAGTGTGCGGAGGGTAGCATAATCCAAAGCGATTCCAATGAGCTGCCGGGAGTAGTTAAGGTTGCTGGTGGCAAGTCCTTGGCTATTTTTGGGCGGGCTCGTGGTGTGGATATTCTGGTGGCGGAAGAGTTGATGCCCGCAGATTTGATTATTAGTCCGGTGGAACTGTACGATGTCATCCTGGGTATGGATTGGCTGGATCGATACACCATTCATCTAGATTGTCATCGCGGATGAGTTATGTTTGAGCGAGAGGCGGGGAGGTTGGTTTATCAGGGAGTGAGACCGACTTCCAGGAGTTTCGTGATTGCGGCGATTCAGGCCGAGCAGCTGATTGAGAAAGGCTGAAAGGCGTATTTGGCGACGATTGTGATGCCAGAGTCTGTTGGAGAGGTTGTAGTTGGGGATATTCGAGTTGTTCAGGACTTCCAAGATGTTTTCCAGTCGTTGCAAGGATTGCCACCGTCTCGGTCTGATCCTTTCATGATTGTGTTGGAGCCTGGGATTACTCCGATATCTAAGGCGCCTTACCGTATGGCTCCAGCAGATAAGGCAGAGCTGAAGAAGCAGGTGGATGATCTCTTAGGGAAATGATTTATCCGACCTAGTAGTTCACAGTGGGGAGCGCCGGTGTTGTTTGTGAAGAAGAAGGATGGGAATTTCTGGTTATGCATCGATGATCGGGGACTGAACCGAGTTACTGTGAAGAACAAGTATCCTCTGCCGCGGATTGATAAGTTGTTGGATTAGTTGCAAGGGGCTTCTTGGTTCTCCAAGATCGATTTGGCTTCGGGTTACCATCATATTCCTATTGATGAGGCAGATGTTAGGAAGACTACTTTGAGGACGAGGTATGGGCATTATGAGTTCGTAGTGATGCCTTTTGGGTTGACGAATGCACCAACGGTGTTTATGAGGCTGATGAACGGGGTCTTCTAGGAGTATTTGGATGAGTTTGTGATCATCTTCATTGATGATATTCTAGTGTATTCGAGGAGTCCTGAAGAGCATGAGGTTCATTTGAGAGTGGTTCTGGAGAATCTGGGAGAGCAGAAGCTGTACGCGAAGTTGAGTAAGTGTAGTTTCTGGATGAGTTTTCTTGGCCATATTGTTTCTGCAGATAGAGTTTCTCTGGATCCCGCTAAGATAGAGGCTATCAGAGGGTGGCCTAGACCGAGGAATGTCACCGAGATCAGAAGTTTTCTTGGTTTGGTGGGTTACTATAGGAGGTTCATCAAGGATTTTGCTAGTATGGCGCAGTCGATGACGAAATTGATGGGGAAGGATGTCATTTTTGTGTGGTCTTCAGCTTGCGAGGAGAGTTTCGAAAAGCTAAAGGAGATTTTGAATAGTACACCAATACTAGCGTTACCTGAGCCGGGTGATCCGTACGTAGTGTATACCGATACTTCAGGAGTTGGTCTGGATTGCGTGCTGATGCAGCAGGAGAAGGTAATTTCATATGCTTCGAGGCAGTTGAGGAAACACAGAAGCAACTACTCTACCCCTGACTTGGAGTTGCCTGCAGTGATTTTTGCTCTAAAGATTTGGAGATCCTATCTTTATGGCAGAAAGGTTCATGTGTTTACAGACAATAAGAGTCTGAAGTACTTTTTTACTCAGCCAGAGCTGAACAAGAGACAAAGGCGCTGGATGGAGTTGGTAGCAGATTATGATCTGGATATTGGGTATCATCCGAGTAAGGCTAATTTGGTTGCAGATGCGTTGATTTGGAGGAGAGTTGCTTCAGATTAAGAGCAGGATATGGAGGTTTTGGTGTTATGTGTTATCTCACAGAAGCCGTTGGGGTTAGAAGCAGCTAACCAGGCAGATTTGCTGAGCATAATTTGAGTGGCTCAGGAGAAGGATCAGGGTTTGATTGATGTTTCTCAGGTCGCAGGTTCAGAGTAACTGGTCTTGGCGAATGAGACAATACTTGTGAACAGGTGGGGTTTGTGTACCCAAGGATGAGGATCTGGAGAAAGAGATTCTAAGGGAGGCTCATTCGAGCGTTTTGTCTATTCATCCGGGGGCGACCAAGATGTACCAGGATCTGAAGCGGTATTATCACTGGGTCGGGATGAAGAGAGATGTCGCTAACTGGGTTGTAGCATGCAATGTGTGCCAGTTAGTGAAGGTTGAGCATCAGGTTCCGAGCGGGTTGTTACAGAGTTTACCCATTCCGGAGTAGAAGTGGGACATGATTACCATGGACTTTGTAACACGGTTGCCGGTTTTGCGGACGTATGATGCTATTTGGGTGATTGTGGATCGCCTTACCAAGTCAGCTCATTTTCTTGCCATCGAGAAGACCGATAGAGCGGCGGTGTTGGCAAAGAAGTATGTGTGGGAGATACTGAGGCTACACGGGGTGCCAGCGAGTATCGTGTCAGACAGGGATCCGAGGTTTACTTCAGAGTTCTTGAGGGCATTCCAGGTTGAGATGGGCACTAAGGTGCATATGAGCACAACTTATCATCCTCAAACGGATGGGCAGTCTGAGAGAACGATTTAGACCCTTGAGGAATTACTAAGGATGTGTGTGCTGAACTACGATGGTCATTGGGCGGATCACTTGAACCTGGTAGAGTTTGCGTATAATAATAGCTACCAGGCGAGTATTGGGATTGCTCCATATGAGGTTGTGTATGGGAGGTCATGTCGTAAACCATTATGCTGGACTCAAGTGGGGGAGTAGAGCATGTTTGGTGCAAATTTCGTTCCGGAGACAACGGGGAAGATCCATGTCTTGAGACTGAACATGAGGAAGGCTCAGGATCGACAACAGAGTTATGCCGATAAGAGGAGAAAAGAACTAGAGTTTGAGCTGGGAGATCTGGTGTATCTCAAGGCAGCGATGTTGAGGGGTCATAACAGATCTATTTCAGAGAATAAGCTAAGTCCAAGGTTTATGGGTCCGTTCAAGGTTGTGGAACGGATTAGACCAGTAGCTTATCGGTTGAAGTTAACACATAGTATGAAGCCTTTTCATAAGGTCTTCCATGTTTTGATGCTACGAAAGTGTCTACATGAGTCTGAGGAGGTGTTGGCTAGGATTCTGAAGGATCTTCAGCCCAACATGACATTGGAGGCGAGGCCTGTGAGGATTCACGAGAGGAGAGTCAAGGCTCTACGCTGGAAGAGGATACCGTTGGTGAGAGTTGTGTGGGACTGTGACGGTGTCGAAGAGGAGACTTGGGAACCAGAAGCAAGGATGAAGACAAAGTTCTCGAAGTGGATCGAGAAGCAAGTTGAGGCTTGATTTGTCTTTTTTTGGTTTCAGTGTCTATGATAGCATGTGGCTATGAGTTGTTTTTTTTTTTGTTTGGTGATGTAACGATTATACATTTTTGTGATTTAATAAGATGGGTTTTCTTATTAAATGTGTTTATTAGATGCGAGTTCTTATAGTATGGCCGTTGGGGTCATGTGTTATGATGACCGGTGGGGTCATGTGTTATGATGACTGATGTGGTCATGAGGTTGATGGGAGTGTAGTGATAGAAGTTCTGTGCGAGTTAGAACTTGTCTATCGGCTAGAGAGCTAGAAATAGTAGTTCTAAATGAGTAGGACTGTCTATTTTCTAGTGAGGCTGAAAATAGAAATTCTATATGAGTTAGATCTTGTCCAAGTTCTAGGAGGAGTATCTAGGGATGGAGGTTCTATGTGAGTTAGGACTTGTCTATTCTCTAGATGGCGCTGGGAAATAGAGGTTTTATGTTAGTTAGAACCTGTCTATTTCCTAGGGAGAGTCTGGAAAAAAAAGTTTTATGTGAGTTAGAACTTGATTTTTTCCAGGGACTCTGGTGGAAACACCCTAGTGATTGGGTTGTTTCGGATGACCTAGTGATTGGTCATGGAGGTAATGATATTCCGGGATAGAGAATGTCATGAGGGACCACGAAGGTGATTTTAGTCGACATGTGCTTATGATGCACGTTTCAGAGTTGATTGCTCGAGGGGACAGTGAGGTTCTCTCCACTGGATAGTATTTTCCCTGCATATACTCGAGGGGACAGTGAGGTTCTCTCCAGGGGATAGTTATTTCCCCTGCATATACTTTGAGGGATAGGGATCTTTCTAGGGGACAGTGAGGTCCTCTACATGCCGATAGCTTGACGGACTGTGTATCCCGAGAGTGGGAGAAGCATGGAGCATACCGATAGCCTGATGGACGGCAGTCCTGAAAGTGGGAGAGGTATGATATACATCGAGAGCTCAAAGGGTGACGACCCTGAGAGTGGGAGGGGTATATATAGATATGAATATGAGCAATAACGTCTGCAATGTGATTTATAAGTATGAGACTGGAAGAAATTCAGGGATTGGGAGTTGATCTCAGGTGGTGCTGGCCGGGGTTTGGTCAGGATCGTAGCCGTAGTGAGACGGTATAATGTGATGTTAAGTATGAGACTGGGGGAACTTCAGGGATCGGGAGTTGATCTTAGGTGGTGCTGACCGGGTTGGTCAGGATTGTAGTCGTAGTGAGGCGGTGTGATGTGATTCTAGTATGAGGCTAGATGAGCTTCAGGGATCAGGAGTGGATCTGAGATGGTGATGACCGGTTTGGTCAGGATTGTAACCGTTGTGAGACGGTGTGATGTGATTCTAGTATGACACTAGATGAGCTTCAAAGATCGGGAGTTGATCTCAGGTGGTGCTGACTGGGATTGGTCAGGAGTATAGCTATAGTGAGACGGTGTTACGTGAGCATAGGTATGAGGCTAGAGGAGTCTCAGAGGTCGGGAGTTGATCTCGGGTGGTGTGGCCGTAGTGAGATGGTGTTGAGTTATTCGAGGTCGAATTCGTGTTAGTGGAGGAGAGTTGTAACGACCGTGAACCAAAGATTGTGATTTTTGGTCGTGCGTCGATCGGCGCTGGTGGTGTGCATCGATCGACGCAAAGTTAAATTGAACCTGTTGGTTCGATTTAAGTTGTCGGTTTACGGGCCGTTTAAGGGAAAATCCTAGGGCTTTCCTATAAATAGAGGGTGACCTCGTTTTTGAGGGGTTTTAGAGTTCTAGAGATTTCCAGAAAGTTCAAAAGAGTTTTTCAGAGAGTTTGAGAGAAGGATAATCGTTTGGGATGTTTTGGAGATCGATGCTGGTGCTTGTTCTTCGTGAATCAAGAGGGGATTTCGGATCTTTGGGGAGTGTTCTTCTTGTTCTTCGTGTTTTCATCCTTTTTCCTTCCAGATCTAAGGGGAGTGCATGATCATAGCTTATCTGGGTAAAGGGATTGATATGATGCGTTTGATTGTTGCTATTTGGTGGATTTTGTGTGGTTTTGAGTGGATTTGTGTGCAGGGATCGATGTGATGCGATCTGGGATTGAACCATGAGATAATAGGTTCGATCCTAGGTTATGTGACGTTGCGTCGATCGACACAGGGTGGATCGATCGACACAGGGTGGATCGATCGACACAGGGTGGATCGATCGACACAGGGTGGATCGATCGACACAGGGTGCATCGATCGACACAGGGTGCTTGTGTGGATCGACGCATGGCTTGTTGAGCGAACTTGTGTTTGTTTGTTCGTGCTTTGCCTTGTTGATTGTTCATCCTGGTATTGTGTCATTTTCTTATGCCTGTGTGTATAGCCAAGTAGATGGGATGACCGTCTCACTGAGTATTTGTGGTAATACTCACGTATCTCTTATAACCATGTAATGCAGGTAAAGACAAGGTGTGATCGTGGAATCGTGGCTGGGAAGAGAAGGTGATCTAGTGTCTCGGTTGGTTGGATATTGTTTTTAGAATTGCTAGGTTGTTAGTGAATTCTGGAGTTACTGTATATGGTTATTGGTTGTTGTTGAATTGGATTTGGTTTAGTGTTCAATAAAGTATGAGATTTATTGAATGATGTTATCTGGTTAGTTGATTGTGAATTCCGCATTGTTGTGTTTTGACCATTGAGGATTATTATTGTGGTAATAATAATCCGAATTTAATTTTTTTTAATTTTTACGGGTTGGGTCGTTTCAAATTTAATGGTCAATCACCTGGTTAACATCCAGACAAGGAAATGGAATATGGAACTGCTAAATGCGCTCATTATTCTAGAGGATGTGAAGATTATCCAAGGAATTCTGGTTGGAAATATAGTAAAACCGGATTCACTAGAGTGACACTATACGAAGTCCGGAAAATACACAGTAAAATCGGGATATCAAATTGAACAAAGGACTAGGGCAGTAGAGCAACCTATAATATTTGGCCCAAATGTCAGACCATTGCAGGCCCAATCGTGGAAGCTTCAATGCCCGCCAAAACTAAAATATTTCATATAGCAAGTAGTATCGGGGTGCTTACCGGGTAGTGCAAATTTGATATCGAGAGGGATAAAGTGTGATACACAGTGCACCCGTTGAGGAATTGATGAAACTGTTAATCATGTCCTTTTTGCATAGCCTCTCGTGCTTCAAAGCATTGGCACTCTCATATATCCCGACGACAACTGAAATTTTCCCGGTATCTTCAATATTCACACATATGGATTTCCTGTTTTAGCGAATACCTCTTGGAAATCACGATCACCGATTTCCATGGATTCTATGGCCCATTTGGAAAGCACGGAACGATAAATTTTTTTGAGGATTGGATATAGATCCCAATGTCGTCTTGCGGAATGCAGAAACGGAAGCCTTAGTTTGGAAGAAAGCCCAAGCAGAGGAATCCCAGATTATAAACCCAGATGAAGAACAAATAATGGGTCACCCGGAATATTCAGGATTAAAATGTTATATCGATGGTTCTTGGAAAGAGACAGACAATTTTTCAGATCTTGGCTGGTACATTTTTCGAGACAAAGGTCCAGGCATCATGGGAGCAAAAAATATGCGTCGAAGCCTTTCTCCTTTACACGCGGAGGTTGAAGCGTTAGGATGGGCAATGCAGTGTTCGCTTGATATGCAACAGACAGAGGTAGCTTTCGCCACATACTGCTCTGAGCTGGTTAAGATGGTGTCTACACCGAGAGAGTGGCCGACGTTTGAAGTCCACATGGAAGAATTATTGAAGCTCAAGGAGAAGTTCTTTTTTTTCTTTATCTTATATCCCGCGCACCTTCAATTCTAAAGCCGATAGATTTGCGAATGGTGCCTGTTTAGTTAGTTCTGAAATTTTCTATGTAATCTCGTTACCACCGCTTTGGATAACCGAACAGTGGTAAACTAGTTTATTATCCTGTTGACAAAAAAAAAGAGACAATACGCTGCAAAACGGGATAGCAACAATACAAGACAAATAGTAACAAAAATACACATATACAAATATAGGTTTTTGTTAAATGCATACATATGTATATAAATATAGATTTTGTTAGCATTTAGTGCAAGACAATACGGTGCGAGATGTCGCCATTTGAAACCAAAAAAACTAAAAAGTGGTACATCTTATACCATAACCATTACTTTCAAATGAAATTGTCTATGTTTGCAAAAAAAACCATTTAGTTTGTACAACTTCATTAATATTTATTTCAATTTTTTATATATATATATATATATCATATATGCATATCATCAATATTTCTTACTACTTTTAAAATGTTCAATTGGGTCAGAATATAATAAATTATTTTCCGAAATTCTAGCGTATGTACTAAAAATGAAAAACATGCTAAAAGATATTTCAAGAACTTGACTCTACCAAAATATGAAAAAGAAATCAAAGTGTCAATAATGACCCAATCATCCTCCTTGAATACATGGTATATACCTGGAAAGTGCTTCAATGACGCTAGTCTGGAACACATTAAGGTTAATTTAACTTAGAATTATGTGAGGAAACTCGGAAAGGAGTTAAAAAAATAACCATGTCTTTTGTAGTTTAATGAGTTTGGCTATGGCCAAAAAAAAAAAAAGAAAGTTAAATTAATACCCAATTTTCTTGATATGTGAAACAGATACACGACTTTACTCCTGAAAATTATGTTTTTAAGGTAATTTGATCACTTAATAAACCAAAGTTAGCTACAAATGTACAATTCTATGTTTATCAGTGTCAGCGAAACATATTACAAGATTTGGTCGAAAACACACACACAAAGGTGGGTTTGGATACACCAAATTTAGAAAAAAAGATTGACGATTTGTTTAGTCATTTTTGTATAATAGGGTATACCTCATTTTATTGGGTTGATTTTTTGTTTTTGAAATTTATTTTATTGGGTTGATGACGAGTAGAAAATAGGCAAATCGGCCATTGGAGCGAACTAAAATCCATAGAAAACTCTAAAACTCTCAGGAGGATGATACATGTTATAAATGGACAATGTGGTGAATTTGAATATAGTCTCAAAGTTGGATTTTTCTTTGGGTGACGAATATGGTCGAAAAGACTATTCTTAACTGGTGTTATTGATAAAGAATAAATGGATGAGAGATTCGACATTCGTCGTAAGATCAACGCACTTGATTTAGCGTGAGGTTGTATGAAAAAATTGTGATAGAAAATTAAAAATTTGTAATCAAATTTTGAAAATAGCTTAATTAAGAATAAATTAAAAAAGTTCGTAAACATTAATTTGAGAATTTGAGATACATAAATTATTTGGATTATAAATATATTAAGTGGAGTGGAGTGGAGGTGGGGTGGACGGTGAGCTAGCAAGTGATTGTCATGTAGTGAAGACAAATCTCAATTAATATTACCGTTTTTAGTTAATAAGTTAGTATAATTTAATTTAATTAGGGAACCCTTAAATTATGGAGTCGTGAATTCCTTTCCAACACTTTTACACGACCTATTGCCGGCCAAATATATATGTACACCGAATCCGTTTTTATTTCTTTAATACAATATTGTTGAGTTTGCAAGTGCATTACAATATAGTATAATTCTATATAACCTTAATTAGTCTTAAACAACGTTTAAAGTCGTACTTGTCGCCAAAGTGTTTATCACAGATTCACAATCAAGATTTCATATAATAAAAAGTATTTGAAAACCAGCTCACTGCTATGACTAATGAAGACGGGAGACATGGGTCGTAATGGTTATAAACTAATTCTAAACTTTAGATAAATTAAAGTTATATGTCATTGTTTATTTCGTGGAAAAACTTGAGAAAGCCTCTTCATAAAAACCAAACCCGAATATACGAACCTGGAACCGATTCGAAAAAACAGGTTCGGATCGGATATGGGTATTTATGTTTTATTCTATTGGGTATATAAGAGTGATACTTGCGGGTACAGGTTCGGGTACAAGTTCCTATCCGTGAATACATGTTCGAGTACAAGTTCCTACAAATAAAATTTCATGTCTCAACTACATTCTTGTTTTGTCATATTTTCAAGTAACTTTAGTTTTGGATTTGGTATTTCAAATGTTTTGTGTTGTTCTTGTTTTAACTATTCTTCATTTGACAAATTATTTTTTGTAGATTTCAGGTACAATTGAACATGAAAAAACCTGAAACCGAACCTGAAACCGAACTTGTACCCAAATTTTTTGAGTAATTACAGGAACAGGAAACCTGCAAGGTTTTGGGTCGGATACAGGTTCGGTTTTTACGGATACATGTTCGGATCGGATCACAATTAATTGTGATAGAACCTTATGGATATAAAATTTCTAGACTTGATAGAACTTGTATCCGATAGGATCCGATCCGAATTTGACCCTAAAATTCGTATGCCCAAGCCTAGAGATTCCCACATATATTATATTTTACATTTAATGCAATAAATCCAGAGTTTGAACCTTTAAAGGTTCAATGTATGGGTGTTTCATGTGAAGATGTTGCATTAGCCTGATTTGATTCAATACACAACACTTTCCTGGTTATAAAATCATTAAAAATGTGAATATTACTAATTGCAATTATTTGGTGATATACATAGTTATTTTGTAGAAACTATTGAGCAAGACAAATACACAAAGATGATAGAAAGGAAAATCGTTAGTAAATTTTGTCTTATATTTCCATGTATACAAGATGATTCTCTTTCGAGTAACCTCATAAATCATAATATGTAAGAAGAATATTTGAAATAAAGTATATTTTATAACCCTTTAAAAATTTCGCAAAGAACTAAAGTTTAGTGAGATACAATTTAGAGTTTGATGAGTCCGTGTTTTAGGGGACTACCTCCAATTAAATTGATAGGGTAAAAAGGCTTTTTCAGATTTACCAGGAAATCTGGAACCATTGGTCTATAGAAGATGTTGAAATATACATATCATTGTTTTAGAACACGCATGAAATTCACCTTTTACTATCACTATTTTGAATAATCACATAAAAACAAAGAAATTGCTTGTTTATTTCTGTATGTAAATTTAAATGTAATTAGCTCTTGTGTGTACCTTGTGGACAGAACACCTAAAATAGGTTTGACTCTGACTTGAGAAAAGGCAAAGAGGAACATATGAGGCAAGTGGATGTTGACTGTTATGTCTATTCTCATGTTATATTTTCATATATTAATTTAAGATATAAAATTATATATTATGCTTTATCAGTAGCCACACTACATCAGCCAGTAGGACTTTTAACAAGTACTGCATTAGTTAGTAGTTAGTACTACTATTCGAACAGCTCTACTCGTATAGGGTTTTCAGCTTCTAAAAGTTAAACTAACAATATAAAGTATCGTGTGTCAAAGAAAACAATTTTATATTTTTTTGATTTAATAAGTTTTTTTTTCATAAATCGTGGAAATTTCAAAACTTTGGGTCATAATTTTCTCGATATCCGGAAGCATTCTTTAGATTCCGATTTAAAGTATAACCCTTCGTAACAAACAAAATTTGAATTCGAGGCACAAGAAAACCAACTCCGTTGTGTTACCACTAGACCCCATACATTTGGTTTAATAAGTTGTATTTGTCTGTAGAAAATATCAAACGGATAAAAAAAAATCAATATTAATGACTACCATAAACAAACACCAAATATATAGTTTGAGTAATTTGTCGAAAAACAATAGATCAAAATGCATAAAAAGTGCGTAGTCATCGTTCTTACTTATGTAGTCAATGTTTTACTCGTGTATAATAAACATTGTATGCAATATTGTTAAACACAAGTTACATGTTCGTTCAAATGTATTTCACTAAAAAACAGATTTTAGATTTGGTTCAGTGAGATTATACTAATTAGTTTCAAAAACAAAAAAAAAAGATTATACTAATTAGATAGTTTAACTCCATCACTGTCCAAATAAGCTTTTAACAGCGGAGAAGTAAACAAAAAACATGTTGATCCAACGATTTCGTGGGGACCTGAGGATTTACATAAAATTGACATATTTATATAATTTTCAGATTCAAAATTTTTTTTCTTTCTAAATTTTCTCAAGTTGGAAAGAAGAGGAAGAAGCCCTATTGCAGTATATGAGCAAGACACGTCGTTTTCTGGAATTAGACAAATCAAATTCATGTTGTAACTTGCCTTATTTGTCTCCTTCCTATTGTAATCCCTGCCACCTACCTGTTCCTCCTCCAAAACACAATCACGACAAACCAATGCATGTCTGTTTTTTTTTTTTGTATATATTTAAAAAAACTTTTAGGGGTAGAGATAGAGAAATGTAAATTGTGGAGACGAAGTGACGGTCTGAATGAGCTAGCGCACCAACATGAGAATTACATAGTCTAGGTATGCATAGTCATGTATGTAACATGTCGGCAATGTCAATCTCGAAAATTAAACAGATCGGCATCTGTTGGAACTTGCAATCCATTGTCCAAATAAATGCTTCAAGAAAATTTGGAGGCCCAAGAAAATTTAGACTGAATGCTTTAATTTGGAGGCCCAAGAAAATTTTGTAATCATTTGCGTCCTACCACACCCACATCATTTGCTATTCAAGGTCTTTGAAGAGCTCAAAAGAACTATCCGTTCGGTTCGAGTCTGGTTTGGGAAAGGATCAAACCATATAAAATGCAATTGTCTCTGATCCAAGTAGATGAACAGTTTCAAAATATGGAATCTCGGGATTCGGGACTACCAAAATAATAAAATAGAATGTCAAAGTATAACTAATAGTGCATTCTATTAGAGCATTTAAGGAAACCCAATATTATTAACTAAAGACAAGACATTGGCCCATGTAATTATGGTAATAAGATAGATTTACATATAAACATAACAATATATGTCTGTAATGACAATCTATGAACTTACCAAAAGAGTTGCCTCTTTGAGCATCCCTCCTACCCATATTATATCAATATAAGACTTTTACTAAGATTAGTTTTCATTTAAGCCTTTCTCTTTCATTTACGTTTTACACCAAATAAGCCTATAATAAGCTATTATCTATGTTTTTATCTTTGCATAATCTAAGTTAATAAAACTCTACACTTTGACAAAAAAAAAACAAAAAAATAAAACTCTACACATTCTCATTCAAATGACCCTAAAAGCAATCTTCACTTGAATCTCACAATAAACTAGGCTTAGTGAGCTTTAAATGGTGTCATCGACACTAGCAATTTTTTCGGTTCGACCGGTTCGGTTTTTAAATCGTTCGGTTAGCGATTTTGGGTTTAGGAAACCGTAGGGCTCGTTATAAAATGCGAACAACCTATTTCTCTGCACGGAAATCAGAGTTGAAAGGTGATTTTTCGTGTTTAAGAGAGCTAAGAGGAAATTTTTGGTTGAGTTTGTTTTTGGAGACTTGTTAAGGCTCGATTAGGGCTGTAGGAGCAAAAAGGGGATCGAGTGTTGGTGATTTCAAGAGAAAGAAGAAGAAATCAGAGGTTCTTAGGTTGTAAATGGTCTGATTTGTGGGTTGTCGCTGCCTTTGTCTAGTTCCAATCAAAATCAAGGTGAGTGCGCGACCATGGCTTATCTGAGTGGATGGATTGTTAAGATATGTCAATGTTTTGTGTGGAATTAGATGATTGATTGTTTTGGAGGATTTTTCCTTTGAGTATACGTGCTGGTTGTGTGTGTTTTGTTGATGTTGTTTTTGTAGGAATCGACATGGTGCATGCTAGAATCGAACCAGAGAGGAAAAGGTTCGATTCTGGCGACTCTGCAGCCAGTGTCGATCGACACTAGCATTTGTGGTGTCGAGCGACACTAGCATTTGTGGTGTCGAGCGACACCAGGCGGGTGTCGATCGACAACAGACGTGTTGACTTGTTATGTGTTTGTTTTGATGAATCGTTTTTTTGTGTGTCTTGGTAATTCATCGTGCATGTGTATAGTCGGTAGATGGAATGACTGTCTCTGAAACAACCAACCCGTAAATTTTAAAAATTTTCCCTTTCGGATTATTATTATCACAAATAATAATCCTCAACGGGTCAACACAATTAGCGGAAACAATACAACAACTAACCAATAACAATATTCAATAAATTCCATACTTTATTGAATTCCACTAAACCAATTCAATCCAACAATACCAAATTCAATAACACAAGTCCACAACCAATTCAACAATTCCATAATCACTAACAACCTAGCAATTCCATAAACAACATCAATCAATCGAATTCCTAGACCATCTCCTCTTCCTCGGCGCGATCACACGATCACACCTTGTCTTTACGTGCATCACATGGTTATAGGAGATGCGTGAGTATTATCACAAATACTCAGTGAGACTTTCATAACATTTACAAGGCTATACACACATGCATAAGAAAATTGATACAATACCAGGATGAACACGCAACAAGGCAAAGTACGAACAAACAACACATGTTCGCCAAAACTGGCCATGCGTCGATCGACACAAACACAGTGTGTTGATCAATGCGCTCTGTGTCGATCGACACAAGCCCTTGTGTCGATCGACGCATCAACACAGAACTTGGAAATCGAGCCTATTCTCTCATGGCTCGATTCCAAACGATTCACCTGCACAAATCCACTCAAAACAACACGAAATCCACCACGAACAACAATCAAACGCATCCTATCAACCCCTTTACCCAGATAAGTCATGGTCACGCACTCACCTCAGATCTGGAAGGAAAAAAGATGAGAAAAGGATGAAAACCACGAAGAATGACTCCCTAACACCGAGATCTACACTCTCCTCACAAGAAATCACTCCAAGAACAATCTCCCAAGCCTCCGAGGCGAATCTCCTCTCACAAATCTCTCTGGAAACTCTTTGGATATTTTCTGAAACTTTCTGGAACTCTAAAAAGTCCCAAAAATGCGGCCAACCCCTATTTATAGGGAAACCCTAGGGTTTCACCCTAAACCGGCCCGCAAACCGATACTTAAATCGAACCGATCAGGTTCGATTTAACTTGCGTTGATCGACGCACACCACTGCATCGATCGACGCACGACCAAAAATCAGATTCTTGGTTCGCAGTCGTTACAGTCTCACTGGGTATTTATGATAATACTCATGCATTTCATTTTTCCATGTGATATACGTAAAAACAAAGTGTGACTGTGGAATCATGGCAATGAGGAAGATGATTATCTAGGGTTTTGGTTTAGTTGTGTTTTGATGTTGTTTAGAATTATTAGTTAGGTTGTTGGATATTATTGGAATAATTGAATTGGAATCATGGTTAGTTTATGTGAAATTAGTTATTTGATTGGTTTGATGAATTATTGAGTTAATTTGTTGGTTTAGTTGATTTATGATTTTTTCTATGATTTTTGTTGGTTTGTTTGGTATTAAAAATTAATATTTATGAAAATATTAATTCGAATTTAAATTGATTAAATTTTAAAAAAAAAATTGCTCGGGTTGTTTTAATGTTCATCGTAACAAGATTTTTGGGAATATCAGATGTTCTCTTTCTAGAAAGCGCTTCATTGGTGATTTGTCAATCACTGCTTATGCTGATACGCCAAACTGTTCCGTTGGATTTATGAAATTCACTAAATTTAATAAAAACCACCGTTATAAAAAACTGTAGCCATGACATAATTAAAATGCAACAATTATTAAATATTTCAAATACGATGACATATAATTAGTTTTAATGAATTATTATATAACACAAAAATAATTGGGTAATATGTGTAACTTTGATAAATGAAGGGAATAATAATAGATTGGAGATGAGTAGTGTTTTGAAAACTGGACTGGACCGACCTGTCTGACCGATCCAACTGGGAATTGGTTACTTTGCTGGATCCGAGTTGAGTCAAAACCCGGATTTGAGTTAAACCAGTAAAATCGGTTAAAAACCGGCAAAATTGGTGATCCGGTTCCATGCCAAAACCCGATTCACAATATTTAAGTAAGAATTTTAAGTTTTTAGTCCAAAATTTAAACTATAATTTATAATTACTATAATTACTTTTAAATTTATTTTTATTTTATACTTTAAACAAAAGAAAACTATGTTTTATGTACAAAATAGATTCAAATTTTGTAACGTACATGTTTTAATGGTAACTATTACATGATAAATCATACTCCCTCCATTTCAATTAGTTGTGATTATGGAGCTTTAATACAAATTAAGAAAATAATTAAATTTTCTGTTTTAATCCTAATTAATATATTATTTTATTTGATATGTGTAGTTAATAAGCTTAAAAATAATAATTGTGCATTGAAATTGCAAAATAACAATTAATATAAAACAAAAAATAAGTGTAGAATAACAACTAATATAAAATCAGAGGAAGTATTTAATCTTGTATTATTATAATTTTAAATGCTCTAATTCCCTTTGGATCCAAAGAAGCACGAAGCGAACCCTAATCACTCTTGGAGGCTACAACTCTTCCATATGATATTTAGCTTGGATCTTTGCTCTTTTCACCAAATTTAGTGAAGTTTTCTTCATCTATCTCTATCACTACTTTCATTATGTCTTTATATATGTTTATCTTTATGTTTTACATCATGATTGAGTAGTTTTTTCAATGGGGTTTTGGGCTTAGTAGATGAGAGATGTTTGATGGATGATTAGTGATGTTTATGCTTAGATTCTTATGATTTCTATAGTTTAGGGTGTTCTTAATGCTAGATTTGATATAATCAATCAAAATCTTGATCGTGGACATTTTATGCCCGGAAGGTGTTCGATAAAATGTCTAGGAGAATCCTAACCTTGCTTTTCATTCATAACCAATGGGAATTGATGCTTAAGGTGATTAGTGGCTTTATGAACTTATGGTTAATGATTATTGATTTTTTTATTGCAATTGGAAAATTTGCTTAATTGAATAGTTAATAAATGGATTAGTATCATGGGACTGGATTAGTCTATTTGTGTGATTCATGTCATAGAATTGAGTTTGAATTATGAGTCCTAGCATCATTAGTTAGTCATTGATCATCCCAAGTCAAATGTTTTGCCCAAAGCTCATGTTTTCCATATTTTGTCAAGTTCTTGTGTTGTTGCCTTGTTATTCACTTTTGAATTTTGATTTTGTTTATGGCCAAATTCTCTTGTTTTGATCTTGTTTAGTGTTTGTTTACTTATTTGGTTTGGCTTGCCTTCCATTTGCATTATAATTTCGTTTATTTCACTTAGTTTTAGAATTAGGACTTTTAAAGTCCAAAACACAACCTCGAATTGCTTAGCTTATTTGAATATTTGGATTCTTAGTGTTGCTATTCAAATCTCCCTTGGTTCGATCCTATGCTATGCTACAACAACTAGAGTGTGTTGTTAGCTAAGTCTAGGTACAAATACAATTTGACACACATCAATCCCGATGACGACACATCTCGCCGACATGTTCTCTCTCTCCGCCGACTCTCTCTCCTCCTCGACACGATCGGATCTCGAACCACCATCTTCTTCCCCGATCTCGTCGTCTCTTTCTCTCCTCCTCTCGACCAACAGATGCTCTCTCCCTCTCGCATCCTCGCTCCGTCTCTCTCTCTCTCCCTCTCTCGATCTCGCCGAACTCAGTGAATCTCATGAACGGTTCACCTCTCTCCCTCTCGATCTTGCCGTGGCTCTCTCTCCCTCTCGATCTTGCCATCATCAAAATGGGCTTAATGAAATGATGAACATAAATTAGATATATTGCATAATGGACCAAACCCATTTTATTAGTTGGCCCATTTACCTAATAAAGCTATATGTAGTTTATTTGTATTCACCCAAAAAAAGGTTCACAATTTTTCTCAGAGGAAACTCTCTTGTAATCAAAGCTTAATATAAAAAGCAATAAAGAATATATTCTCAGTCTTTGTTTCAAAGTGTGTCCGCGACTTAGAAATCTCTAATCCTCAAACACCTTTGACAAATTTAACTGTGCAGGTCCGACTCTCACAATGCCCTCTTATAAGACGATCTTTAACGGGCTGGTTTATTCAACTTGGTGGTTCTCCTCTGTCGTGGAAAACAAGGGAAAATGATGTTGTTTTTCGTTTCTTTGCTGAAGCATAATATCGGACTATGGCAAATGAGCTTTTGTGGTTACAAGATCTTCTTCCAACTCTCGGCATTGCGATCACTGGTCCCATTCCCATTCTCTCCGATCACAGTCTCTACAAAGCATGTTGGTAACGGTTGTCATTTCATTTGAAATGAGATAATTCAGGGTGTTAGTGTCACTAAGCATGTATCTACGAAATTTCAAATGGCGGACATCATGACTAAAGAATTGAAGCTTTTCTTTTCAAGTTGAGTGTTTGTAATCTCTTGAGGAAGAGTATTAGTGGCCCATTGTATACATTGACGTAGACATTTATACAAGGTCTTTGATAAAAAAAAATCTTTTAGGAGCTCTAAAATGTTTTGATGCAATTAAAAAATTGACTAAGAAAATTTTGAATTGTTTAAGAAAAGAAAAGGAAAAAAGTGAATTGTCAATGTTATTAAAAAGTCTAATTCAGTAAATGTAATAAAATCCGCGATTGTAAGAAACTGTAACAATGACATAATTAAAATGCAAAGATAATTAAATATTTCAACTACGAATAACGGACGTTTTTTCCTCTCTGAGACGATGAAGAAACGGTCAACAATTTGAATTCCACTCCGGTATGGTCGTGCATTTCACCGTACTCCGGCAGTGGCGTGTCCTCGGCAACATATGGGCGTCTCCTCGGCGTTTTCGCTCAGACACATATGGAGCTGCGTTGTCTATCTCCGATGACTTTTCCGGCGAGCTTGGGATCAAGTGTTCGGTGCCGGACCATCCCGATCCGCCTTCAAGTGGCAGTGTCGCGTTCTCTTATGCTTCATCTGGCATGAGGGTGTATGATAACGATCCTCCCTATCAGGCCGAGATCCCCCAAGTTCCAATTAAGGAAAGAAGAAGACTAGGGCCCAGGCAGAATCAGGGGGTCGAGATCGAAGTTTCTTGGGTGGTTAATTCGGGATATGATGAAGGAGAAATAGGGGGATTTAAGAGGATCTTTAGCACCAATCAAATCCCGTACTCTTCGAGATGCAGATTCGGTATGAATGGGCATGAGACAGATCAGATATTTATGCAATCCTCCACCCTGTGGTCGCCTCTTACACGATTCCTCACTCTCCTCCCCTGCAATAACACGATTCCTCACTTTTCTTCGGCCTTTCCTGGAATCTCTATCATGGCTTTCTTTGTGAAGTTAGTTGCCCCGAAGCAGGAATCGAAGCGACCTAAGCCCCTGCAACTCCTGCCAATCAGCAACACACAGATCTTACAACGCTTCGAAAAGACGCTGGTGGGTAGAGTTCTCATCCTCGAGGCTCAAGAAGGCATGATCAAAGGCTTAATCGGTTTCTTACCTACTATCTGGAAGTGTGAGGGTAGAGTTCAAGGTGTGGAGATGGGGAAAGGGAGGTTCCATTTCCGGTTCAGGGAGGAGGTGGACTTGCAATCAGTCCTGGATAACCGCCCCTATCATTTTGATGGGTGGATGATTGCTCTCGATCGATGGGTGCCTACTGTGCGAATGGACTTCCCATCCTCCATTCCTTTTTGGATCAGGATTCTTGATCTGCCAGATATGTTTAATGAGGAGAAACAATTAGTGAGGATTGGGGAGGACCTTGGGGAACTCCTCAATTGGACGATGGCCGAACCATATCCTCTGGTTCAGGTGATGGTGGTCTGTGATGCACCATTGGTTTTGTTTCGAGAGACAGTTTCGGAGAATGGAGAGCTTTTCCGGATAAGGTTTGAGTACATCAAGCTGCAGAATCACTGCAAGTCCTGTTGTCGGATGACACATGATACTAGGGCTTGCCCGTTTAGGCTGGGACCTAGTCGGGCTCACCGGGAAGGACAGCGCGAACCTCCCCGGCGTCGTGAGGGCGAG
The DNA here is from genome assembly GCA_964056655.1 of Arabis hirsuta. Taxonomy (NCBI): domain Eukaryota; kingdom Viridiplantae; phylum Streptophyta; class Magnoliopsida; order Brassicales; family Brassicaceae; genus Arabis; species Arabis hirsuta. Next base: position 7,735,058 of record OZ053303.1, on the reverse strand, counting down.
GGGGCTCGTAGAGGAAGGCAGGAACCACATGATAGGACTGCTCAATCGGGGAGGACGCGAGAAGTTTCTACGCTCCCATTAGAAAAAGTCGGGCCTCAAGAGTCCTCAGCTAAATGGAAACCGGTACGCCGGAACCTGACAGAAGAGCTCGGAGAAACAGTGGTGGAGGTGGAGGAACATCGAGCAACCAAATTGACCACAAAGGAATGGGTCCAAAACTCCTTCACTAAGGATGCTGGACGGACGACCCCTAGACCTGCCGGTGGTTCACTTCCTTTTGACAGACCGGAGCAGGCAAGAAGATTGGGCATCCATTGCACCACGTGGTACCGTAACTCTGAGGAGGAGGCGAGGGTGGCAAAGATGGTGTATGCACAAAACGAGATCTGGGAGAAGGCGGAAGGTACATATTGCCGGTCCGAAATGGTCGAAAAGGAAACAGTGCTCGTGCAGGAGAGGTTATCGGAAACCCGTACAATGGGTGTCGGCGAGGACCGTGCCCCAGGCGATAAGCAATCCGGGAAGAGTAGCCACGAGGTGGAGAGAATTTTGAGCCGGACTGGTCAAGGAAAGCAGGGTGTTCAGCGTGGCTCAGGGAGGGGGCAAAGCACGACGGAGGACGCGATGGTGTCGGAGAATTTCATAGAGCCTCCGGCGACTAAAGCCAATCCGAATTGGGTGAAGAAGCCCTCTGTTGGGCTCACGCAGGATGGGCTCCCGGTGGAACAGGCCCAATATGAGGATCAGGCCTAGGAAGCACAGGCTCGACCTGCTACGGCCCGAAGGGGGGAAGGGAAGAGGATGGGTGCAATGGTTGTGGGGGATGGGCTTGAGTGGCCCAAAGTCCAGACACATTTATCTTTGGGCCTAAAAACCCAGCTGGATGTTAGGGAAGTTATTTCCCCACTTAAGGAATTTGTGATGGAGGTCCAACCGAACAAAAAACATGGGCCACGAGTGGGTTCCAGATTTTTGGAGAAAAAGCCAAGGAAACTTGAACAACGTATTGGCAAGGTTTTGGGTGTGAGGAAGAAAATTGTACACAGCTCATTTCGCGGCTGTCGCATTTACAAGCATGCGTCTTTAGCAAGAGAAGATCCGGGTAACAGAGAACCTGCTTTAAATGGTGCTTCATCCCCGTCCTCCATGAAGACGGGCCCCAATGGGGGGCAAATTTCGAGGAACATTGAAGACCCGGTGGTTAAAGGGAAACCACCGGCAGCCGCCTAGATGATCCTAAGTTGGAACTGTCAAGGGGCTGGAAGCTTTTTGACAGTTCGCCGATTGCGGGAGTTCCAGAGGAAGCTTTTCCCGGGGATTCTCTTTCTTATGGAAACTAAACGTGATCACAGTTTTATTCAGGACTTGCAGGCAGAGTTTAATTATGATTTTCTTTTTACTGTTGACCGAAGTGGTCTTAGTGGTGGCTTAGCACTTTTGGCTAAGTCTAAGTTTCAACTTAATGTTCTTTTCTATAATAAAAATATTATCGATGTAATGACCACCATTCATGGTAATAAAGTATTTCTCTCTTTTGTTTATGGCTAACCTGTTATTTCTAAGCGTGCTGATGTTTGGGAACGATTGACACGCATTAGTACCACACGCACAGGCCCCTGGTTTATGACCGGAGATTTTAACGAAATTACGGGCCATCACGAGAAAACAGGGGGGCGCAGGAGGCCGGATAACTCTTTCCTGGAATTTAAGCTAATGCGATAAAATTATGGGATGCTCGACTTCCCGTATATCGGGAACTACCTCTCGTGGGTCGGACGCCAGGCATGATGTCATTCGCTGTCGCCTCGACCGTTCTATGGGGAATAAAGACTGCTATGAAATTTTTTCCCATACACATAATGGAGTATCTTAGGTTTTGGGGATCGGACCACCGCCCAGTGCTTACAAGTGTCCATTCTAAACGAATGGTGGGATCCCAGAAGTTCCGTTTTGACAAACGATGGATCTCCAAACCAAATTTTGAACGAATAGTCCATGAGGGTTGGTCTATGAGCAGAAACGAGAGCATGCCAGGGGTAGGCGAACGTATCGCAAATTGTCGCAAGGCGATCTCACGCTGGAGGAGACAAGATCTCTCCCCCACAACGGAAGCAATTGAAGATCTGAAAAGGAGACTGGAAGAGGCCCAGAGTAGAGATTCCTCTTCCACCGAGGAGATTGTTTTACTCCAAGACCAATTGCGATCGGCGCTGGTGGATGAGGAAATCTTCTGGCAACAGAAGAGTCGCCAACTTTGGTACCAGGTAGGAAACCAAAATACCAAATACTTCCAGGCTTCCACAAAGCAAAGGAGGGTACGTAATAAAATTACAGGGATCCTACAAGGTACTGGAGAATGGACTGAAATATAAGAGGAGATTGAGGCCACGGCGCTAGAATATTTTCACACTATCTTCTCCTCCTCTCCTATATCTGACCTGGAGTCCTCCCTAGCCCATCTAGGGTGCCCGGTCACGACAGAAATGAATGCGTCTCTGATCCGGGTAGTATCACCACAGGAGGTTAAAGCGGCAGTTTTTTTCATTCACCCCGAAAAGGCTTTAAGGCCGGATGGGATGAAAGCTCTGTTCTACCAGAAGTTTTGGCACATTATTGGGCACATGTAGTCGCCATGGTACAAGAATTTTTTGATACTAGTACACTCGATTCCAAGTGTAATGAGTTCAACATCTGCTTGATCCCTAAATCTGAGATACCTCGGATGATGAAGGAGTTTCGACCGATTAGTCTGTGTAACGTCAGCTATAAGATAATCTTGAAGGTGCTCTGCCAGCGGATCAAAAAATTCTTACCAAAATTAATCTCAGAGACCCAATCCGCATTTGTGGCAGGGAAACAGATTACAGACAACATTCTTCTGGCACAGAAAGTTTTTCATGCCCTACAGACCAATAATTGTTGCAAAAGGGAAGGTATGGCGATTAAAACAGATATGAGCAAAGCATATGACCGAGTGGAATGGTGTTTCCTGTAAGCTCTAATGCAGAAAATGGGTTTGATGATAAATGGATCTCATGGATTATGGCTTGCGTAATTTCGGTGACATATCGAGTCCTGTTAAATGGTGACCCTAAAGAGGGATTACTCCATCCTGGGGGCTTCCCCAAGGGGATCCGCTATCGCCATATCTTTTCATAGTTTGCACGGAATTGCTTATTGCCAATCTACGGAATGCTGAATCCTCGGGGCGCATCTCTGGTGTTCGAGTGGCCCCGACGTCCCTTACACTATCACATCTCCTATTTGCAGATGATAGTTTATTCTTCTGCAAAGCCATGATGCAACAATGTGATAGTATTTTGGAAGTCCTTCGAGTTTACGGGAATGCGTCAGGGCAATGTATTAACTTCGACAAGTCAGCGATTACTTTTAGTAAGGATGTCCCGGTGGATCTTCGTACGGAATTAAAGCTAAGACTTCATATCCCTACGGAAGGCGGAGCAGGAAAATACTTGGGAATCCTGGAGGAATTACATGGGTCTAAAGCGCAAATTTTTGCTTATATCCAAGACAGACTTCATCAACGCATTAATGGATGGTCTGCCAAGTTTTTATCTAAAGGAGGCAAGGAGGTTATGATCAAATCGGTGGCGCAGGCTCTGCCGACATATGTGATATCCAGCTTTTTACTTCCCAAAAGCCTACATCGTAAGTTGGCGAGTGCGATAGCTGACTTCTGGTGGAGGAGCACTCACAACTCAAAAGGGATACATTGGATTGCTTGGAAGAAATTGTGCCTTCCTAAACAACAAGGGGGTATTGGTTTCAAGTATTTCGAAGAGTTCAATCAGGCCTTATTGGCAAAACAACTTTGGCGACTCCACCAATACCCAAACTCCCTAGTTGCACGGGTCCTCAAGGGAAGTATTTCCGATACTCTCACCCTTTTCAGGCAAAGAAGGCATCTCGCCCATCCTATGGGTGGCGAAGTTTATGGAGTGCAAAACACTTAATTGATTACGGTATGCGGCGCACCATAGACAACAGAGCTCGAACATGGGTTTGGTCCGATAATTGGATTCCAGATAAGGCCCCCCCCGCCCTCCAAAGGGTGTACAACGAGGAGATCTGGGTATTTCACCGAACCTAAACCTGCGGGTCATCGACTTGATTGAGGAGGCTACCCACACCTGGAATATCCGTACACTGCAATGTCATATTGCCTCGGAGGATATCCCGATGATCCTGTCCGTGATCCCATCGAGAGTGGGTACATCAGATGGATATTGTTGGCATTTCACCAGCTCTAGCGTTTACACGGTACGGTCAGGTTATGCGGTGGCCCGAGCAAATCTAGAGGAGAATGTCAGGTTTGTAACATAACTTCCGTCTTTGAACCCACTAAAGGCATTGGTTTGGAAAGTGGCCACTACAAATAAAATCCAGCACTTTTTATGGCAAGCTCTCTCGGGAGCGGTAGTGGTTAATGGGCGTTTAGCATACCGACACCTCCAATAGGATAGTTCTTGTCTGAAGTGTGGTGATCAGGAGGAAACCATTAACCATGTCCTCTTTACGTGCCCCCCGGCTTGGCAATGCTGGGCACTGTCACAGATCCCGCACAACCTATCGGATTTCCCGTCTGATAGTTTGTGGGGCAATTTTGATTATCTCCTATCATGGATACCTAGCAGAGAGGAGTTTGATGAACAAGTGAGATGTTACCCGTGGATAGTCTGGTACCTTTGGAAAGCACGTAACGATAAAGTGTTCCGGAATCTTGACCGGTCACCTACAGATATCCTAGACCTTGCCAGAAAGAAGGCTAAGGCCTGGTTTATAGCAAATGAGGCGGCAACAATTGAGATCCAACAAACACGGGTGCCTATTGCTCCGAATCTGCCTTTGGCCATATTCACATGTTGTATTGATGGATCCTGGAAGGAGGGGGACCTCACGAGTGGCCTCGGCTGGACACTTCAACTCCAAGATGGAGAGATTGACCTTCTGGGGCTACGTGGAGTGCACAGGGGAATCTCCCCTCTACATACTGAGCTGCTCAGTCTACTATGGGCTCTGGAGAGTCTACGTCGGAAACGACGGTTTTGTGCAATGTTTGCCACAGATTCCCAGGAGTTAGTTGCAATGATTCGGGAACCAGCCAACTGGCCGCGTTTCAGAACCGAATTGGAGGATTACAAGGAATTACGAACGTGGTTCCCTGACTTTACTCTACAGTATTGCCCCGGGAACGGAATGAAAAGGCCGACATACTGGCCCGGACCACTCGACATCGAAATTTAGTTTTCTCTTATGTTAGCACATCTACTCCTCATTGGTTCCCTGATACGACTGTGTTTGGGTAATCAAGGAGTTGATAGTGCCTCGTGAAAAAAAAAAAAAAAATTTCAACTACGATGACATATAATTAGTTTTAGTGAATTATTATTTAACTTTAAATAATTAGGTAAAATGTGTAATTTTTAGTAATATTCAAATTAAAAGAAAATATATTTAAAATATAGTTTTTAGTGTAAAAAATGGATTAATAGGTCGGATATGACCATATTCCAAAATAGAGCAATTCTCTAATTCTCCTTGGATCTAAAGAAGCAAGAAGCAAACCCTAATTTTAGAGCAATTCTCTAATTCCCCTGGGATCTAATTCTCTAATTCTCCTTGGATCTAAAGAAGTAGGCCTGGGCATAAAAACCGAACCCGAATACCCGAACCTATACCCGACTCGAAAAACCCGAACCTGTACCTAATCCGAAAATTTATAGGTATCTGTATGGGTATAAATTTTCTAGACCCGACAGAACCTGTCCCCGATAGGACCCGAACCTGTATCCGACCCGAATACCTGTATACCCAGGACTAGGTACCTTTTGTCACATTTTTAACTAGTTTAAATTTTAGATTTGGTATTTTAAATATTTTGTATTGTTTTTATTCAAATATTTTTATTTTATAGATTATTTTTTTGTAGATTTTAGAGAAAAAAATAGTTTTAAGTACAATTGAACGTAAAAGAATCTGTATCCGAATTTGTACCATAATTTTTTGGGTACAATTATTTGTGACCAAACCCGAACCTGTACCCGAAAAATCCGAACCTGTACCCGACCCGAAAATTTATAGGTACCTCTATGGATATAAAAATTCTATAGAACCTGTACCAAATAGGACCCGACCTGTACCCGACCCGAATTCCAATATGCCCAGGCTATAAAGAAGTAAGAAGCGAACCCTAATTTTTTTGATATTGTTGGTCGAAACCATGGCAAGTGTATTCCAAAGTAAGGTATCTCTCTCTGTCTCTCTATTTCTAAAATCTTGTTTTTCTCCGTTTGGTAATTGCTTATCCGTTTCCGTTTTGGTGAAACTTGGCAGTGGCTGAGATAGGCGTGTTTTGGGACATGGTGGATGTCCCAATTTCTGATGATGTTGATTGTGACAAGATTTATGAGAAGATCAGATATTCTCTTCGTAGGAAGTGCTTAATTGGTAATTTGTCAATCACGACTTATGCTGATGAGGACGATCCGCAAGACTGTTCTTGTTCCGGAATCTTCTAAGTCCGAGGTGAGTGAATTCCTTCCTCTTAGCACGGTTTTCTCTTTGTTACTTGTGCAATATATTGATTGATCTTATGATTTCAGGCAACAACACTAAGATGTCAGACTATGACAGGCAAAAGCAAGCTGGGAATCTAGAGAGCAGTCAACTTGCAAAGGTTCAAGCTAAGTTGGATCTCTTGTTGGGTAAGAACAAGAAGGTTGTTCACTTTGCTGCTGAGGTTGAGGCCATTGAGGATGATGCAGTTGAAGATGTCAACTACATCGGTGGAGGATATAAAGGACAAAAATATCAGTATGGTCAGAACAACCGGAGTTTCACCAACTCGTTCCAAAAGCCGTCTCAGAATAGTGGGTTCACCAGGACTTATGGAAGCTCATCTTACCAATCACCACCACCCAAATCTTCAGAATCAAGCAAGGTTGAGTCGATGTTAGAGAGGCTTCTTGAAGGACAAACGAAGATGACGGTGGACTTCAATGGTAAGATGGATGCGATATATTCGAATTTGAATGGGAAGTATGAGCAGCTTAGCACGCATATGAAGAAACTAGATACTCAAGTTGCTCAAACGGTTGAATCGGTTAGAAGACAAGATGGTTTTCTTCCAGGAAAAACGGACCCTAACCCGAGACAACACATCAATGCCATCACCACAAGGACTGGAAAACAGGTGATGCCTGCTTCTGAGAGAGTTATGGGTGATAAGAGGTTTATAGTTGCTGGAGATGTCGAAGCTCCGTCCGTGTTTATCTTCATCCAACCATCAGCTGGGGGAGACCACCCTATAAGCTGTTCCACCCAAGCTTTTGATCCTTGTTGACCTGCTGCATTTCTATAGGCCACGAACACCTCTCTTGCCAAATCTTTTATGAATCTCACTCTATCAGGATATTTGGTATTACTATCGACCACATCGCCATTTCTAGCCCCACCAAACTGCCATAGCAAAGATTGTAGCCCATGGAGTGTCATTCACAACTGACTCATCACCCAAATTCTAATACATCCATTCAAGCAAATGCCTAGTGAAGAACACTTGCCTCTTTTGATGTGGAACAATACAGGTCCAAATACCAAACATGGCTGGACAGTCTTTAAGAATGTGTAAAATAGTCTCAATGCCCCCTTTGCACACGGTACAAACATCAGAGTCACTAAGATGACGACGCTTGGGTTCCTCATTTGTCGTGATCACCTTCTTTCCACTTGACCAGAGAAATATTCTAACACGTTCTGGTACCTTTACTTTCCAAATTCGCTTAAACAACGCTTCCATGTTTGGCCTTGGCTCTTCATTTCGAGTGATCGACGTATATGCAGATTTAACAGAGAACCCTCCATCTTGGCTTTCTCCCCATGACAGTCGATCTTTCGCCCCTGTGACACAATCCAACACAACTGCCAACAACTCCAGCCTTGTGTTCTCCGACACATACGGTGCGATTTTGTCGAAACACCAACCAGTCCCATTCATCCATAAATCTTTAACCATCAACGTCTTATAGTTTTCTGGAGGATCCCCTATCACCTCCGGTAACAATGGCTTGCTTGAGACCCATCTATCTGTCCAAAAACGTATCTGCCTGTCATCCCCAACAACCCAACTCTGACCCGGAAGCACCACCTCACGTAACCCAATCATCACACGTTTCCAAACCACCGACCAATTACTCTTCACATTAGTCCATGATCGGTCATGTATATCACCCACTTTGTATTTGCTCCTCAGGACCCGAGCCCAAAGGTTGCTCGTGTCTTGCAGTAAACGCCAACCCACTTTAGCAATAAGTGCTGTGTTCATAGCTAACGACGCTCGGATACCTAAACCTCTTTCCCCTTTAGATAAACATACCCTCTTCCAGACCACTAGGTGTTGCTTTTTCTGCTGTGTCGTGCTTCCTCAGAGAAAGGATCTTGACATCTTATCCAAACTAGCCAACGTATAGCAAGGATCCCCGCCGTAGCGAAAGTATCCTCAAGAAAATCCCACCGAATAGTATCGTATGCCTTTTCTAAATCCAACTTTAGCAACATCCAACCTTTACGTTCTTTTTTACATCTCATGGAGTGAACCGCTTCTTGGACTATAAAAATGTTATCCGTGCTCAACCTGCCCGAAATGAAACTTGCTTGAGCTGGGCCTATCAACTTTGTTATCACATGCTTTAACCTGACGACCATAGCCTTTGTGATAGTCTTGAACAACACATTACAAAGGCTAATTGGTATAAATTGGGTTATCGTCTCTGGCTTAGCCACCTTCTCAAGCAACACAGTGAACACATCATTAGTATTAGGAGGCAGAACCCCTATATTAAATAAGTCCAGGACAAAGCTTATCACCGAGGCCCCAACCGTATCCCAACATTGCTGATAAAACACCAGCTGAAAACCATTAGGACCTGGAGCTTTGAACTTACCCATATCACGGATCGCACTCTCTACTTCCAACGCAGTAAATGGTTTATTCAAATGCGCATGATCTTCATGAGATAATTGGATAAAACCCTCTCGTGGTAACATATTTACCAAAGCATCAACATCCTCCATTGAGTACAAGCGTTTATAATAAGCAATAGCCAGATTTTCCAGCTCTTGTGAATTAGAGACCCACCTTCCATCATCATTCTTCAACATCTCGATACGGTTCTTCCTCCGCCTTATAATCGTAGATGTGTGAAAGAATGTCGTATTACGGTCACTCAACAGAATGTCGTATCTCTGGATTTTTGCAACCAGAGAATTTCTTCCTGTTCTAAAACCACATCCAACTCTTTAATTAACGTTGCCTCTTGAGCTAGCAATACAATAGTTGGTGAACCATCAAGAAATTCTTGGACTTCTTGAATGTCTTTCACTAGCTTGTCTTTGCGTCTTTGAATGTCACCAAATACCTCTCGGTTCCATTTACGCAGTGTATCTCTTAACACAACCAAAGCCTCCGGTGTGCTAATATCACCCTTCCACGATGTCGACAATATCTCCTTAAACGCATCATGTTTCAACCAAGCTGCTTCGAAACGAAAAGATCGTCGCTTCGGGTCCCCTTTAGACAAAGGAGATAGTTGCACATATAATGTAACGCCCGTGAACCTAAAAGTGGATTTTTGGTGGGTATCGATCGACACAGGGTGGTGTGTCGATCGACACGTGTGTTTTGGACTTAGGAGAAGTCGGATTTTGGGCGTTATGTCGATCGACACGGGTGGTGTATGTCGATCGACACGGGGTTAAATTAGACCGGTAGGTTCGGTTTAATTGTCCGGTTTGGTGGCCGGTTAAGGAAAACCCTAGGTTTCGATATAAAAGGCAGAAACATTGTTCTGGCCGTTTTTGTTGATCAGAAATCAAAAGTTTAGGGATTTGGAAGAGGTTTGAGAGAGAGAGGCTTTGTTCTTGAGAGGTTTGTGAGTGAGAACAGCTTCTGTTCGGAAGTTTGAGAGGGCAAACGGCTGGGATATTCGAGAAGTATTGGGGTGAAACTTGGTGGGTAAGTTCTCCGGTCTCTGCTCTTGATATAGGCGAAAACGGTTCGTCATTTCGTTGATTATTCATCGAGTTATGGCCGTTTGAACTCGTTGGGTCTGTGCAGATTAGTTGTCTGCGATCAGTCGGATTCGGGGTTGATTTCCGATCGAACCAGAAAGATTCTGGAGGCGATCCGCATACCGACGCGTAGCTGTGTCTGTCTAGTTTCCAGAACAGTCGTCCTTTTTGGTTTTGGAGCAGTGGTTTGTCGTGTACAAGTCGTTTTGTAACCGTTGGTCCCATTCTCATTTCGATTCTTCGAGGTGAGTGCGTGATCGTGGGTTTGTGTGGGCATAGGGATTGATGGAATGCGTTTGCTTGGTGTTTTGTGGTTGGAATTGTGCAGGTGACTCGACGAATCGCCACAGATTCGAGCCACGAGAGGATAGGCTCGTTTCTGGGTTGTCGTGTCGATCGACACCATGGTGGTGTGTCGATCGACACAGGACGGAGTCATATCGATCGACACCTAGTGGCTGTGTCGATCGACACAGAGTCCCTGTACTTGTTCGTGATTGGTTGTTCTTGTTGTTTGCTTGTGTGCTCATCCTGGTATTTCTATTGATTGTTGTGTCTATACTTAAATAACCCGTAGACGCGATGACCGCGTCGCTGAGTATTTATGATAATACTCACGCAACTCTTTTTGCCATGTGTTGCAGGTAAAGAAAAAATGTGATCGTGGAATCATGGCCAGGAAGGAGAGATGATCTAGGGTCTCGTATGGCTGTGTGCGGTTGTAGAATTGTTAGGTGCCTAGTGAATTCTGAGTTGTAGTTAATTGATTTATTGGTTATTGGTTATTGGTTATTGTTGGATTGTTATGGAATTGAATTGGATTAGTAATTTAATAAAATATGGGATTTATTGAATTGGAAGTTGTTATTGATGGTTATTGTTTTTTTTTTCCGCGATGCTTGTTGTATTGGCCCAATTGAGGATTATTATCTGTGATGATAATAATCTGAAGGGAATTTTTTTTTAAATTTTTGGGTCGGGTTGTTTCATATAATGGGGTGTGGTCCGATGACAGAAATGGGAGATGAGTGACTGTCGCCTCCTGCCATTTCAGCCTAGTTTGAGCACAACAAAGCACTCGGTCCAAATGCTTGGCCACCAAAGTGTTTACAACACGTCCTCTCCTCCATGTGAACTCATTCCCCTAAACCCCATGTCAATTAGAGAGAGATCATTAATCCATTGTCCAAAGGCGAGGGAATCCGCCGATAGACGCCCATTACCACCTGATCTCTCATCAATTTGAACAATAGTATTAAAATCACCACCTACCATAACTTGGCCCGTAGTTTCTTCAATAACCTCTTTTAACTTCTCCCATAACCCACTTCTACGGCTAACCGTTGGTGCCGCATACACCACTATCAAGTTTAAAACCTCATCACCATTCACCACCGTCGCATGAATAAACTGATCCGAAGCTTCCACAATCGTGACCACTCCAATACCTGACCTCCAGAGTAACCACAGCTCACCGCTTTGCCCCACCGCGTCTACTCGATAAGAGTTCTCAAAACCCAAACCACGACAAATCCGACTCGCTCTATTCCCGCCTGCGTGTGTCTCAAAGAACGCTAACACATCCGTGCTAAATTTCTTCAATAGATAGCGAATCGATCTTTTAAAATTGGGTTTATTCACCCCCCGATAATTCATAAAATGCAATTCATCATTTTATACTTGAGAAAAAACAGAATCACCGGGGAAAATCGTTATTGATTCCCCATTTCCAAACGCATCCTTCGCCGGCGAACTCCTCGGCTCATCTTCTATTCCGCGCTCCACCTCGTGGCTTAGCGCTACCTGAGCTCTACCGACTGCGTTCCCACTTCTCAGCCTTGAGTCATTGGTCCCAGGCGAAGCTTGACCAATATTTAACGCCGAACCCCTGCTCGACCCAACCCATTTGATTCCACTCGTAGTCTTTTTCCGCTGGAGTATAACTCAACATCAGAACCTATTGGGCCAAAGATTAAACTCCGAGTGGGCCTCGTTTGTTTCATCAATTTGGGCTTACTCCCAATATCCTCAAAAGCCTTTCTACTGCCAGCTCTCTTATCATTATTACCACTTCTTTGGCCTTTATCAGCGTAAGACAACACCCCTTTACCTTGCCCTACACTCATCCCTGTCTTTCTCACGTGAGGAGAATCCATATTTTCCTTATTCGCCTCCGGCATAATATCTTCCTCTCTTATCTCAGTCGAGCGAATATTCTCACCCAACTTCCCAAACTTATTAGATATCGCAATATTTCGAGTATCTAGATTCTTCATTGGTATCTGACGCGGCTTCCCTCCACTTCCGGTGGAACTCCCGGCTGAGAATAACACCGTATTCCCAGAAGATACCGTCCTTTTCCCTGAAGTTCTCACAACTGTAAATCCATCCTCCATCTGAGAATTTTGTGTCGGTGTCTCTACTCTCTATACAGACCTGTTATTCGACCTTAACGGGACATAAGCCTCACCGTGATTCCCAGTAATTGTGCTAGCTACCATCGCTAGCTCTTTACCTCCTTTAGGACATGTATGAATCAAATGACTATACATCCCACATCTGGAACAAATGTTCACTAAACCCTCATAAGCAACATAATATCTCTCCCCATTAATCATCATTGTACCCTTAAAGCGGCTTCTTCAGATTAACCTCCACACAAACCTGAGCAAACCTAGCTCTTTCAAATCTTAACGTCGTGAGATCCACCTTCACTGGTTTTCCCAAGCCCCTAGCAATACCCATAAGAATTGTCTTATGGTAAAAATTTACCGGAATATTAGATAAACGTATCCAAACCTGCGTCGTTGTGATCTCATCTTTTAGTGGGTCAAACTCAGGCGACCATGCCTTAACCATAAGATAGCTACCAAATACCTTCCATGGCCCTCCTGTTAACACAGCCAGATACTCCTCCTCTACTGCAAAACGAATCATGAAGAACTGACGCGGTAAATCCATAACATACATCTCCCCTACCAGTTTCCACATCTCCCTCAACCTCCTGCTCAACACTGCGACCGATACATTACGCCCAAGGACTTTGACTATCATACACTTCTTCCACAACCCTTTCATAGCATCCAACATTTCCTCGCCTATCGTTATTACCAGTTCACCGTCTTCCCCATCCGGGAACTCCAAGCTCAACCTTGCCTCCACGAAACCATCGCCCAACACCTCCTCTGGTGTCAACATCCCTCCCACGTTACTCCCTACCACCTTCGCTGCCCATGCGACGGGCTTATCCGGAGGTTCTCCCGGTGGCCTACTCTTCTCCCCGAGATCCATCATGGTCGCATCCTGATCAGCCTCCGTCAAAACCCTAGCCGCACTCGTCGCCATCTTCCCACAAATATTTATATTTCTACATTTAAATGTCATAAATCCGGAGTAGCCTAATATTTAATTCAATACACAACATTTCTCTGCTTATAAAATCATTAAAAAATGTGAATATTACTAATTTGTTATAAACCCATTAGGTGGATGTCCATTATAGACTCATGTTCTAGAACATTCTAGAATTACTTGTTCTCCAAGTTGTACTTCTTCCGCAAGTATTTGTAATCCTATATATACTCTCTATTATTGATGGAATAAGATAACACAATTCCCTCTCTCTTCTTTCTCAATCTCTCTGTTATTCATAACACGTTATCAGCACGAAACCCTAGCCGTCTGAGCATAAAACCGTAACCGTTTGAGCTAAAAGAATTTTTTAGCAAAATCCCTAATTGATGCCAACTCCGTTCTCCGCCGATTGTGTCTCCAACCTCTCCGTTATAGTTATCGATCAAGATAAGTATTTTTTTTTATTTTTTTATTTACACTTATCTCCACATGCTTTTGTCATAACGTTGGATGCATAATTCATGCATATAGAATTTAACTTTAACATACCCACTCTTCGATCATGTTCTTTATTGTTTTATCGTTACACTTTATTGATCATGTTCATAGGATTATTGTTTTATTGTTTATGTTATCGTTACACTTAAAGAGATCATATATATAATATTGCTTATGTTAAGTGTAAGTTCATAGGATTATTGTTTTATTGCATATCGCTTTATCAAGATCATATTTTATTAATACATATACTTTGATTGTCCCTATAATCGTGAATCCATGATATTTTAAAACCTAGATTCCATCCCAATAATTAATTAATTTGTAACCAAAAACAGTTTTACCGAGAACATGTTTTTAATTATTTGGTATTCATTGGTTATTAAGTTTGATTTGATATATTGTTTGTCTTTTAATTAATTGAAGTAAAGATCCCGGCGAAATCTTAGCCTACAATACATCTCTGTTTCAAATTTTCGGAGAGATTTGTCTCCATCACCAATCAAGATCTATGCCTCTGTCGTCGAATCAATACTGTCTCGTTTTCCAAACGCCATCTCCCGAAACCATCGTTAACGAGATAAGTAACCTCGTATTCTATAATTATCAACACATGCATGACTTATTACTATGTTGTCGCAATTGCACTAGTTTAATATTGTGATATGATATCATAGTGCTTTACACAAATCGATGCATGTTTTATTATTAAAATGAATAGGATAATAAATTACAATGATCGATATATGTTTTCGTTGTTGGTTCATGTTTAATACATTAATTCATGGCACATAGTACTCTTATTGGCATTCATATAATACGTATTTGATCGGATCATACTTTATAGTAAATCTTGCCATGCTTAGTGATCGAGATCGTTATTACTTTATCGTGACTGTTGTTTAACAAATCTACAATCGTAATTGGTTTTTAGTATATACCATTATTTGTTGCATAAGAGAATGGTTCGCTAGTTTGGTAATATGAAAATCATTAATTTGATATGCATGACATGAATATTTTATAATTCGTTGATTTGGTAGACTAAAATAATGGACTAAATTTGATTGTTTTAATCTCTATTGATGATGATGCCTCACGTTTATTCGGTCCATGTTTTACTGTTAACATATTGATGAACTTTTTTTTATAATTTGAATTGGTTTAGTAAATTGAGATCCATACTTTCTTGAATCATGATGATTTATTCATGCTTAATTACTTGGATTCATGGTTTTGATTAAACAAATTTTGTGAGATCTTTATTGCTTCATTATGTTACAGAACGAAACATGTTTTATTGAGATATCATAACATGCTCTATTGCTCTACTTTTTGATTATAGAGATCTATTATATTGGTTTCGTTTAACATTGGTCTAATCGTTGTTTATAATCATCACTTTGCTACAAACTGTTAAATCTTTAATCATTGGTACTACCGTGGGTTTAACTTTGTAGACTTTATTAAGTTTAAGAGCTATGATGTATTATATTGTAATGAGATGCTTATATAATATATTGGTAGAATTTGTCGGGTTTTTTTTTCCGACAAAATTCATGAATCACAAACATCTCATGGTCCATTCCCTGAAGTGAATGTGACATATTAGAGAGAAAAAGAAAAGATTACTTTAGAGTGACTATAAAAGTTTTCTTGAGGTTTCTTTCAAGAACTTAAATTCTCATTAAAAGTGCGAAAATAAAATAATAAGAAGTCGATTATAGTCTATTTCCTGAAGTGAATGTGATGTCTTATATAAGATCACACTAATAGCACTAAGCCAAAGAAGTGGCTATAGAAAATTCTTGACTAATCAATATCGAGATCAAAGAGTTTCTATCAAAGAACTCATATTCTCACCAGAAGTGAGAAAATAAGGATGATACTATACAAGATATTACAAGAAACATATTGAATGCTATAGAAGAGCATATGTATGTGAATGCTCCAGAAGAGAGCACAAAGATAGTATTGCCTATGAGATTTCTCTAGATGAAAGAATATAGTGTGAATACAATATTAAGAAGTGTAGAGCTTACTGAAAGCTCATAAAGAGCAGATATAAAATTTGTCTATGAGAATGCAATTTAAAAACATTGATGCGATATACTCTTCCAAATCTCAAAAGTTAAGTATTAAAGAATGTTGTTGATTCTAGAGTCGCAATTCGAGATTGATAACCCTACAATATTATCATCTCGAGAGGAAAAGTTAAAGAATCTTATGTAGATGATAAGTGATTATTAAAGTTCACTACAAGTGATATATCCAGATTAATATATTCGCTAAGTTTTTCGAAAAATTCTCAACAGAAAAAGTGTGATCATCAAAATGTGATACTTAAGATTACAAGACTTGAAAGTCTGTAAGTGAATGCAACTCAGTTATGTTGAGAGAATATCTCTAATGCAGAAAATCGTAAAGGAGTCATTTTATAAAACATAAAAGAAAAAGACCAGACAAAAAAAATATCCGTCAAGGAAGTGGCTACTAAAGTGATCGTCTCGGTCTTTATTTTAAGATAACTCCCATAATTAGCTTTGAATTTCCAAGAAAGAAATTCTAATTATAATATTCTTTGAAGGGAGTAAGTGATTAGCGAAGCAAAGTAAACCAGAAGTTTACTACGAATGTAAAGTAAACAAGAAGTTTACTAAGATTAAATATTTGGCTTAACCGGATTGGTCATCCTGGTTTAATAATGATGCGAGAAATTATGAAAATTTATGTGGACATTCCATGAAGATCTAGAAGATTCTTCTTAATGATTTATCATATGTTACTTGCTTAGAAAACAATATGATAATCTGACTTTCACCAGATAAATAATTTGGAATCTAATAGTTTTCTGAAATATTTACAAGGAAATGGTTATGGGCTGATCACCCACTATGTGACATTTAGATACCTTATGGTAATAATAGATGCATCGCTTCAATGGACGCATTGACTCGATTAACACATCAACTAGAAGGTCACGTTTATCCTTGTTATAAATTTGCAACATGAAGTTTGCAATGTTACTTTCTTGATTAAATTACAAGAGTATTTCAAAAGTCATGTTTGAGGTCTAATTATTGGATGTCCATTAGAATAAGTGTTGAACATCCAGAACCTCATGTTCAAACACGGAATGGTTTAGTAGCATTGATTCGCATCAAGCCAATGAATATCTAATTATTCTCCCATAATTATTGGTTTAGGGTCAGAAACCAAATAGTTCTCATCTTAAATCTTTGAATGTGAAAAGTGCTCTACCACAGCGCTCTAAGATGAGTCATCAATGGAGGACAAAAATATATGTTGGATATTAATGATATTAAGTATTTAGAGCCATCTAAGAATGATTTATTTAAGGCTCGATTTGAAGATTCATTTTAATGAGTCAGTTTTTCCAACATTTGGGAGAGAAAATAAAATAGCTGGAAAAAGATATAAGTATCTATGAATTATCAATGATCCTCAGACTAAAAAATGAGAATTAGAAGTCCAAAAGATAATTCCAAGTTTAGCGTATTGATTGCCCACGTTTACTAGCCCAAATAGAGTGATGAAATCACCTATCCAGCTGTATATGCTCTAATTAGAATTAATGTCCCAGAAGGACAATATCAGACTGCTAGTGAGTCTAAAGATCGCATGAAGCGTGATAGACCTATTTGGTTCCAAATATAAGAATCCTCGTAAAATAAAATGAGCAGATAATTAGAATGACCAGAACGAGGAAAGAAAAATTTCGAATAATCGCCAGAAGAGATCGAATGAGCTCTTGAAGAGACATAAACATGACGAATAAAAATATTCAAGTACTTGATAATGAAGAGAGCTAGCTAGCTATGTCATGTTTGAAATAAGAAGGAACCAAAAAGCAAATCGACGTCGTAATATTTTGCATGCTATGAGCAGTTGATTTTATGAATAAGAAGAGGATCATGAAAGTCTATTGAAAAGTGTACACAAAGTAATGATTGGCCAAATGGAATGAAAGAAAATAGACGTATAATCTCTCATAGAGAATTAGACCAGTAGTCTATGCACGTAAAGTGTAAAACCAGTGGAAGATAAATGAGTCTTTGTGTGAAACAATACTGAAATTGTCACAAAGACAAAAAATATTTTATGAAGGGATATGTTCTCTTGTGGTGGATGCAATACTGATAAGTTTGGAAATATGTTATTGAACACTGGATAATTACATATGATTGCAATCCTTGAAGGATGTGAAAGATATAATCCCCGACGGATTAATGGTATCAGAATTATGTTCCCGGGAACTCTACTCAATCAAATGAATAGAAAATATGTATCATGGGGTATAATCATGTATTTATCAAAAGATTTTGATAAAGTGATTCTTAATTGAAGATCAGCAAAACTCCATCAAGTTATCACAAGTAGTACGATGATAAAGATCACTAGATAATGATATTTATGAAAGTCTCAGAAAAATTCAATGTAAGGAGATTTCGTAAATGATTTGCTATAATAGCAATGTATGTGATGTTTTGAACACCACAATAACTCCTTAAGAGATTAATATCTGAAGAAAAAACTTGAGAATATACCTTGGAAAGATAAATTTATCTTCAGATATCTCAAGTTGAACATCTATCGCAAAAGATATTACCTCAATAAATCCTTAGAGGATTTTACAGAAAATGCTGATATATGTTTGGTCCTGAAAAACCATACATAAAATGCAATGAGATTTTGTATGATAAAGGAAAAGATGGTATGAACCAGAAGTCCAATCATCTGAGATATCATATGACAATTATATGAGTTTTAAGGCTATGTTTATAGTAATTTCGAAAGATCGGAATTCATCTCCCGAAGAAGATGTTTCCGAGGGGGAGATATATAATGATGAGCGTGGATGTACTCTTTTTCCCTTATCATAGTTTTTCTTCCATAGGGTTTTTCTGTGAAAAGGTTTTTAACGAGACATCAAATAACACGCAAATGATAGACACTTAAAGATAAATATTATCATTACAATGATATATGAAAGTATATCAAATCTTCCAAATGAATATCATATACTTGAATGATATTGAGAGAAACAAAGAGAATGATTAAGATAAATCATCTGAAAGTCCCATGAGTTGCAAAAGAAAGGCGATGTACATGTTCTACCAATTCGTTCAAGTGAAGCTTTGGCGGACTTATTTTCCAAGACACTTCCAGTTAGTATTTTCAAGATGCAATTTCAACATTTGGGTACGTCGTCACAAAGATATCAAGTAATGCACTCATCGGGGGGAGAAATAGCGCGTTACACTCTTTTTCCCTTAGCCATGGTTTTATCCCAATTGGGTTTTTCTGGTAAGGTTTTTAATGAGGCAACATCTTATGCGCATTAGGATTATTTTTACTATAATGACATCCAAGGGGGAGTGTTATAAACCCATTAGGTGGATGTCCATTATAGGCCCATGTTCTAGAACATTCTAGAATTACTTGTTCTCCAAGTTGTACTTCTTCCCCAAGTATTTGTAATCCTATATATACTCTCTATTATTGATGAAATAAGATAACACAATTCACTCCCTCTTCTTTCTCAATCTCTCTGTTATTCATAACATAATTTTAGTTATTCGGTAATATGAAAACTTATTTTGTAGAACTATTGAGCAAGACGGATAAACTAAGATGATAGAGAAGGAAAATCGTTAGAAAATTGTCTTAGATTTCCATGTATACAAGACGATTCTCTTTATAACCCTTTAAGAATTTCGCAAAGAACTACTAAAGTTTAGTGAGATACAATTTAGAGTTTGAGTCCGTGTTTTAGGGAACTACATTCAATTTATTAAGTTGAATGTAAATTGACTAAACTAAATATAAAATTATTAGATTGCAAAATACACTTCTTAGCACTGCTTTTCAGATTTACCGAAACTAGGAAGGTATCCGCGTGTTGCGCGGGACAAAAACAATAAAACAAAAAATATTTTAGGATTGTAAATTGAGTTTTTACATTCAACCCAAAACCAATTATAAAAATACCACTTTTGTGTGCACATTTGCAAGAATGCCACTTAAAGGTGTTCATTTATAAAAATGCCATTAATTATAGATTTATAAAACCTATATCTTAAAATCCTAAACCCTAAAAAATGTTTTGATATCTAAAACCTCATAAACATTCAAAACTAAACCCTAATAGAACATAATTAACCCAAACATAAATAATATAAAGAAAAATAATTTTGAAAAAGTGGCATTTTTGTAAGGATTTCAAAAGTGTGACATTTTTGTAAACTGGCACTTGAGAAGTGGTATTTTTTGAAATTTCTCTTATATATATTATAAATGTAACAGTCCAAGTAATATAATTTAAAATCCAATCAAATACTATTATAGAATATTATTGTTGAACATTATTAAAAGGGAAATATATATTAGAGGAATTCGCTAAATACCACAAAAGTGAAATTAAACTTAAGCCTTCAACACTAATCCTAAAACCTAAAAACTAAACCGTAACCCAAAAACTATACCCTGAATCAACAATAGTTAACCAAAACCCAAAAATTTAAATTCTAAAACCTTAGAAATCCCTTTTGTGTTTGTCGTTTTTTTGTAAAACCAAAAATTTTGGTGGTATTTTAGAAATTTAAAACTATTGATGGTGTTTTTGGAAGCTAAAGTATGGTATTTTTGAGAATTGTCTTATAAATTATATAATATATTGTAATTATACTTCATCGCTATCAACACGATGAAAAACATGCCGGATAATTTCTGGAATTAGAGTTATTTTGTCGAAACCAAGCCTCTCCCATTATGAAGGATGTACCTCAAGACCTTTTATCGATCATTTTCTGCTTCATATCAAGCATAGACTCATTCCCCACCATCCACTTTGGTATCTCCATTATATATATATATATATATATATATATAATTGATATTTAAAATTTTTTTTATAGATATAACATTTATAGTTTTAGCTGACTAAAGGTTCTAAACATTAATATGTGAGACTAAAAAATCATAAATATACGTAAAAATTTGAAACACTTAGTTTTTTTAGCAAATTAAGAGGAACTAAATCCTAAGAGGAGAGCTTTAATCCTCGGAAAGCCTTAACCCTCACATACTAAATATTAGGGATTGTCCACGCGTTGCGTGGGGTTTAAAATTAAAGTTAATAATTTCTAATTATTGATTATTTGAGTATTTAATATTATATAAATTTGGTTTTATAGTAAATAATTATTAAACTTAGAAGACTAAGCATTTGTAGCAAATTGTTCGACATATAAAAAGTTATATCTAAATCAATAATCACTACGATTTCCTAAAAATGTGATTGGTCGTTTATTTTGCACTAAATTCGTCTGTAAAAATTTATTGATCATACAATTTTAAGTATGTTTTGCTTCTACCGAGACATCTACATTATCCCAACAAAAGTGTTTTTCTAGATTCACATCAAAAAAAGTCTTGGTTACGAACGTTACTTTGTCCAACACAAATGATTTTAATTACATTATAAGGTGATTAGTAAACTAGTAAATTGACTTTAAAAGCTATTAAAACATTTAGAAAAAAAGTTTAAATTCTAAATTTCTCAAATCAAAAATTGTTTCTTTTGTTCATGTTATGCTTTTTTGTGATTTTTTTTTAATTTTAAAATCACAGTTACCTAAAAATCAAAAAAAAATTAAATTTTTTTTATAGGATATTGTTGGATTTAATAATTAATATATATATATATATATACATATTCTATACTAAATTTACATTCTATACTAAATTTACATAAAACTTACACTAATATACACAAAAAAAACTTAATTGTAACTTGTTATCATTAATTTACATAAAAATTAGTTATTAAATTGTTACAATTAATTGCTAAACTTATTAAAAAATACTTAATTTTTCTTTTTTACTTTCAATAAATAAACTAAAAAGAAAAATATCAAAATATTATATGACACATGACAATCTCTTAAATTCATTATATAAGATATATGTGGTCATTAAACATTTAATTACTGTACTATTAAATATATACAAATTTAAATTCATTTTGATTTTTGAAAAATTGGACACATGTCAAAAGAGTAGTTGCCACATGGCAGTCTCTCATAGCTTTGGTTTTGGAAAACCTTAAAATATTATATAAGATAATTACGCCTCGATTCAGTTTGAGTGTAGAAATTTTTTATTCTTATGTAATGTTGCGGAAACAAATAAATTGTTAATTTGACTTGGCTTTTAATGATTATCGGTTAATTGTGGGGAATTTTGTACCAACATCTATCTCCCATGTTTGACTAACCATTGCTTTGATTTCATCGATTTTATCCTCAAAACTCCATGAATCCACCACTTTCAACTTAAAACGAATTAAAATTTTATTTTTATGGTGATAGTCTCATCACTACAAGAAAACATCGATTTAGCGTCGGCATATTTCGATGCTAATTCGACGCTAAAATCTCTTAGCGTCGGTTTAGCGTCGGATCGTATTTAAAAAAATTCAATTAATGTTTTCGGTTTCCCACGCATAATAAATGTTTACCGCGTTTTGTTCGCGAAATTTTTTAATTTAGCGTCGAATTAGCGTCGAACTATGAAAATTCGATGCTAATTCGACACTACATCAGATTACCGCCAACGGTTTAACCAAAACAAATATGAAAAATTTCGGTTAACCGTCATTGGTTTAATCAAATTAATTGAATATAGCATCGGTTTTGTGTCGGATATTACAAAATCCGATACATTTACCATTCTATACCCTAAACCCCAAACATAAAATTTGTTTCATTTAGCGTCGAATTAACATCGAAACACATGAATTTGACGCTAAATGAAACAAATTTTATGTTTTGGATTTAGGGTAACGAAACCGCCACCGATACGAAAACTATCTTATCCCTTTCAATCTTTGTTATTACTGAATAATTTTAAAATTTGAAATTTTAAAATACATATTTTGTTCTTATAAGGTTATGATGATATATGTAAACCTATATAGTTTTTAGAAATCAAAGTCCTTACATGATTTTGTTTTAAATTATAAATATATACTTAGTTGTTTGCAACTAAATATTTCAATATATATAACATTTATGCTTCACTCTTAATCGTCGACGCTGAATCTTTTATTCTATACCCTAAACCCCAAACATAAAATTTGTTTTATTTAGCGTTGCATTAGCATCGAAACACATGAATTCAACGCTAAATCGACGTTAAACACATGTTTCAATTAGCGTCGAATTAACATCGATTTAGCGTCGCATTCATGTCTTTCGATGCTAATTCGACGGTAAATGAAACAAATTTTATGTTTGGGGTTTAGGGTAAAGAAACCGCAAAATATACAATAACAATTTTAACCATTTTAATTTATGTCATAACAGAATACAATGTAGATAACATGTAAATTTTGTACATACTTATTCATTCGCACCAAACATAAAATTTATGCTTCGCTCGGAATCGTTGACGCTAAATCTTTGATTCCGTACAGGGTATGACAAATATTAATTTTGTAACGGTAATTTAGCGTCGAATTAGCGTCGGAATATATCCAGATTAGCATAATTTAAAAAAATAATAATAAAAATATTCAAAAACAATACAAAAGCAAATTTAAATTATCCGAGACAAATGAAATAAAAACGCTAATCCACAAATGCAAATAAAACACTAATATATGCATCACTCTGATCATCATTTGAGTTCTCGTCATCCTCATCGGTACTTTCTCCACTCTCGTTTGCGAACTCGTCTTCGGGGTTTTCTGCATCGGTAGCATCCGGAGGTATTTCAGCTTCTCGATTTTGCGAATCTATAAGAATGATGTTGTCTATATCTTGTTTTGCAGTTGTTAGATCCACGGCAGTTTCATATTGCATAGGAGCGTCGTCGGATTCAACTATCATTCCTCTGGGAGCTATTTTAAGCACAGATAACTATGAAATCCCTGTTTTTCTGACACGTGGATATAGAATAAAACAAACTTCATCCGCTTGTGATGCAAGGACAAATGGATTGTACTTTGCATAAGAACGCAATCCATTAACATCGATGACACCAAACTTTCCTACTCGAACCCCTCGCCCGACAACTGGATCAAACCACTCGCATTTGAAATGGGTGCCCTTTAAGTTAACCAAACCAGAGAATTGCACTTTAACAATGTCTTGTATAATGCCATAAAATTCCGTGTCCCCGGCTCGAACTACCACACCATAGTTCGTTGTTGCTCTATTTTTGCCACGTTCGAACGTATGAAATACATAAACTCATGTAAAATACATTGGAGATGACGTAACTTTCCCCAACGGACCTTGGATCAACTCTTTAAACCATACAGGGTATGACGTGTCTCCATAATCAACCTGGCAAATATAGTATACACATTGTAAATATAGTATACACAAATTGTATATATAGGTTTTTATGAAAACTAGATATATATACTTTTGTTTTTAAATTACTTGAGTCCTCAACCATTTAGCAAAGTGTAGATCTTTACGTTTGTCAATCTCACCGGCAGATGCATTTGGAAAAACCTCGTTAACTTGGCGAATGAATTCACTAATAGAAAATATAGTTATAATTACCAAATGTTTTCAAAGCATATATAAGTACTAAAATAACCATTTTGACCTCAATCCATATTTGGTAATTATAATATGTACCTCAAAAATGGATTAACTTCGTCGCATTGTAAGAGAATATATGTGTGTGCACAATTGTAGTCTTCGTACGAGAACCAGTCTTCTTCTCTTGTGATTCCGGCAAGCCTACCAACTGCACAGAATATATCTGGGACATCAGAAACCAAATACGTTTGCAATCGTCGACGTACCTACGTGGAGCTCTTTTCGTTTATGAAAACTGGATATATCTTATGATGCCACCATCGTCGTACCTACGTGGAGCTCTTTTTCGTGTCCGGACTGTTGGAGGGAAGTAATATGAGCTGAAATGAGAGGTTTTTTCGGTTAAACTTCCCAAAACAATTGATCCCTCTACCCTACCCAGATTTTTTGCCTTTCCTTTTAAGTGTTTCATGAATCTCTCGAAAGGATACATCCAACAAAATTGAACGGGCCCTCCTAAATCGGCTTCGTGAGGAAGATGGACAGGAAGATACTCCATCACATCAAAAAAAGATGGAGGGAATATTTTCTCTAAGTTGCACAGCAATATTGCAATGTTATTTTGTAGTTGTTGAATTCCATCCTCAGTCAGAGTTCGTAAACATAGATCTCAAAAAAATGCTCCAACACCTAAACCCAAAGTCCAATATCAACAAAAAAAAAAAATTAATTTTTCACACATTATTTGTTTAGATATTTATATATCGTCATAGAAAATATACCTGCAAGTGATTAATGCACGTTCGTTGGCAAAAGCTCTGCAAAGGAAAAAGGCAATAATCTCTGCATAAACACATGACAATCATGACTCTTCATACCAGAAAATTTTTTCCCTTGCTCCACAGACTTAGAGAGTTTTTGACACGTATCCATCTGGAAACTTAACTTCGGTGGAAACCCAGTTGAAGAATGTTGATTTGCCTTCACTTGACAATCTAAAGATAGGCACTGGAGCTCTCCCATCTCCCGTGAGATGTAACTCAACTCTAGAGCAAATAAGAGGCAAATACAATGTAGACTTCAAGTTGTCTTTAGACATGCCTGAAGCGTTCAAGATGGTGTGCATGATGTTATCGAATTTTTTTTCTTAATGTGCATGACATCAAGATTGTGGCGCAATAGATGATCCTTCCAGTACGATAGATCCCAAAAAATGCTCTTCTTATGCCAATTATGTTATTCAAGGTATCCATCTAGGAGATATTAAGCCAGTTACCACCACGTTTTGATGTGTCCTGAGTTCCCCAATAACCAAGTTGACCTTCAATTTGCTCTCCTGAAAGATATGGAGGTGGGGGGGATACGTACACGTTTGTCTTTTGTGAACAACCTCCTGTTCCCCCAATACAGATGGTTCATGGGAAGAAACCTCCGGTGACAATCAAACCAACAAGATTTTCTACCATTTTTTAGTTGGAAGGCATCTGTTTCATTTTGGCAATACGGACATGATAACCTACCATGTGTTGTCCAACCAGATAACATTCCGTAGGCTGGAAAATCGCTTATCGTCCACATAAGCACAACTCGCATGGTAAAATTCTTTTTCCTAGAGTAATCAAAAGTGCGAACCCCATGAGACCACAACATGTTCAACTCGTGAATCAGCGGCTGTAAAAACACATAAATAGATCTTCTTAGATGCTTCACACTAGGGGTGGGCAAAAAATCCGAAACCGAAATACCGAACCGAATCCGATCCAAATTATCCAAACCGAACCCGAATCGATTTTCTAAAAATATCCGAATGGATCTTCCACACCTAGAACCGAAAGCCCGAAACCGTGTTATTTTGTTCTGGATATTTTTGGATAATTCGAATAACAAATAATTAAATTAAACCAAAGAAAAAATAAAGTAAGATAATTATAAAAATTTTGGATAATTTTTGAATATTTTAGACAATTTTTGAATATTTTGGATAATCCGAATCTGATCCGAACCCGACAAAATCCAAACCGAACCCGACCCGAAGTTTTCTAATACCTGAATAGGTATTATATCTCTAAACCCAAAAACCCAAAAATCTGAAATATCCGATCTGAACCTGAACGTATATCCAAATGCCTACCCCTACTTCGGACCAGGGACTAAAATACTCAAAAACATGAATTCCCTCTGCATGCACATATGAGGCGGCAGGTTATAAGGTGTCAATATAACCGGTTACAAAGAATATTGCCTGCCAGACATACCGAACGGACTAAAACCATCTCTACATTGGCCAAGATAAACATTGTGCTTCTCTTTAGCAAAATTAGAGTGTACCAATTTGAAATGTTTCCAAGCTTTTGTATCAGAAGGATGATGAACTTCTCCTTTAATAGTTGAATGTTCCGCATGCCACCTCATTGATGCAGCTGTTCGTTCTGAATGGTATAACCTTTGTAGCCTATCTATTATGGGCAAATACCACATTCTCTGGTACGACACTTTACTTCTACCAGCTCCTTGGGGCTTAAATCTTATTTTGTGTCAAAATCGACATTCCTGCAGATCTTCATCATCTTTCCAAAATATCATGCAATTGTCAATGCAAACATCTATCATCTGCGAGGGTAATCCTAAACTAGAGACTAGTTTATGTATGTCGTAGTATGACTCAGCAGCTTGATTACCCTCTAGCAAATATTCTTTTAGAAGAGCTGCCCAATCATCCATGCAACTCTCAGATTGATTATGATAAGACTTTACTGTCATCATCCTAGATGCCAATGATAATTTAGACAGACCTTCCCTACAACCTTCATAGATTGGTTGGTTTGCAGAATCAAGCATATAATAATTTTTTTTTAGCATCTACATTGGGTTCCTCAACAACATCAGGAGTAGACATAACTCTAGGAAATGCATCGGTTACCATTTCTTAAAACCTATTATGCTCTAACCCGACATCATGATCAACATTTTCTATGATAAAATGATGCTGATCAATAGGTTGGTGACTAGTACTACCCGAATTTTCATCATCATATCCCTCTCCATGATAAAACCAAACATAATACTCTGGTGTGAACCCTCTATTAAATAAATGCGTACCAACTGTATCAATTGTCTGCGGACTCGAATTTTTGCATTTCCGACACGGGCACACCATCACTCCGGTCCGTTGAATTGTAGGCACACTACTCACTTGAGCCATGCAAATTTCAAGGCCGTTAAGAAAAATTCTTCAGAAAGCCCTCCATTTTCATCTTTACATCGATACATCCAGCGTCTTAGTTCGTACATATCGCCCATTTTTTTTTTTTAAAAAAATTTAGTAGTAAATTTTTTTTTTTCGGAACTAATTTTGTTTTTTTTGTTGTTGTTGTCGAATGATTACTTATGCTGGTGTTGGGTGGGTATATATAGGATACTTTAGCATCGAATTTGCATCAATTTTGCATCGAATTGTTGCATCGATTTAGCATCGAATTAATTAGCGTCGATTTTGCAACGAATTTACGTCGCTTTTGCGTCATTTGTAAACACCACTAAATAAGTAGGTGAACCCGTTTTTATTGTGTCACCTACCTACCAAATTCGACGCAATATTCGACGCTACATGTTCGACGCTAACTTTGCATCGATTTAGCGTCAAACTCAGACTTCGACGGACATTCGACGCTAGCATCGAACTGTTTCGTCCCTAATTAGCGTCGAATTTGCGTCGAATAGTGAAAGCGACACAAAGTCGACGCTAAATTTCGACACTAAAACTGTGCTTTCTTGTAGTGCATATGCTTTAGATCATCTCCATATGAAAGGGTTTCCCGTAATTAATATGATCTCAAATGTATATGACAAAATTCAAAAAAAATAAAAAATAGTATATATATATATTACGAATATATTGAGTAGATTTTGATCGTATAAATCAAGATTTTGATCTGCGCCAAACAAAAAAAAATTCTTAAATTTAAAGATTGTAGCTTGAGAAATAGTCGGCTGAAACTTTAGTTATTTCTTGCCCAATTCGAAATTTTTACAGAGACAAAGAGGTATATAATATATATTTGTTGAGACAGAGAAACAAATACTCTAGCTATGATATAATGCATTTTTGGCGCATTCTAACCTTTGTTTTGTAGGTTTTTATCGAGTATTTCACTCTCTTTCGAGTCATTCTAGGTACTAAAGTGGCTGGAAGCAAAGATTTGAAGTTTGCAATTGGATATGGCGAAAAAGAAGGAAGAAAGGATCTTTTTGAAGATTCTGCCTAGAAGGAGCACATGCGCTGGAGTTAGGTGCTCCCGCTCCCCAGCAGATTTACTTATGGGCTTTTTATTAAACCCTAATTTTGTAACCCTATCTTTGGGCCAGCCGCCGTGGGCCTTTAAATAGGTCTTTCCCTGAATTTTTGAGGGGAGTCACGCCACAACACAACAGCAAACACAAGAGAGATCAATGAGTGAGAGAGAGAGAAAGATTCGAATACTTGTCTTAGAGTTTTGCTTGGAGATTTGTCTTCCACGTTTTCTTAAACCATAATCTCTTTACTTTGATTCAATGAAGTTTCTCTTATCACTTGCTGCTGTTGTTTGCTTGAATATGTGCGAGTAATCTCAAAGAAGTCTATTCTCACAAAATTATACTATTATTGTAATCACACATTGATCTACGGATCACAATTTGCTGGCAAGCTTTTCATTATACAAAATAAACATAGAAAACAAAATCATAATGCAGTTGAATCATCCATCACGATATTGAGAAAGTTACTTAAAACACATTATCACTATCTGCTTGACTGAATGCAAAAATGAAATCCATAATGAAGCTCCATATCATATTTCACTAATTTTACCAAAAACTTCACAAGTATGGCAAATTCACACATAAAAGAACTGAATAATTAAAATTGAATCACTTGAACAAACCATGATCTATACGTACGTTCAACCTATATTCCATCACTACAAGAAAACTAAGCTGTTTCCGACGGACAGTATGGTCGAAAATCCATCGGAAACGGAAATGAAAGATCGGTCGGAATCCGTCGGAAATTTCCGACGGATTTCCGGCCGATACGTGTCGTTGCAAATACCGTCAGAAAATTTCGACCGCCAATACCGTTGGAATTTTCTGACCGTCATGTCCGTCGGAAATATCTGACTGGCTGTACCGTCGGAAATTTCCGACGGTAATGTCCGTCGGAAATTTCCGACCATTTTCCTACGGATTTGCTATTTTTAAAAAAAAATTAAATTATTTATTATTTAATCTATTAATTATTTAAATTACGAAATAATTTATAAGAAAAATAAAAATACATTGAAAATGTAATTTAAAGTATTCAAAAGTATTCATAAGTATTTTAAACGTAAATTAAAAGAAAAAACTAAAACCGATGTGAAAATCTAAAAATGACAATCCGGGAATTTGCTCCTCATGAAAGCCTTCAATGCTTCAAGGCTCTCTTTTGTTGCGGCGTTCTCAAGCTTCAATTCTTCAACTTCTTCGTCTTTCTTCTCAAGTGCTTCTTTGAGACCGGCTAATTCGTCATAGAGTACGGGATTGGTCGCGGAAGAAGAGCTAGGCCCGAACCTAGAAGCTACATTGCCTAATCCAGCACGACGACCCTTGCGCAATGGGGTTTCCTACGGAAAATGAGATGCGTCAATATGGAAAATTAAGAAAAAAAAAACAAAGACGACATATAATTAATGCGTAACAATACCTGGAGGACCATATCGTTGACTTCGTCTCGGGACAACTCACACTAGTTCGAAGAAGAAGAACCATCCAAACCTTGAGAGAGAGTCATTTGCGTAAGCCGCTCTTCCTTTCTCTTCTCCACCTTCTCGACGATTTCAGCAATGTTCGGATAATCGATCTTCCCGGTTTTTTTGTTCGTGTGTGTCCGTTTCATCAAAACAACTAAATCCGGAGCCACACCGCCAGATTCTTGAATCTACAAACGTTTTCATAAATATTGTTAATGTGAAAGATAACAAAAACTATTTATAGAAATTTCAAATACACTTACCATCTCGTCCTCCCGCGCTAAGAAACTCGTAGCCCCAGAGTTGTGAGTACCTCGAAGATTCTTCTTACGGTTCTCCGAGTTAATCTTTGCAAGCTTTTTCGTTGCCGGATCAGCCCAATACGCCTGCAATCCCAACCAAACATCCTCGTTCAAGTTACGCGGTTTCTCATCCCCATTCTCCCATTTGTCCTTCCACTCGTTCATGTGTCCCGAGTAACTATCCTGGGCCATCTTGTAGAACGCATCCCTAACTTGTCCCGTCAAACTAGGATGCCAATCATAATCTTGCTACATTTTTAATAACAAAAATTATTAGTAACTATAAAATTCTTTTGAAGACAAAATTTTTTGTTAATTAAAGACATACCGTAAAAGTTCAGAACCACAACTCTTTCTCACTTTGAGGCATTGCGTTCCACGTCTTATAAGGATGTTTGAGGAGTGCACGTATCATCTTCAAAAATGATTTTGAGATCTTATTTTTCTTACCGAACCTAAAAACATGAAAACAATGTGTTAGTCAAAAAACCAAAGTTAGTATTAATTTTAACATTCCCTACAAAATTTAAATTTTCTTACCAAGTCGAGTTGCCTCGACACATTGGGTCGAGCTTAGGAATGTTCTCTCGGCCCGGTTGAGTCAACAACTCTTCGATCGTAAGTTGTTGTTGGTTGGAGCTTTAACTGTCCGGAATATGAGATGGGCTCGGGGGGGTTTGGGGCTGGGGGGTTTGTGTTGTCGCTCATTGCACGATTCGGGAGGTTAACAAGTCTACGAAAATCTCTCATCGACCTGCAAATTTACCCAAAATTTTTTCCAAAAATTCACAATTTCATAAAATCTACGAAAATCTACCTTCACAATAGTCATCTGCAAACGTGACACACGATCCATGAGAGTTAATACTATCACATCTCATACCGATTACTCTTTTCCCTTTGTTGATTCCTTATCACCTAAACTACCAAACTGACTTTCATAAAAGACTAATAATCAGTACAACGATCATCAACACAATAATCAAACTTTTGCAAACACTGAATCAAAGACCTACATTTCATACAACCCATAACCTAAGATGATGATAAATTTTGGAAAAATCTAATCTTTTACTCAAAACTAATACTTTGACACAGATCGCATATTCCAGATGCACTAATTAGGTATCAAAAACCTGCAAAATCACTATTCATCTCAAGCAACCAAATCCATAATCAAACGCCATTTTGGAAAAAGCTTCAAGTTTTATTTTTGTAAAATCAAGCAACCAAATCCAAAATTAGCGATTATACGTCCATAATCAAACGCCATTAAGCACAAATCTTACATCATAACATTGAGCACTTACATGTTTTGGGCGGTGGAGGAGAGGAGAACGTGGAGGAGGAAGAAGGGGAAAGCGGTGGTGGAGAGGAGAAATATCTAGGCCGGCGGTGGAGGAGAGGAGAACGTGGAGGAGGAAGAAGGGGAAAGCAGTGGTGGAGAGGAGAAAAAACGGGGCCGGCGGTGGGTGGAGGAGGAAGAAGAGACGGCGATGGAGGAGAGGAGAAGGACCGACGGTGGAGGAGATGCGGTGGACGAGCGGTGGAGGCGATTCGGCGACCGGAATGTACCAAAACTCGAGCGGCGGAGAGAAAGAGGAAAGAATTAGATCTGAGATATTTATTTACTTTTTCCGACGGATTTCCGACGGATTTAATGTTTCCGTCGGAAATCGTTAAATTTCCGACGGATAAAGCGGTCGGAAATTTAACGATTTCCGACGGATGTTTCGGTCGGAAACATTAAATCCGTCGGAAATCCGTCGGATATTCGGGAGAAAATAAATGTTTTCAAAAATTAAAATCCACATTTTTTACACAATTTTTTTAATCAAATTTTATTCCACACATTGAAAATTAAAATCCACAAAATTAAATATTTTATTTAAAAAATTTAAAATTCACCTTAGAAATTTTAAATTAAAATATATTACAAACACAAATTAATTTTTTAAAAAAAACACAAATATAGTTATAATCCGTCTGAATCTGATAAATAATCAAAAGGTGCTGAGTCCGACTCTTCGTCAAACTCCCCAATCTCTTCATCTGAATCCTCAAATATAGCATCATCTGCGTCCATTGTGAAATCGACGACAAGGTCAACCTCAAGCGAATGATCAATCGAGCCAATATATCCGGCGGTGCTCTGTTGCAAAGGTTCGGTATCTGCTACCCCATCTACCTTTCCTCTTGGGTTAATTGATGTCACTGTAATCCATGGATCTTGTTTGTTTCGTACTCGAGGGTATGGAATATATGAAACTTGGTTTGCTTGTGAAGCAAGGATGAATGGATCGTATTTTTGAAGTCTCTTCCTCGAATGTACAGATGTAACACCAAACTCGTCTTGTCGAACACCGGTAAAAGGACCATACCACTCACAGTAGAAGACAACACACCTCAAATCGAGTAAGCCGGGATAATGAACCTCCAATATTTCACGCAAGACACCATAGTATACAAGATCACCGGAATGTGAAGAAATTCCAGAATTAGAAGTGGACCTTGTGTTCATTTCCCTATGGATCTTAAAAGCGTATCCGCGAGTGCAGTACATCGGATATGACATAGCAACCGATGTTAGGCAGTTCGACAGCTCCTCTAACCACGTTGGAAATTGATGGCCATTTGATTTCCAATGCGAGATCTACACGAGACACCAGTTTTCCATTAGTACACGGGCATTTAAATATTTTACATAAATTAGTCGTCATCAATTTTTTCACTTACGTAGAATGGTAACCACCGGTCAAATTCAGAACTTTTTAGCACATTCAATTCATCTTCTGTGTAAAGTGGATTTTCCTGGCGTAATTGGTCCATGTAAATGCTGGAAAAAAGCATAGCATCATTATTTTTTTATTATCATAAAAAGAAATCTGTGAATTATTTATTTTGTTATTAAAAATATTTCTCGTATGGCATGACTTCTTCGCAATTTGTGAGAATGTACATATGCAAGTGTTTTTGCTCCTCAGATGAAAGCCTCCTTGATTTTGCTTTCCCACTTAGTCGGCCGACTTGTGCAAACATATGTGGGACATAAGCTGGATAAATGAGTTTTTCTCCTTTGTCATCGTAACGCCCTGGTTTTCGACTCTTTGTTTGGACTTTTGAAGGGAAGTAGTTTACCGCAAAGTTAGATGTTTCCTGATTGATGCTTTGAGCAACAATTGAACCCTCTACTTTGCTTAAATTTTTGACTTTTTTCTTCAGATGGAACATATAACGCTCGAACGGATACATCCACTGATATTGAACAGGGCGACCAAGAGCTACTTCTCGAGGAAGATGAACCGGAAGATGTTCCATAACATCAAAGAAAGACGGCGGAAATATCTTCTCTAGATTGCAGAGGATCATTGGTATCTTCTCCTCCAAATTGCGTATCCCGTCCACTGTAACGGATCTCGTGCATAAATCTCGGAAAAAAGCACCTACCGCTGCATAGATCAAATATAATTTTTTGATATAAAGTAGATATATATATATATATATATATATATGTGTGTGTGTGTGATAATATAAATTGATTTAAATACCCAAAATTTACCTGCAATTGCTCGATGGACGTTTTTTGGTAGGAGGTCTTCAAAGGCAAATGGAAGGAGGCGTTGCATGATAACATGACAGTCATGACTCTTCAGTCCAAAAAAACTTTCCTTCCCCCATATCAACACAATTACGAAGATTAGACGCATATCCATCTGGGAATTTAACATGATGCGTAATCCACTCAAAGAACTCTTTCTTTCCTAAACCATCCAACCTGAAGACCGGGATACGACCTTCTCCATTCTCCATGACATGTAGTTCCTTCCGAGAACATATACCGGGCAAATCAAATCTAGACTTCAAATTATCTTTCGTTTTCCCTTGCACATTGAGAACTGTATTGATGATGTTATCGAAAAAGTTCTTCTCAATGTGCATGACATCAAGATTGTGCCGCAAGAGATGATCTTTCCAATATGGTAAATCCCAAAAAATACTCTTCTTATGCCAATTATGTTGTTGCCCATAACCGTCAACATGGTCATGCCCATTACCACCACAGTAAGGCGTAGTCATAACACCAAAATCACGAAACTGAGTCATAATATAATCACCATTTAACTCGGGGGGTGGACGATCGTGAAGCACTTTTTTTTTCTTTGTAAACAACGTGGTGCTCTGCCGGTACGGATGATCAACTGGTAAAAAACATCTATGACAATCAAACCAACACGCTTTTTTGCCATGCTTTAATTGGAATGCATTAGTGTTATCTTGACAGTACGGGCATGACAACTTTCCGTGAGTTGTCCATCCAGATAACATTCCATATGCTGGGAAATTGCTTATGGTCCACATAAGCACAACTTTCATCGTGAAGTCCTGATGGCATGAAATATCATATGTTCGAACACCATGGTCCCATAACTCTTGCAATTCATGAATCAATGGTTGCAAGAAGACATCAAGCGAACGCTTCGGATGGTCTGGACCGGGAACAAGGATAGTGAGGAATAGAAACTCTCGCTTCATGCACAAAGTTAGAGGCAAATTGTAAGGTGTGACAATGACTGGCCACAATGAATATTTCCTCCCATGCTTCCCAAAAGGATTGAAACCATCCGTAGATAACCCAAGGTATACATTTCGTGGCTCTTCTGCAAAACTAGGATACAATGATTGGAAATGTTTTCATGCACCTGCGTCTGAGGGATGCGCAATTTCTCCATTAAAGGTATGCTCTGCATGCCATCTCATAGGACCGGCTGTGCGCTCTGATTTATATAATCTCTTTAACCGCTCGGCTAACGGAAAATACCACATCCTCTTAAACGGTACTCGACCTCTACCACTTGTGTCTTGAAACCGCGGTTGGCGACAAAACCGACATTTCAAGCCGTTGTCATCCTCTCTCCAATATATCATACAGTTGTTGATGCACACATCTATCATTTCATATGACAAACCAAGCCCGGATACAAGTTTTTGTATCTCGTAGTATGAACGCGGGTGAAGATTATCTTCAGGCAGAATATCTTTCACATAATCAGCTATCGCATCCATACAATCCTCTGACAAATTCCAATCGGTCTTTATACTCATCATTCTGTATGCAGAGTATAAAGATGAAAGACCCTCTTTGCAACCAGCATATAACGGATCAGTTGATGCATCTACCATATCAAAGTACCTTTGGGCATCTAAAGTTGGTCCTTCGGATCCATCCTGAAAAAACGATGGTATATTCTCCCGATAGGCTTCGTTAACCATTTCTTCCATACCTACATTTTCATCTACTTCCAGTATTGGTTCCTCTATCCTATCCGCACTAGTACTAGCATAATTCCCCATTGAACCATCTTCACCATGCAAATACCATATCTTATACCCCGGCATAAATCCGTCTCTATAAAGGTGTTGTAATACAAAACGCCCAAATTTCTTTTTACAATTCCGACATTTAGAACAAGGGCATGACATTTTACCTTGATCTTCTATGGTTTGCGGTTGGTTTAATGCAAGATTCATAAATTGTTGAACTCCATCGACAAACTCATCCGTAAGTAAACCCGTCTCTGGATCATGAGAAGGTCTATCCATCCACGCTCGAAAATATTGATCTGTGTTTGAAGGAGCCATTTTTATGTTTTGTTCTTCCAATTTTCGTGAGTGAAGAAGGTGTGATATATTTTAAACAGAAATCTGGGAAATTTTTGACGGATTTCCCACCGAATTTCGGTCGGAAATTCAAAATTTAAAATGGTCAAAAATGGCTCCAATTTTTTCCTACCGATTTCCGACCGCCTGAATTTCCCACCGTTTTCCGACCGAATTTTCCGACAGATTTCCTACTGATTTATTTTCCCACGGATTTCCGACCAATCTTGCAACCGTATTGCGATGGAAATTTTTCCGTCGGAAATTTCCAACCGATTTTGAACCGGTCGAAAATCGGTCGTAAATCCGTCGGATTTCCGTCGGTAATTTCCGACCGATTGTTGTCCGTCGGAAATTCGATCGGAAATAGGCCTGTTTTCAAGTGATGCATCACTATATAACACCTTACTTTATGAAACCAATCGACAAAGACTTTAAAGCATGGATCGAGGAATTTAGAAGTAACTGGGCGAATATTATTTGGAAAAAATTCTATTTCAAATTGACTACTTACATAAACACTGAGTAACTATTACAACAAACAATTAAACTCATCCAAATAGCATCGTATATATCAGCAAACATAATAATCACATAAATATATTATACAAAGAAAAAGTTATTGTAACAAACGCTAAGAACAAAAGTCGATCGAACAAAGAATTTCTTTCGAAAAAAGAGCATCGTGACTAAACCCTAAAACTCATCTATACTATATAAAAGTTGAAGCTACTAACTTTTGATGCCGTCCACCTAGGATTTAATTCAACCTATACTAGCATGACACGTCAAATATTTAGAATTATGTTAATTTTGTTTTGTTGATAATAATTGAAAAATAAGACATGATTTTCTTATATCATTAGCTCATAATTCCAAGTAATTTCCAAAATTTTGTGGATTTAATTTCCTATTTCAACTTTAGATTAAGAAATTTTCTTAATTTAAAAGTCTTAAATATTTAAAAATTAAAAAAATGTTATTATTTCAAGTTTACAAAAAATTTAGGAAAAGTATAGATATTTTGTTATAAAAGCAAAATTAATATCACATTCTAATCAATTACTATCCCAATAGAATAAGATATTACATTCATTCTCAATTAACCACAAAAGAGATTAGAAAAAATTTCCAACGATCCACAAAAAATAATATAATTACAATAGAGATTAGGAAATTTTACAAGAAACTGAAAAGAGATGGAATGTAATAAAGATGAAGCTAGAAGGGTAATTGATATTGCAGAGAAAAACTTTTATAGTGATATAGAATGATTACGTTGGAGCGAAAAAAATCGTTAACAAAACTAAGAATTAGTATCCTAAACTTGATGGTTCAAACAATTATTGATAATGATCAATGTTTATATCTCTGCATCAAAGAACAAAAAAGGAGAAGCTAATTGGTATGGAGTTCTCGGTGTTGATCCTTTAACTGATGATGAAACAATGAAAAAAATACAAAAATTTAACTCTTTTACTTCATTCGGACAAGAACAAGTGTAAAAACGCAGAAGATGCGTTTAAGTTGGTTTTAGAGTATTATTAAAAAAAGTGGTTGAATTTAGAATTATAGTGTTTGTTGCCTGATAAGGCTAAGAGAATGTGTTTATGATCATAAGAGGAAATCGAAGACCGGGATGCAGAAACCACCAAATGCTCATTAACTAGCTTCTACTAATGGGAATCGAAATTCAAAAAACGGTGTTGATCTGAGTGCTAGGCTAGAAGTAATAAGCCTACGCCTCCACCATCTCCATTTTCCAATTGACTCCATCTCTTATCTCTGCTCCTTCTCTAACGTCCGTCTCCGTTTTGGATCGAAGTAAGTAATATCATGATTTATAATTAACTGATTTGTGCTTAATAAAGTCATGACAAATTTACGGTGCTTTACTTATGCTTCAATATTCAATATAGCATATTGATTCATCGTGTATACTATAGATCTAAGGTAGATTGACTTTTGCTTGGTCTGTTTTTGCATGTTTATAATATGTTGATTTTTGCTTCATTAATTAGTTTCTTCTCATGCTTTACGAGTCATGCTTTTTTTTTATATGGTATTGTTCTATCTTATGATATATCGACACAAGTTTATTGCTTTATTACATGTATCAAGTAAAGTATTTGTTTCACCGTGCGATGATTTATTTGCTTTGTTTGATGGATTTTGCGATTAATAGGGTCACATGTACTTCTAGTTATTTGAGGCGAGGTTTGCTTAATCATGTGATGTTATTTACATGATCTTCAAGTTCCTTAATTAGTTAGCCATCAAATTATTCATCAAATCTTTCTTCATGCTATATTTTGTTCTTTAAGACAATAACACATCCTTAGATCACAGGAAAATGAGACCTTAGAAACAAGGTTTTACACAAGGGATGTATGAAATTTAATAGAATACATAATATATAGATATCTTTTTTCTATGATACTCAATTTCTTTTGTACTGAAATTGATTTGTGTACTAAAGGAAGATCCGCATAAAGAATCATATGCAAGTTCATTCAAAGAAAGCATGGATGCTTGAATGAGAGGAATATAAACCTTTTTGACTTTGGTTTATGAATATATGCAATTTTGAAGTTCATGTTGTTTTTTTTCTTTGGAATTTACAAGGAGCGAATCTATTTTTCTCCCACCACAGTCTATCTCAGAAACTATATTTTAAAGAAGTCATTTTGGAACAACATTGTGTTATATCTATTTAGATTTTGTTTTAAACGATTTTTTCTACTACTAAGTATGAATGGTAGTTAACTCTACTTTTGTGTAGCCATTTGAACAAGGAGAAAATAAGACGATGACTTTGCAAGCTTGAAAGAAGAAGATTCTTAACTGTCATCAACTTTTTACAAGTATAAAAAAATTGGTGATGAAGAGGAACTGAGAGAGCGTTTGGCTAAACATTTAGCCCATGATTATTTAAAAACAAACTGCTGAATTTCCAGCAAATTGCAGATTGTAAAAGACTGGAAAGCTGCTCAAGATGAGCTGCCAAAGAGAAGTGTCTCCGTGCTTCCAAACTACAATGGAAATATGCTAGGGAACGGTACGGTCTCCTTTACTGATGCCGCTTAGAGAAAGAAAGTGCACAAGGGGACTTAGGATGGTTTTTCAAGAATGAAGTTTAGAACATTAATGAAGAATATGTCGACTCCATATCAAATATTCCATCAGTCTTCGCAGCCGAATCATGGGCTGTGATCAATGCACTACAGAAGGCTCGAGAAAAAGGTTTTGAGACCTTACACGTATGCTCCGATTCTTAGGTTTTGTTTAACCTCCTTCGAAAGAAGAAATCACATACGGAGATACATAACCTTCTTTTCGAGATTAGTATGTAAGCTACCCATTTTAGGCAACTTTTGTTTCTTTTTGTTCCACGAAAATCCAATATGTTGACGGACTTTTGTTTCTCTCATTGATTTTGATTGATGTATTTTGTCATCGATGCTAACTTAGCAGCAACATCATTTTGTGACAGGTTGTATGGTGTATGTAAATAGAATCCTATGGCTGCAATAATTGGAAGATTAATACTACCTCTTTATTATACTACCTAGCGGTGAAAATTCAGTTTTATATGACCACAATCATGAGAGGTGAACCCTTACGTTAAAATGTCATTTTTGGTGTGTACATTTGAAAAAATACCATTTTGGATTGTCCATTTGCAAAAATACCACTAATTTTGGATTTTAAAAGATTAAATCTTCCGACACAAAAAAACAAAAAAGATTAAATCTTAAAATTCTAAACCCTAAAAATGTTTTTACCCTTGTAACATCAAAACTAAACTCTAATACAACATAATTAACATAAACATAAATAATATAATGAATATATAGTTTTTAAAAAGTGGCATTTTTGCAAATATTTTAAAAATGTGGCATTTTTTAAAATGACACTTGAAAAGTGGCATTTTTTAATTTTTTTTTTAATTTTTATGGTAAATCAATTAAATAATTATCTACGATTGTTTCAATTTTTACCATAACACTTTGTATTCGTAAATATCTACGTGTACCTAATTTAAAAATTAACAAGTCTAAATAATGTTATGCCATGGGTATATTGGTAACACTAAACCACGCGTAGCGTGGGTACAAAATCAACCAATAGTGTTATGCCTTGTCAATATTTAGAATTAAATTAATTTTTCTTTTGTTGTTAATAGCAAACTTGCAATTCTTTTAAATCATTTAGTATAAGTTAATTTTTTTTTGTTTGTAAATAGAAAACTTTTATTTATCTAAATCTTGATTTGTTCCATTATTAGTGTCACAAAAAAAAAGGAAAATGTGTCATAACAATTTACAAAAATAAGAAAATAGATGTCATAACACTTTTTTAGAAAAACACAAGGCAATTCTAAAAAGGAAATTAAGTGTATATTTGCTAAAAAGAAAACTCAATTGTATATTTATATATCAAACCATCTTAACAAAATTATAAAAAATATTAATTTTCCATGCTCCAACTATGTGTTGCATTATATATAGTGAGTTAGAGTATCAATATGCATAATTTATAATGTTATTGTATTTATTAGTTTTTTTTAAAACAAAATTTAGGTTTATTAAACTAATGTCTATGTTCTTTTGCAATAATTATTTTTCACGTATATCTTTGTATTTTGTAGTTACTGTTACTTGGTAGTTTATATTTAAAACACAAATGTACATTTTTGAAAATCATTTTTTCTGCAAAGATTTATTATTAATCTAATAAATATAATTTTATATTTATTATTATTATTATTATTATTAATCAATATATAAAATTTTATATTTATACGTTTATGTGGAAGTATATCATTAATTATTGGAATAAAAACTACATATGTTTCTCGTGTGTGTAATGTATTGCTATATATATATATATATAAGAAACTCTTCATATGATTTTCTTATAGATGTGTATGATTTTCTATGCAGAGAGTAACTACAAATAAATTACATAATAACATAGAAGAGCTTCCAAATGCAAACATAATCTCAGCAGAGAGGTAATTCAAACATATAAATTTTATATACGCTTACAAGTCAATTTTACAGGTTTATATGATTTGTTTTTATTTATAGACATAATCAACTTATAATATAACTATTTTCTTAAGTTATAATGAATATATTTAATCAAATATTTGTGTCCTTAACTTTAATCAAATCTTTGTTTTAACTTTTGTTTTTTTATCTTCAACTGTATTTCTCAATTCATATAGTTGAAATCTACCATATGCTATACCGACTGAATGAATTATTGCCGAAGAAAAAAAAAACTATGAAAGGTCATTCGGATTTCGGAAAGAAAATAAAAAGAGAATCGTATAATTAAAAAGCAATCGAACCATGTGCTCGACATGCTTTGTGTGTGGTTGGACCGTAATTAGCCATGTATATGAACCAGTAATGAAACGACCCGACCCAAAAATTTAAAATTTTTCCCCTCAGATTATTATCATCACAGATAACAATCCTCAATTGGGTCAACACAACATGCGGAAAACATAACAATTAAACGATCCAATAACCAATCAATAATCAATTCAATAATCCCATACTTATTAAATTACTAACCAATCCAAATAAACCGGGGTTCCAGAATTACTACATCCTAGCAATTCTAACTCAAACAACAGAAAGTGAGACCCTAGATCATCTCTCCTTCCTCGCCACGATTCCACGATCACATTTTCTCTTTACCTGCAACACATGGCAAAAAGAGTTGCGTGAGTATTATCACAAATACTCAGCGACGCGGTCATCCCGTCTACGGGTTATTTAAGTATAGACATAACAATAGACAAATACCAGGATGAGCAAACAACAATGCATCACACATCAAACAAACGAGAAAACATCACGTTCAATATGTCAAACTGACGGCAATCAAAAATGTGTGTCGATCGACACCTCTTTTGTGTCGATCGACACAAG
Organism: Arabis hirsuta; assembly: GCA_964056655.1. NCBI lineage: Eukaryota > Viridiplantae > Streptophyta > Magnoliopsida > Brassicales > Brassicaceae > Arabis > Arabis hirsuta. Next base: position 7,692,861 of record OZ053303.1, on the reverse strand, counting down.
CTGCATCGATTGACACAACATCTTGTGTCGATCGACACGACGTCGCAGAACCCAGAAACGAGCCTATCCTCTCATGGCTCGAATCCGTCGCGAATTCATCGAGTCACCTGCACAATTCCAATCACAGAACACACGAAAAAACAAGCAAACGCATTCCATCAATCCCTATGCCCACACAAACCCACGATCACGCACTCACCTCGAAGAATCGAAAAGAGAATGGAACCAACGGTTACAAAAAGACTTGTACACGACGAACCACTGGTCCAAAACCAAAACGGGCGACTGTTCTGAAAACTAGACAGACACAGCTACGCGTCGGTATGCGGATCGCCTCCAGAATCCTTCTGGTTCGATCGGAAATCAACCCCGAAGCCGACTGATCGCAGTCAACTAATCTGCACAGACCTAACGAGTTCAAACGGCCATAACTCAATGAATACTCAACGAAATGACAAACCGTTTTCGCACATATCAAGACCAGAGATCAGAGAACTTACCCACCAAGTTTCACCCCAATCCGCCTTGAATATCCCAGCCGTTTGCCCTCTCAAACTTCCGAACAGAAGCTGTTCTCACTCACAAACCTCTCAAGAACAAAGCCTCTCTCTCAAACCTCTTCCAAAACCCTAACTTCTGATTTTTTGATCAACAAAAACGGCCAGAACACTGTCTCTGCCTTTTATATGAAAACCTAGGGTTTTCCTTAACCGGCCCACCAAACCGGACAATTAAACCGAACCTGCCAGTCTAATTTAACCCTGTGTCGATCGACATACACCACCCGTGTCGATCGAAATAACGCCCAAAACCCGACTTCTCCTAAGTCCAAACACACGTGTCGATCGACGCACCACCCTGTGTCGATCGATATCCACCAAAAATCTACTTTTAGGTTCACGGGCGTTACAATTCTCCCCCACTAACACGAATTCGACCTCGAATCACGCGCCACCGCCACACTACGGTCTCAACCACCTGACCCGCACCCGGCCAGTATCCTTCGAGATCACACTCAAATCCCACAACCCGTCCTGCTAAGGCTAACACTCTCGCCTAAAATTCGACCAGATTCACCCGGAACACCAACGATGCACGCCCCATGGTCCGGATTAGGGCTGCCCGATTGACCGTCCAACAATCAAACAAGAACATGTCCGACCAACCGTTGACCCCGCATTGGACCAAATGATCGTACAACAATCAAACAAGAACATGTACGACCATCGGCGTAACATATGCTACCAGGATTGTCCGAACCGAATCCAGACTCCAGTAATAACCCCAGACTCGACGTCCACAACACATCCCTGGCCCTTAGCCAGCACCACTCGTGATCACACCTGATCCCCGAGCTCTACTAGGCTCACACTAGCCACATTGCACCGTCTCACCACGGCTGTAATCCTGACCCCACCCGGTCAGCACCACCTGAGATCCACTCCCGATCCCCGAAGTTCATCCAGTCTCATGCTTACAACCACATTACAGATACTATTGCTCGTACTCATATCTATATACAACACCCCGCTCTCAGGATCGTCACCCTTTGAGCTCTCGATGTATATCATACCACCCCACCTTCAGAACCGCCGTCCATCCAGCTCTCGGTATGCTCCAGCCCCTCCCACTCTCAGGACACACAGTCCATCAAGCTATCGGCTGCAAAGGAATCACACATCCCCTGAAGAAGCTTCGGCCCCTCAAAGTATATGCAAGGGAACCACTTTCCCCCGGAGAGAACATCACTGTCCACTCAAGTATACCCAGGAGACCCACTATCCCCTGGGGCAATCACTCTGTAACATGCATCTTAGGCACCTGTCGACTAAAATCACCTCTCATGGTCATCCGAAACAACCCAATCACCAGGGTGTTTCACAGAGTCCCTGGAAAGACAGTCTTAACTCACATAAAACTTCTATTCCAGACTCCCCCTAGGAAATAGGCAGGTCCTAACTCACATAAAACCCCTATTTCCCAGCGCCATCTGGGGAATCACAAGTCCTAACTCACATAGAACCTTATCCCCAGATAATCCTACTAGAACATGGACAGCCCTAACTCACATAGAACTTCCATTTCTAGTCTCCCTAGCCGATAGACAAGCTCTAACTCACATAGAACTCTATCGCTAGCCCTCCACATGACCTACCAGTCATCACAAATCCATGACATAACCATTCATACCATAAGAACTCACATCTTATAACGCATTTAATAAGGCAAAACTCATCTTATTAAATCTCAAATTGTATACTCGTTACAACATAACAAAATACAAAATCCAACATAGCGACAAGCTAAAACAGGCTCTGAAAACTAGAAAGAACTCAAGCCACCGCTTGCTTCTCGAACCACTTCGAGAACTTCGTCTTCATCAATGCCTCTGGTTCCCAAGTCTCCTCCTCAATACCGTCACAGTCCCACACGACTCTCATCAACGGTATACTCTTCCGGCGCAACACCTTGACCCTCCTCTCGAGAATCCTCACAGGCCTCGCCGCCAATGTCATGTTGGGCTGAAGATCCTCCGGAATCCTCGCCAACACCTCCTCAGACTTATGCAGACACTTCTGTAGCATCAAAACATGGAAGACCTTGTGAAAAGCCTTCATACTCTGAGGTAACTCCAATCTATAAGCTATCGGTCCGACCCGCTCCACCTCTCTGAACGGACCCATAAACCTCGGACTCAGCTTATTCTCTGAAATGGATCTGTTAGGACCCCTCAACATAGCTGCCTTGAGATACACCCTATCTCCCAGCTCAAACTCCAGCTCCTTCCGTCTCCTATTGACGTAACTCTTCTGCCGATCCTGAGCCTCTCTCATGTTCAGCCTCAAGACACAGATCTTCTCCGTTGTCTCCTGAACAAAGTCTGCACCAAACATGCTCCTCTCCCCCACTTGAGTCCAGTATAATGGTGTCCTACACGGCCTCCCATACAGAGCCTCATATGGAGCCATCCCAATACTCGCCTGATAGCTGTTGTTATACGCAAACTCTACCAGGTTCAGATGATCCGCCCAATGACCACCATAATCCAGTACACACATCCTCAGCAAATCCTCCAATGTCTGAATCGTCCTCTCAGACTGCCCATCCGTCTGCGGATGATACGCGGTACTCATATGCACCTTAGTGCCCATCTCTGCCTGGAATGCCCTCCAGAACTCTGAAGTGAACCTCGGATCCCTGTCTGACACAATACTTGCTGGCACCCCGTGCAGCCTCACTATCTCACGCACGTACTTCCTAGCCAACACCACCGCTCCGTCAGTCTTCTTGATGGCCAGAAAGTGTGCTGACTTGGTCAGACGATCCACAATAACCCATATCGCATCATAGGTCTGCGACACTGGCAATCCCGTCACGAAATCCATCGTAATTATATCCCACTTCCACTCCGGAATAGGTAAACTCTGCAATAACCCGCTCGGGACCTGATGCTCAGCCATCATCAGCTGACACACATTGCACGCTGCAACCCAGCTAGCTACATCCCTCTTCATCCCGACCCAGTGATAATACCGCTTTAAGTCACGGTACATCTTAGTCGCTCCCGGATGAATCGATAACATGCTCGAATGAGCCTCCCTCAGGATCTCCCGCCGCAGATTCTCATCCTTGGGTACACAAACCCGCCCGTTCACCAGTATCATCCCACTCGCTGAGACCACATACTCTGAACCGGCCGCCTTAGAAGCCTCAATCATACCCTGATCCTTCTCCTGTGCAACCCGAATCCTGCTCAACAGATCTACCTGGTTAGCTGCCTCTAACCCCAACAGCTCCTGTGAGATCACACACAGCCTCAACGTGCTGATCTCGCTCACCAGAGCCTCCATATCCCGCTCCTGATCTGAAGCTGTCCTCTTCCGACTCAACGCATCTGCAACCAGATTAGCCTTACCCGGATGGTACCCAATCTCCAGGTCATAGTCTGCAACTAACTCCATCCAGCGCCTCTGTCTCTGGTTCAGCTCCGGCTGAGTGAAGAAATACTTCAGACTCTTATGATCTGTGAAAATCTACACCTTCCCGCCATACAGATAAGACCTCCAGATCTTAAGTGCAAAGATAACTGCAGCCAACTCCAAGTCATGGGTAGGGTAATTGCACTCGTGCTTCCTTAACTGCCTCGAAGCATACGCAATAACCTTCCCCTGCTGCATTAGCACACAACCCAGACCTACTCCCGAAGCGTCTGTATACACCACATAAGGCTCACCCGGCTCGGGTAACGCCAAAACAGGTGTACTGGTCAACATCTCCTTCAACTTCCCGAAACTCTCCTCACAAGCTGAAGACCAAACAAAAGGGACATCCTTCCCTGTCAGCTTCGTCATCGACTGCGCCATACTCGCGAATCCCTTGACGAACCTCCGGTAATAGCCTGCCAACCCAAGAAAACTCCTGATCTCGGTGGCGTTCCTCGGTCTAGGCCAACCTCTGATAGCCTCAATCTTAGCCGGATCCACAGACACCCCCTCTGCAGACACAACGTGGCCAAGAAAGCTCATCTCTCGCTGCCAGAAACTGCACTTACTCAACTTCGCGTACAGCTTCTGCTCCCGCAGCTTCTCCAACACCAACCTCAAATGCACCTCGTGTTCTTCCGGACTCCTCGAGTATACCAAGATATCATCTATGAAGATGATCACGAACACGTCCAGATACTCTTGGAACACCCCGTTCATCAACCGCATGAACGCTGCTGGAGCATTCGTCAACCCAAACGGCATCACCACAAACTCATAATGCCCATACCTAGTCCGAAAGACCGTCTTCCTGACGTCCACCTCATCGATCGGAATCTGATGGTAACCCGACGCCAAGTCTATCTTGGAGAACCAAGTAGCCCCTCGCAACTGATCCAACAACTCATCAATGTGCGGCAGAGGATACCTGTTCTTCACAGTGACTCAGTTAAGCCCCCGGTAGTCGATACACAACCAGAAACTCCCATCCTTCTTCTTCACAAATAACACCGGTGCTCCCCACGGTGAAACACTAGGCCGGATGAAACCCTTCCCCAACAGATCATCCAGCTGCTTCTTCAGCTCTGCCATCTCTGCTGGAGCCATACGGTAAGGTGCCTTGGATATCGGAGCTGTTCCGGGTTCCAACTCAATCGTAAATGGATCCGACCGCGACGGTGGCAAACCCAACAACGATTGGAACACATCCTGAAAATCCTGAACGACCTGGATATCCCCAACTGCAACCTCTCCAACAGTCTCTGGCATCACTATCGTCGCCAGATACGCCTCACAGCCTTTCTCAACCAACTGCTCGGCCTGTATTGCTGAAATCATAAGACTTCCGGAAGTCAGTCTCACCCTCTGGAACACCAACCTCCCAGCCTCCCGCTCAAACACTACACGTCCTCGATGACAATCCAGATGGACCCTGTACCGATCCAACCAATCCATCTCCAGGATGACATCGTACAGCTCCACCGGACTAATAACCAGGTCTGCTGGCATCAACTCTCCTGCCACCAGAACTTCTACACCTCGAGCCCGCCCGAAAGTAGTTAACGTCCTCCCACCAGCAACCTTAACTACTCCCGGCTGCTCACCAGAATCGCTCCGGATCCCGCTGCCCTCCGCACACTCCGGAGTGATGAAGCTATTCGTAGCTCCCGAATCGAACAACACGTGGGACTCACACCCACCCACCACTAAGGTCCTTGCACAATCCCATGTGCTTTAAGACCCGACACTCTAACGCAAACACACAATCCAAACAGACTAAAATAAATTACCACAAAAATTTAAAAGACAAGTCTGAATTAGTACCTGTGATCGGTCTCGCGCTAGAACCGCCCGCCTCAGCCGACGTGAAAACCCGCGGCGTCGCTGCAATCTGAGCCAATGGCTGCACCGCCAACGGCTGCACTGCCGCCACAGCCATCTGCTGCAACTTCGGACACTTGGGCTTGATATGCCTTGGCTCCCTGCAGTGGTAGCACACCTGGGCACCCCGAATCTCAGTCCTCTTCGGGCAACTGGCCACCTTGTGATCCATACTTCCACACCCAAAGCATCCCGGACCACTCTGTCCTCTCTGACTGGCCCCAGAAATGCTCTCCCACTTCCTCTTCTGACCCTGCGCAGGCTTGCCGCCCCTGCTCGATCCCGTCTGCTGCTGAGATCTCCTCGGTTGCTGCTGCTGCTGCACCGATGGACTAACCACCACAACCTGCTCCCTGAGGTCCTCCTCAATCGCAGCCGCAGTCTCAACCTGCTCCGCCCTCGTGGCGAACTTACTCGCCCTGCAGCGAGTCCTCAGCTCAGCTCGAAGTCCCCCGAGAAACCTCCTCACCTGGGCCTGCTCGCCCTCCATGCTTCTACTAGCATGTACCAGGAGTCTACTGAACTCCAAATCGAACTCCCTCACGGTCCGATCCCTCTGAGTCAGGTTCAGGAACCTCGACTCCATCCTGTCTACCGCCTCCTGCGGGAAATACTTGGCATTAAACTCAGCCAAGAAATCCTCCCAGACCATCTCGGCCTGCACCCGCCTAGTCTCAACGCCTCTCCACCAGAGATGCGCATCACCATCCAAATAGTGCACTACTAGGTCTACTCTGTATCCCTCCGGACACCTGATCGAGCGAAAGTTACGCTCTAATCTCCGCCGCCACTCATCGCCCTCCTCAGGCTTGGCACCACCCAAGAAAAACCCGGTGCCAATCCTCTGCATCTGCTCCATCATCCTCAGGTAGGATGGAAGCTCCTCTGCAACCGCCACAACCAGCTGCACCCCAGCCACACCCGGCTGAACACCCGCCACTACTGGCTGCATACCAGCCCCACCTGGCTGAACTCCCGGAGCCTGACCCGGAGCCGGTATCCCACCTGGTAACCGCTCCAGAATCAACTGCAGCAAACCCGCCAGACGATCATCTCGGTCCTGAGCCACACCTGCGGGAGCACCCCCACCTGGGCCTGCCGCACTAGCAACTACACCGGAACCCACACTAGCCCCATCAGCCCTCACACTGACACTCATAGAAGCCGGACCCACGGACCCCTCCTGAAACGCCTGAGAGTCTGCCACCTGCTCCTGCGTGGTCTCCTGGGCCACACTCGTGGCTACCGACTCACTCTCGAGCCCTCGCCCGCGCCCACGACCAGCACGACCTCCACGGCCCCCACGACCTCTGCCTCTAGCACCTCTAGCTATACTTCTGCACTCACAGCAGATTACTAAGTACTAGAACAAAAACAGAAATCATATAACACTTACCGTGGAATCTCATTGAAGGCTCGGAAGAGATGATCTAAGACTCCATACCCACACAACAATCAATCAATTAACTTCCTAATCAATCAATTGCACCCGCCCTAGAATCGCTAGGGCTCTGATACCAAACTGAAACGACCCGACCCAAAAATTTAAAAAATTTCCCCTCAGATTATTATCATCACAGATAACAATCCTCAATTGGGTCAACACAACATGCGGAAAACATGACAATTAAACGATCCAATAACCAATCAATAATCAATTCAATAATCCCATACTTATTAAATTACTAACCAATCCAAATAAACCGGGGTTCCAGAATTACTACATCCTAGCAATTCTAACTCAAACAACAGAAAGTGAGACCCTAGATCATCTCTCCTTCCTCGCCACGATTCCACGATCTCATTTTCTCTTTACCTGCAACACATGGCAAAAAGAGTTGCGTGAGTATTATCACAAATACTCAGCGACGCGGTCATCCCGTCTACGGGTTATTTAAGTATAGACATAACAATAGACAAATACCAGGATGAGCAAACAACAATGCATCACACATCAAACAAACGAGAAAACATCACGTTTAATATGTCAAAGTGACGGCAATCAAAAATGTGTGTCGATCGACACCTCCTTTGTGTCGATCGACACAAGCTGCGTGGATCGACACGACGTCGCAGAACCCAGAAACGAGCCTATCCTCTCATGGCTCGAATCCGTCGCGAATTCATCGAGTCACCTGCACAATTCCAATCACAGAACACACGAAAAAACAAGCAAACGCATTCCATCAATCCCTATGCCCACACAAACCCACGATCACGCACTCACCTCGAAGAATCGAAAAGAGAATGGAACCAACGGTTACAAAAAGACTTGTACACGACGAACCACTGGTCCAAAACCAAAACGGGCGACTGTTCTGAAAACTAGACAGACACAGCTACGCGTCGGTATGCGGATCGCCTCCAGACTCCTTCTGGTTCGATCGGAAATCAACCCCGAAGCCGACTGATCGCAGTCAACTAATCTGCACAGACCTAACGAGTTCAAACGGCCATAACTCAATGAATACTCAACGAAATGACAAACCGTTTTCGCACATATCAAGAACAGAGATCAGAGAACTTACCCACCAAGTTTCACCCCAATCCGCCTTGAATATCCCAGCCGTTTGCCCTCTCAAACTTCCGAACAGAAGCTGTTCTCACTCACAAACCTCTCAAGAACAAAGCCTCTCTCTCAAACCTCTTCCAAAACCCTAACTTCTGATTTTCTGATAAAAAAAAACGGCCAGAACACTGTCTCTGCCTTTTATGAAAACCTAGGGTTTTCCTTAACCGGTCCACCAAACCGGACAATTAAACCGAACCTGCCAGTCTAATTTAACCCCGTGTCGATCGACATAACGCCCAAAACCCGACTTCTCCGAAGTCCAAACACACGTGTCGATCGACGCACCACCCTGTGTCGATCGATATCCACCAAAAATCTACTTTTAGGTTCACGGGCGTTACAACTAATAACCATCAACAACTTTTCAAGTTTAAATATGCTTACAGAATTTTGGACATATGGTGAAAGTTGAAAAGTCTCAACAAAGAAATTCTTCGGTGAGAAAGTAAAATTCAAATATCATCAGTCTGGAGTGAAACTCTACAAATTTAAAGTAATTAAATTGAGTTATTCTAACATTTTTTAATTTCTTAGATAAATTGAATAAATATGTTTGAAATATTTTTTTAATAACAATTTTGTTTTCGAAAAACTGCAAAACAAGTTAATTGTGAAAGAGTTATATAATTATCAATTGATTTTAAATATATATGTTTATATATAACAAACAAACTAAAAAAATACAAATTTTTAAAAATTTTAGAACATTTACCAATTAAAATTTTAAAACAAAATTTAACAATGTGAAAATTTTAGCAAAAAAAAAAGGAATGTGATATATATCGTAGGAATTGTAACTAAATAATTTGTGGTATTCTTGATTCTCATATACAAATGTTCTACTATGAATTACAAATGAGATATGTCCTAGGCTTTAATTATCTCATAAGCCTAATCCAACACTGATTTAGACCAAAGCGCGTCCAAAAATCTTTTTATGAAAACATTGTCACTCTTGGTTGTTTAGTTACTATCTGTAGACGATGTAAAACATAAAATGAGCGCATGTATTATTTTTAAAGATGTAGAGATATGTGATTATATCTCTTCTCAAGACTTGGTATCCGATTTTTTAAGCTTCTAAATGCCATAGAATCAAAGTTGCAAGGTCACGTCCATCGTCAACAATTATTTCAATTTTAAAACTGGATATAGAGTAATAAGCATTTTTACAGAATCACCTCCCAAATAATATATATAGGGGATTCTTTACAAATGCAAGAAATTTCTAAAACATATTATTTTTTATGGTAAATTTTTTTTTTTTTTTCTACAGTTGTTTTACTTTCTACCATTATATTTTTGTAAAAGTATATGTCGACGTCTAGCTAATTTAAAATAAACAAGTCCAAATTATTTTAAACCAATTGATAAAACAAACCCACGCGTAGCGTGGGTATAAAGTCTAGGAAAAATAAGGAAAAATTTAAAAGGAAATAAGGAAAAATTTAAAAGGAAATTAGTTTAACTAAAAAATAGTGTTATGCCACGTAATATTCCATATTAGGTTAATTTCATTTTCATTAATAATAGAAAACTAAAACTTAATTTCCTTATTTTATAACCTTATTATCTCAAACAATTTATGTTTTTTCTTGGTTTTTTAGATATTGAATTTTCTTTAAATTTTTTTACATTATGGTGTTCCATATAGGATTTCAAACATCCAATTTCTATTAAGTTATGATATGTAAATTCTAACTTAATTTTTGTTAAACTATATGTTTTGGGCCATAGCCCGCAAGTTATCGTCAGTTGTTAGGAACCTAAATCATTTATCCTATAAATACTTTGTGGTTAGCTCTCTTTTTCTTCATTCGACATCGCCGCATTAAGATTTTTGGTAAGATTCCTAATTATTTTATTTGTTTTTAAATAAGAATATTTGCTTCTCTCTATATCGTCGGTTCTTTCTTTGTTTTAGTGATGTTGCTTGTTTGGTTAATTGAATTGTGAAGATGTTTTGTTGGTACACAGTATATTGCAAAGCTTATTCGAAGAGAACAAAATGACTCCATCGTAAAATATAGTATGACTTTTAATAGTTATTTTTTGTTTTTGGTTTATTTTTTATTTTGTTGGATCCATGGTTTGTTAATATTATTGTAAGATTCTTTGGAGAAGAAGGATCAACGAGAAGCAAAATCAGCACCCTAACACTTCTTAGACATATATCATGTGGCCATGTTCGTTGCTGCTTCTTCTGCAAGTTAGTTTCCAGTTTCATAGAATTAGGAATTTTGGCTTAAAAGATTTGAGAAGCTCATCATGATACATATTTAAATTACAAGCTCACAAAATTATATCTTTAAAAACTCTCTTTTGATTTTAATAAATACATAAAACATTGTATAACTGTATTAACGATATATTTCCCATTCATATAGGTCAACATTTAGCTAAAACAAATACATAAAATAAATCCGCGGGGTAAAATCTATACTATATAAAAGTTGAGTCTATAAACTCTTAAAGACGTCTAAGTAGGATTTAAATCAACCAATAGTGTTTTGCCATGTTAAATATCTAGAATTAAGTTAATGTTCTAATTTGATGTTAATAGGAAACTAAGACATAATTTCTTTATTTTATAAACTCACAATTTTAAACTTAATTTTTTGTTTTGTGGATCTTTTTAGTTCTAATTTTTCTTTATAATTTGTATCTATTATAGATTAGGAAATTGTTGTAAGAAAAAAATATCAATTGACTTTTAGTTACCAATTTGTGTAGGAAATATACACATAATCAAAAATTTGAAATCATGATAAACCAAATTCTTTGATCAACGATAGAAAAAGATCCATCTTGCATTTTCTGAATATATAATTTGAAAATAGCTACAAAAATTTACGAAGTATTCATTTAGTTTTTATATTTTTTTACTTCCATTTTTTTAAAATCGGGTTTTTCTATTTTTAATAAAAAAATTACATTTTTTTAATGCATTTTGGAAAGATAAATGCTATATATGGATACTTAAAAGTAAAAGTTAATTGAAAACATTAAACTTTATTTTTATCATCTCTGCCCTTTATCATATTCATTCGCATAATAACCACATCAAGTGTATACAGTTTAATCTCATGTATTATAGTAAGTTTTTGATTATATCAAATCTCTAATAACAAACTTTATTTTCTTATGGTGACACAAGAAACCTGAAACTGCCGTTGCGAGTTGTGTGGAGAACAAATCCGGAGAAGAAGATATGCGATAATAATCATAAGCCTTCTTGGAGTGGCAACCCAATTAAGTTATTGATTTTGCCAGAGAACTAAAAAAGTGCAATAACGTCACTCTAAAGTCTCAAGCTTCAGGTTTGCCTTTGGCTTCATTGATTTCTTTTTTTTTTTTCGAATACGAATAATGTAATTTTTAATAAATCATTGGCGCTAACTATATTTTAATCTTATATATAGTGAATAAAACGTGTTAATAAATTATTTATATATATGTATGAAAAACATTCAAGTGTATATATATATATATATGTATGTCATTAGAATGATGTATTTCATTATAATTATGTATAACGTGTAAAACATGTTAATACTTTTTTTTTTTGTTGGATCATTGACATGAACTTTGGCTTTTGTTTTCCAGATTTACAAGTGTATACAATTATTTTTGTTTGATTTATTATATAATTTACTCATGCTTACAAATGATAGAAGATCCTTACAAAAATTATGCATAAGAAATTCTTATATTATTCGCGTGCATATGATCTTTTCAACTAACTGCATTTTTTTTTGGTGTGACATAATGATAGTGAGTTTAGTCAAAGAAAAAAAATGACACAACCTGGTGGTATTATCAATTAAAACACGAATTTGCAACTCTTAGTTCGATCATATATATGTTGCCTACGTCTTCCTTTGAATAAAAGAAAATCTGCTCATGTGGATTCGACTTAGAGTTATGTTGTAAGATTTATTCTTTTAGAAATAGAAAAAGTGTTTTGACTTCAACAAACATGCTAATGTTACAAAGATGATTCTTAATTATGTGAATGAATGGTATGGATGGTTATGATTAAGAGGTATATAAATAGTTTCATATAAAACTAATTATAGGAGAAAAATGTTTTAACTAAACATAAGTGTTAATGTTTGTATATGATTTCACCAAATATATATATAAAATATTATAATATTTTATTCAATAAGGTTTATTGAATCTTTCCCAAAAAATAATTTGATTATAAATCGTCTCAACAAATTATAAGAGTAAAATTTTTAATAAACCATTGCATACGATTTTTAAAATATAGGAAAAACCTAGAAAATTTCAACTCAGTAAAATATGTTTGATGATAATTATTGGCCAAATCAAATTTAAGAAAAGTTCATACTATTAGTTTCTAATGCTGTTCACGTAAGATTTTATACGACCAATAATTATCAGCCACATTAACATTTAGAATTAAGTTCATTTGCTTTAAGTTGGATTCATTGTTAGTAGAAAACTTCCAACTTAAAGCATTTAGTATAATTTAATTTATTTTGTTGTTAACTGAAAAGTATTATTTTCTTAACGTTTGATTTATTCTATATATTTTAATAAACTTTTCTATTTAATTAAAACTAGAAGCAAATTAGATTACTTGACAATCTTACCATCAACGATTGTCAAAATTTATTGGTAAAAACAAAAGTTGAAGCTACTTAATACTAAGGTCCAAATAGAAATTTTAAAAACCAATAACTATTGTCCATGTCAGCACTTAAAATTTTGTTTTTTTTTGTTTATAGAAAACTTTTATTTTTGTGAAGCATTTAGTACAAGTTAATTTTCTGTTTTTAATAGGAAAGTTTTGTTTTTAAAGTTCAATTTGTTATATTTTTACAACGTTTTCTATTTAATTATTTTCCATTTAATTATTAAAAGGGTAAAATGAAATATATGGAGAATTGGATATTAAAAATACAAGCAAATTGGAAACATTGAATTTTACTTGATAATCTTAAAATTAAATATCGTCAAATTTTATTAGTAAATTTATTTTATTTTTATGCTATTGGCATCCTAGAAAACAAGTTTGATAACAAATTTAATGGCTTAAAGCTAAAGGTGGAGAATAATAAAAGAATTAAGAGATTGATAATATGGTTAAAGGAGACAATATGTGGATGAGCAAACATGTTATTCTATAAATGCTAGAATTTTATTGTCGTAAAAAAGGAGAAAATAATAGAACTTTTTCTATATTGATTGATTGGTGTCTACATTGTGCTTTAATATTTAGCTCCAATGAGATAAATTAACCAGAAATCAATCGATTTAGTCTAGTATATCTTAGTATTTGAATTAAAGACACAATAGATTGTTGCTAAAGACAAAAAAAAAAAAAATCATTAGAGATAATCTAGAGTTTGAAAGTAAAATAGAGAGTATAATATACTTAAAAATCAATCGGACCACATATTAGAAAGGCTTTGTGTGTGGTTATATCATCAAACTGTATGTAGAACACTAATAATCATTAATAACTTTTCAAGTTGAAACGTCTTTCATGAATTTTGGACATATTGTGAAAGTTGCAAATATTCAACGAAGCTAACCCTATGTGAAAAAAGTAAAATTGAAGTATCATCAGTATGGAATGAAACTCCACAAATTTGAAGTAATTAAATGGGATTAGATTCTTCTAATATTTTTAAATTTGAAGTTGATTAAATAAATATGTTTGAAAAACTGTTTTTGAAAAACTACAAAATTAGTTAAATGTGGAACAGTTATATAATTATCAATTGATTTTAAACATATAAAGTTATAAATGATCTAAGTCGACTTTTGTCTAGGAAATACATCGAGAGAAAAATGTTTATAGCGTGGATGAAAAAAGAGAGAGTTCGAAAATGCCTGCCAACTAATTTAAATAAAGTGTGGATTGAATAAATACAAATTACCGATAAAAATTCTTATATTAATTATCTAATTCTCTACGACTGCTTCATTTTCTTACCATCGTATTTTTGCATCCGTATATATCAATATCTGCTAATTTAGAAATTATAGAGTCCAAATTATATTAAACTTATCGATAAAACAAATCCACGCATAGCGTGGGTACAAAACCTAGTACATATATAAAAAATCATAGAGGTAACATCTAGGGTTTTACATAACATACACGGGCTATTATAGAAAAAGGGCCCAAACCCAATAATTTGTAGGGATTTTTTGAAAAATACAATTATGTTTGAGAATTTACAAAATACACTTTGATTTTTTGTTTTTGAAAAATACCTCTTTCAATAGTTAAAAAGTCTGTTTTGTCCTTATTCGATTTAACAACTAATAATTCGTAAATATAATAAAATTTATTATCAATTCTCTTTTTAATTGAGATAAAGTTGTGTTATTTATTTAAAATTAATTAATTCGTAAATATAATTATTATTAATATTATTTTTCTTTTTATTTGAGATAAAGTTGTGTTATTGATTTAAAATTAATTAATTCGTAAATATAATTATTATTAAAAAAATTATTTGAAATAAAGTTGTGTTATTGATTTAAAATTTAATTAATTTGTAAATTTAATTATTATTAATATTACTTTTCTTTTAATTTGAAATAAAGTTGTGTTATTGATTTAAAATTTAATTAATTTGTAAATATAATTATTATTAATATTACTTTTCTTTTAATTTGAAATAAAGTTGTGTTATTGATTTAAAATTTAATTAATTTGTAAATATAATTATTATTAATATTACTTTTCTTTTAATTTGAGATAAAGTTGTTTTGTTGATTAAAAATTTAAAATTTACTACTAGTTATAAAAAAGATAAATTTCTTGTTATATATGACGTTTATAATCTTCAACATTTATTACATTATAAACTATTTAAAATAACACCCTACGTTTCTTATATAAAAAAGGAGTATCAAGTTTTTGAAGCAAAGTTAGAAAACTTATAATGTTGATATGACATTTCATGAAATATTTTTTTGGACTTCTTTATTTTATGTAAAACTTATAATTGGATCGTTTTAAGAAATATTTTATGGCATATTAATTGTAAATATTTTTTTTTTGTAAAATTACAATTTCAGATAAATGTTATATAAGATTGTCTATAATCTCAGAACAAATATACAATAAATCTTGTAAAAGATATGATCAACACTAAAATTTAGGCTAAATATTATATCACAACAAATTAAATTTTATTTAAAATATATCATTTTTTGTTCAGATTTTATGAGAATATCTTAATAATTTCAAATACAATAAAGTGTATTTTTCAAAACTAAAAAAAAAAAGAGGAGTATTTTTCAAATTTAAGAAGCCAAGAGAGATATTTTTCCAAATTTCCTCTAATTTTTATCAAACGAATTTATAGTGTTTTAATCCAAAAATCTTGATGGCAAGACATGCCACATAGGAGAATTTACTTCACATATAATAGAATAGATCTGGAATCATTGGTCTATAGAAGACTTTGAAATATACATATCATTATTTTAGAACACGCATGAAATTCACCTTTTACTATCACTATTTTGAATAATTACATAAAAACAAATTGTTTATTTCTTTATGAAATTTTAAATGTAATTACTCTTCTTCTTTTTTTGTGTGTACCTTGTGGACAGAACACCTAAAACGGGTTTGACTCTGACTTGAGAAAAGGCAAAGTGGAACATATGAGGCAAGTGGATGTTGACTGTTATGTTTTTATTTATAAACAGCTTTCTTGGATGAGTTTTTCCCGTATTTTTGGTATCGATGCTTTGTGAAGTACGCATAGTATAAGCTGATTGTCTCTATTTTGTGTGCAGTATCTTCCGCAGAGCTTCATTATCGATAACAAGATGGAAACTGCAGGAGGTAAGAAGTTAACTATGTTGGACAATCATAGAGTAAAGTGGCCAGTGAGGCTAGTGATGTTAAAGGGAAATGGACAGATGCATTTAGGTTTAGGGTTGCGAGAATTCCTCAAGGCTATTGGCGTTAAGGTAAAAACGAATCTTTTACGTTGGAGTTGGATTGGGAAGACAATTCCTCCTATATTCAAGTTCTGCTCCAAGATCAAGATCTGACTCTAATTTACGTCCAACTTGTTAACAAGTATGACCTGTTTTGTGAACTCATAACCTATGTAGTATGGATCCAATGCCCAACCCTTATCAATCAAGATCCAAATACACAATTATCATATACAAATCTCAATCAAGAAGCTAGTGGCAATAAGATCAATGCAAGTATTGCCTATTTTTGGATATTTTGTCAGATCATCAAACCCATAACATAAAGATAGCAAATTAAAATCCCTCATTTCCCAAACTCTCTCTACTCATAAGCAGCCGGGGTATCCATCCATACACATTGTAACAATAGATGGCTTATACCAAAAGAAATTGTAAAATTGTAAACTGAGGGCGAATCTCCTTCTTACTTAATGAAAATGATCACAAATGTAATATGAGTATGCCCAGCTCTGAACAAACCTCTTTTCTTAGGAAATGCACTGAACCAAAGAAGATAGTCAAATTTCAAGATAGTCAAAATTTCTGAACCAAAGAAGTTATCCAGGATGCCAAAATTTCATGATAGTCAAATGGTTAAAGTGCAAAGAGCATCGTATCAAACGCAAAGCAAAAGCAATTCTTAAGAAAAGTTGTGTATAGAGAAGAATCTAATAACTTGACATAGCTATCAACAGGGAAATATCTTCCTTAAGAAGAAAGAAAGATTAAGTATACACAATCTCAAATCAAGATGATAAAGTCGCCCTGACCAATCTAATAAAAGAAATTTCAAACATGCTCTAATACCAGAACATTGCACAGCTTGAGCCATTATTTTTCAAGCAGAGTTCAAACTAAATTTTCCTAATGTGCAAGCCAAACCGATTGTCAACAGAGGTATGTATATAAAAACTTAGGAACCTAAAGATACTTACTTGGCATAAATCAACAATTATTGAATCATTGCAAGCCACATGATTTCGCCAATATTCATCAGCCGCTTCTTCCTCTGGACAGCCATGTCCATCTTTTGCTTCCACATAAGGCTTGGCCTTTATACGGTTTAAGTCCTCGTGGAGTCCAACCAGCAAGAAAGCTAGAAGTTCCTGCAACCATATCTGAAACACATGAATACAATATTCCAATATATGTGGTCTTTTAGCCTGAGTGACAAGAAGAAACATCAGGAAGGGAATTGAAGTGTTTTCTCTGACCTGCGAATCATGCTGATCAAAGCCACGAAATTGAGCAGTGTATTCATCAAGTTTTGCTTTAAGTGTAGTTGGAGGCACTGGTGATGCACCTGCAGCCCACAAACTCCTTAACAAGTCACCGAAAGCTGAGGCTATCTCACCCTGCCAGAACAAAATTTGATTGTGAGGCTAATCAAGAAGAAAGAGAATCTCAAAATGTATCTAGAGAACAAGCAATAGATCGGCATACTCTTGTTCCCAATGGGTTGCCATGATTTATATCTTTCCTGTATTCTCCAAGAAAGAAGTCAACAAGCTTTGGTGTGTGAGCTAAGCACTGTTCAAGAAACAGGTATTTCCTAGATTCTCCAAGCCTCTCAGCCCTAAAGTTTCAGATTCTCCAAATCTGAAAATTGCGCCACCATTAATGCCATGTATCATTCAAAAGTGTAAAAATTCTTTGCAATGTTAATCTCATTTACTGGTCTAAATCTTCAAAATCATCTTCTCCATTCATTTGTCTCAACGTCCTCAGATTCCCCCTTTGCATTTGTAAATTTTCGAACAACCTAAAACAGAAAGCATATATCTTATAATAATGAATATATAAGACATATATAAACATAAGAGGTAAAGAGGCATACATTTGTTCATTGCAGTGATGTTTAGTTAGACCAACGATGGTGTACTCTTGATTATTGTGTAATGTCTTAATTTTCCGACCTTTAAAAGTAAGTTCAGCCTCGTTCCAGTCCAGTTCATCAGCTGAAAATCTCCCATCAGCTTCTGTTTTCGTATTGGTACCCAAAGGCCATGGCTTCTGGCAACCAGAGCAAAGATGAACATCCTTTTGAGATGACAAGTCTCTCAGGCAGTACTTGTGTATCCGGACAGTGCAACCTTCGTTTGGACACAAATCCGCCTGGAGATAAAGAGTCAGAAAACAAAGCATCAGCAATGATTATCATCACAATGTCAATGGTAATCGCTATCAGGTTTCTCAAATTCATTGCAAACCTCGCAAGAAGGAACATCATTGTTCCTGAACCAACTGCGCAGATCAAGAAGAGTTCTTATACCAAGTCCGATGTTTCCCTGATTTGGGTGGCACAGCCATTTGTCCTTTACAAGTTCGTCGACTGTATTCTTCTTTCGCGACATTGAAAAGTTCATGAATGCAGGAGGGATTTGCTCTTGATTGCAGCTGGCTTCACTTGGTAACTGAAACACAAGATCTGTCAACCGTAACAAAGAGACTAAATTTGTATAGTTCAAGCAGATGAATGAATACTAATAATTTCGCGAGAGAGAGGAATAGGTATTCTCTTACCAACACAGTGGTGATACATTTTATATGATACAACACAGTAAGAATATAACTCAAGAGTGCATGATAATCTGATTAAGAAACTCAAAAGCTACAAAGTTATTTATCAGTTTCAGATTTCAAGCAACTATGTAAGATAGTAGCAATTTTGAAGTCACTATGATGAATAAATGAATATGGATGGTTTGTAATATACATAAGTCATGGACTATGACTGACCTGAATTTCTACTTGGATATCGAGAGCATCAAAGCTGGATATGCAACCTTGAGCAAGTTCAGACCGTGCAATTTGTTGTATCTGCGACAAGTTAAAGGCATCAATAAGTACCACAAATATCCACAGTTCATCTGAGATAAATCACATCACACATATAAATCCAACTTTTAGTTTATAATCTAAACTACTTGTAAAGAAGAAAAAGAAATTTGATACATAAAAAAAACTCCAAGCACGACTTACAATGCTTTTAAAGAATGCAATCTGACGAACTGAATATTTTGTCCCGAGTTTTGACTGCGGTTCTATCTACGAGGAGTTAAAGGCATGAATAAGTACCACAAATATCCACTGTGTATCTGAATGCATATATATAGCAAGAATAGAGAATGAAAAAGCATAAAACTTGTAGTTTGAGACAAATCCAAATACTGATAACTCACATCACACATATAAATCCAACTTTTACTTTCCAATCTAAAGTACATAAATAACGACAAGGGTGACTTACAATGCCATTAAAGAATGCAATATGAGGACCCGAATATTGATTCCGGAGATTTGATTGCTCATAAGACACGTTGTTGTTAACCACTCCATAACAAAGTTGGCCATCGTACTGATCTCTACAAGGTTTCAACTGAGAGTGAACATATGAGAGTTCCGTGTTTATCTCACCAAGGAACTCCGAGTCAAATATGTTTTTAGAGACTCCTGCAACAAAAAGACCAAAAAATATCCTCAATACAAGGACTAGCTGTATCAGTTCCGTTACCATCATACACTGGTGAGGTTCGACCATTGTTGAATGGATTTCTCACCAAAGCATCCGAACAAAAATGTGGTACAATAAACCTATCAATCAGCACTTGGCAGCAAAATGAAAACGTACAACTAGCTCAGTATGACAATATTCAAGCAACCCAACCCGTATAGAGGGAAATACACCAATTGCAAAGCCCAGAAACAGATTTTGATGAAACAGAACAGAGGAGACAAAGACTGACCTTGGTTTCTGCCGATAGTGCCGGTTAAGATTGAACGAAGCTTCTTCTCATTGAGAGGACCTAGTGAAATTAGAGCATCGACTAGCGTGTAGTGCTCCCGAGATAGCGGTGCCATCCTCTCCAACCCCTGCGATTTCTAGCAAAATATTAGGGATTGAGAATCATCCGACCTCGATGAGAGCGAGAGAGAGAGAGAGAGAGATGGCGTGAAGGGGAAATCATCGATAGCGTCACTTAAATTTACTACATCGAATTATATTTTACTTAAATTTCCATTCATTTAAACCATTAAAGATTCATAATCATCTTTGATCCATAATTTTGTTGCATAACACACTAAAGTAAGATAAATTAGTCTTTTTTTTTTATTGTTTCCCAACATCTACTGATAAAGTTAAGGACACTAGATTTGAGATTCATACATATCGCCAGCTTAAAAAAAAGCAATTAAGATATATATATATATATATAATTGATATTTAATTTTTTTTATAGATATACCATTTATAGTTTTAGCTGACTAAAGGTTCTAAACATTAATATGTGAGACTAAAAAATCATAAATATACGTAAAATTTTGAAACACTTAGTTTTTTTTAGCAAATTAAGAGGAACTAAATCCTAAGAGGCGAGCTTTAATCCTCAGAAAGCCTTAATCCTCACAGACTAAATATAATTACGCCTCGATTCAGTTTGAGTGTAGAAAATTTTGATTCGTAAGTAATGTTGCGGAAACAAATAAATTGTTAATTTGACTTGGCTTTTAATGATTATCGATTAATTGTGGAGAATTTTGTGCCAACATCTATCTCACATGTTTGACTAACCATTGCTTTGAAGTCACTATGATGAATAAATGAATATGGATGGTTTGTAATATACATAAGTCTGACCTGAATTTCTAATTGGATATCGAGAGCATCAATGCTGGATATGCAACCTTGAGCAAGTTCAAACCGTGCAATTTGCTGTATATGCGATAAGTTAAAGGCATCAATATGTACCACAAATATCCACAGCTCATCTGAGATAAATCACATCACACATATAAATCCAACTTTTAGTTTATAATCTAAACTACTTGTAAAGAAGAGAAAGAAATTTGATACATAAAAAAACTCCAAGCACGACTTACAATGCTTTTAAAGAATGCAATCTGACGAACTGAATATTTTGTCCCGAGTTTTGACTGCGGTTCTATCTACGAGGAGTTAAAGGCATGAATAAGTACCACAAATATCCACTATGTATCTGAATGCATATATATAGCAAGAATAGAGAATGAAAAAGCATAAAACTTGTAGTTTGAGACAAATCAAATACTGATAACTCACATCACACATATAAATCCAACTTTTACTTTCCAATCTAAAGTACATAAATAACGACAAGGGTGACTTACAATGCCATTAAAGAATGCAATCTGAGGACCCGAATTTTGATTCCGGAGATTTGATTGCTCATAAGACACGTTGTTGTTAACCCCTCCATAACAAAGTTGGCCATCGTACTGATCTCTACAAGATTTCAACTGAGAGTGAACATATGAGAGTTATGTGTTTATCTCACCAAGGAACTCAGAGTCAAATCTGTTTTTAGAGACTCCTGCAACAAAAAGACCAAAAAATATCCTCAATACAAGGACCAGCTGTATTAGTTCCGTTACCATCATATATTGGTAAGGTTCGGCCATTGTTGAATGGATTTCTCACCAAAGCATCCGAACAAAAATGTGGTACAATAAACCTATCAATCAGCACTTGGCAGCAAAATGAAAACGTACAACTAGCTCAGTATGACAATATTCAAGCAACCCAACCCGTATAGAGGGAAATACACCAATTGCAAAGCCCAGAAACAGATTTTGATGAAACAGAATAGAGGAGAGAAAGACAGACCTTGGTTTCTGCCGATAGTACCGGTTAATATTAAACGAAGCTTCTTCTCATTGAGAGGACCTAGTGAAATCAGAGCATCGACTAGCGTGTAGTGCTCCCGAGATAGCAGTGCCATCCTCTCCAACCCCTGCGATTTCTAGCAAAATATTAGGGATTGAGAATCATCCGACCTCGATGAGAGCGAGAGAGAGAGAGAGATGGCGCGATGGGGAAATCATCGATAGCGTCACTTAAATTTACTACATCGAATTATATTTTATTTAAATTTTCATTCATTTAAACCATTAAAGATTCATAATCATCTTTGATCCATGATTTTGTTGCATAACACACTAAAGTAAGATAAATTAGTCTTTTTTTTTTATTGTTTCCCAACATCTATTGATAAAGATAAGGACACTTGATTTGAGATTCATACATATCGCCAGCTTAAAAAAACAAAAAAAATAAGAGATATATATATTTAATTGATATTTAATGTTTTTTATATAGATATACCATTTATAGTTTTAACTAACTAAAGGTTCTAAACATTAATATGTGAGACTAAAAAATCATAAATATACGTAAAAATTTGAAACACTTAGTTTTTTTTAGCAAATTAAGAGGAACTAAATCCTAAGAGGGGAGCTTTAATCCTCGGAAAGCCTTAACCCTCACAGACTAAATATAATTACGCCTCGATTCAGTTTGAGTGTAAAACTTTTGATTCGTATGTAATGTTGCGGAAACAAATAAATTGTTAATTTGACTTGGCTTTTAATGATTATCGGTTAATTGTGGAGAATTTTGTGCCAACATCTATCTCCCATGTTTGACTAACCATTGCTTTGAAATCACTATGATGAATAAATGAATATGGATGGTTTGTAATATACATAAGCCTGACCTGAATTTCTCATTGGATATCGAGAGCATCAATGCTGGATATGCAACTTTGAGCAGGTTTCGTGCAATATGTTGTATCTGCGACAAGTTAAAGGCAACCATAAGTACCACAAATATCCACAGCTCATCTTTAGATTAATCACATCACACATATAAATCCAACTTTTAGTTTATAATCTAAACTCCTTGTTATGAAGAGAAAGAAATTTGATACATAAAAAAAACTCCAAGCACGACTTACAATGCTTTTAAAGAATGCAATCTGACGAACCGAATATTTTGTCCCGAGTTTTGACTGCGCTTCTATCTCCGAGGAATTAAAGGCATGAATATGTACCACAAATATCCACTGTGTATCTGAATGCATATATATAGCTAGAATAGAGAATGAAAAAGCATAAAACTTGTAGTTTGAAACAAATCCAAATACTGAAAACTCACATCACACATATAAATCCAACTTTTACTTTCCAATCTAAAGTACATAAATAACTAAAAGGGTGACTTACAATGCCATTAAAGAATGCAATATGAGGACCCGAATATTGATTCTGGAGATTTGATTGCTCATAAGACACGTTGTTGTTAACCACTCCATAGCAAAGTTGGCCATCGTACTGATCTCTACAAGATTTCAACTGAGAGTGAACATATGAGAGTTCCGTGTTTATCTCACCAAGGAACTCAGAGTCATATATGTTTTTAGACACTCCAGCAACAAAAAGACCAAAAAATATCCTGAATACAAGGACTAGCTGTATCAGTTCCGTTACCATCATATACTGGTGAGGTTCGGCCATTGTTGAATGGATTTCTCACCAAAGCATCCGAACAAAAATGTGGTACAATAAACCTATCAATCAGCACTTGGCAGCAAAACGAAAACGTACAACTAGCTCAGTATGACAATATTCAAGCAACCCAACCCGTATAGAGGGAAATACACCAATTGCAAAGCCCAGAAACAAAATTTGATGAAACAAATCAGAGGATAGAAAAACCGACCTTGGTTTCTACCGATAGTGCCGGTTAAGATTGAACGAAGTTTCGCCTCAATGAGAGGACCTAGTGAAATCAGAGCATCGACTAGCGTGTAGTGCTTCCGAGATACCGGTGCCATCCTCTCCAACCCGTGCGATTTCGAGCAAAATATTAGGGATTGAGAATCATCTGACCTCGGTGAGAGCGAGAGAGAGAGAGAGAGAGAGATGGCGCGAAGAGGAAATCATTGATAGCGTCACTTAAATTTACTACATCGAATTATATTTTACTTAAATTTTCATTCATTTAAACCATCAAAGATTCATAATCATCTTTGATCCATAATTTTGTTGCATAACACACTAAAGTAAGATAAATTAGTCTCTTTTTTTTATTGTTTCCCAACATCTACTGATAAAGTTAAGGACACTAGATTTGAGATTCATACATATCGCCAGCTTAAAAAAAAAAAGCAATTAAGAGATATATATATATATATATATATATATATAATTGATATTTAATTTTTTTTATAGATATACCATTTCTAGTTTTAGCTGACTAAAGGTTCTAAACATTAATATGTGAGACTAAAAAATCATAAATATACATAAAAATTTGAAACACTTAGTTTTTTTTAGCAAATTAAGAGGAACTAAATCCTAAGAGGGGAGCTTTAATCCTCGGAAAGCCTTAACCCTCACAAACTAAATATAATTACGCCTCGATTCAGTTTGAGTGTAAAAATTTTGATTCGTATGTAATGTTACGGAAAAAAATAAATTGTTAATTTGACTTGGCTTTTAATGATTATCGATTAATTGTGGAGAATTTTGTGCCAACATCTATCTCCCATGTTTGACTAACCATTGCTTTGAAGTCACTATGATGAATAAATGAATATGGATGGTTTGTAATATACATAAGTCTGACCTGAATTTCTAATTGGATATCGAGATCATCAATGCTGGATATGCAAGTTCATTGGCTTGATGCGAGTCATTGGTACTAAACCATTTTTGTGTATGAACATGAACTTGGGGATGTTCAACACTTATTCCAGTGGATATAGAATAATCATCAAAAACTTAAAATGTGAATTCACCAACATTATCAAATACCCTTGCAAACTTGAGATTGCAGTTTGATGACAAGGCTAAATGTAAATATCTAGTCGATGCATCCATCGATTTTATGCGTCAATCGAGTCAATGCGTCCACTGAATCGATGCGTCTATTATAACCATAAGGAATAAAAAAATTCACATGATGGGTGATCAGTCCATAACCATTTCCTTGTGCATATTTCACATTATCGTTAGATTCCAAAATATTTTTATCTGGTGAAAGCCACATTATCATATTGCTTTCTCAGCAAGCAACCTATGATAAATCATTAAGAAGAAACTTGTAGTTCTTCATGGAATACCCACATAAATTTTCTCGCATCATCATTAAACCAAGATGACCAATCCGGTTAAACCAAATATTTAATCTTAGTAAACTTTTTGTTTAAATTACATTCTTAGTAAACTTCTCGTTTACTTTGCTTCGCTAATCAGTTACTCCCTTCAGGAGATATCATAATCAAAATTACTTCAATAAAATCCAAAGCTAATGGTGGAAGTTGTCGCAGATACTCAGATTGATGCCTTTAACTTGTCGCATATTATTGTGATCCTTTAATAATGGTACAATTTATAGCCACATTGGCTTAATGCTATTATTGTGATCTTTATATATAATCAACTTGTTACCATTTTCTCTTCACTTCTGGTAAGAATTTAATTTCTACTAAGAAACATCTTGGTCTTGACCACATAATTCCACTAGATATAATATCACATCTCATGGTCCACTTGATAGATTAGAACATCAAATAAATAAAGCTATAAAGCATGGTCGTAAACCATCATGTCTTGGTAACTATAAATCAATCAACTAATTAACCATGAACCATATCAGATTAAAGAAAAACGATTTTAAGCATAACTTGTTCATAATTTAATAAACTTTAAATATCTAGGGTAATACTTATCTCAATTAATAACTAAGATGGAGTGATCGAAAATGACGTCGAAGAATAGGGACAACATCAATTAGAGATTTTGGAAAAGATTCTATATGACGGCTAGGGTTTCGTGCTCAAATGGCTAGATTATCGTGCTGATAACGTGTTATGAATAAGAGAAAGATAGAAGGAATTGTGTTGTCTTATTCCATGAATAATACAGAGTATATATAGTATAACAATAACTTGGAGAACAAGTAGAACTTGGAGAGCAAGCAAGTCTAGAACCTTCTAGAATATGGATCTATAATAGACATCCATCTAATGAGCCATGGGGGAAATACTTGCTCTTCTTTCCAGAAGATATCGGAATCCGGGTACTTTGTCAACTTAGGAACTGAGAAAGGAGTCTAACCTTAGTGACACAAGTTTGTGTTGCCACAACAAGGTGGTTTCATCAGCTTCTTTCAACTCTTTCGAAAGCTAAACGTACTCTTTCGAAAGCTAAACGTGTTAGCTGTTTCAAAAAAAAAACCAAGAAGATAACGAATGATAAAGCATGTTAGAGAAGATAAAACTAGGAAATAACGATATATTAAAAAAAATATTTTGTAGAGAAAGAGTATAAATATACTTCACCTCGGTAAATCATTGTTTCAACTCCCTCTACATATGGATCAACTCGGTTAGAGGGCAAACTCTAGTTGAGAATCTCACTGTAGAGACTCTATAATGGATCAACTCGGTTAGAGGGTAAACTCTAGTTGAGAATCTCACAATAGAGTCTCTATGTGGATCAAGCCCTCTGGTTGAGAATCTCATTGTAGACGGGAATTAGATGTTACTCCGAAATCTGTTTCAAAAAACATAAGAGTGTTTTAGCAAAAAAAAAAAACAAAAATAATGCCGAATCATTGCAAAATGTGTGGACTAGAGCAAGAGCATTCATTAAAGATATAGTACGTACAATGTAAACAAACGACTCCAAGGGTGCTAGTTCAAGATTCTTTGCACGGCCATAACAAACAAATGTCTCTGTACTTTAATAAAACATAAAACATTTAGAAATTTCAATCCAAATCTGTATAAAACATACTAGATCATAAGATAAACATGAAGACAATGTTAATGTTGGGATCATACTTATAGATATCCAAATCCAACGGTAATTAGTTAGCATTGTCCCAAAAGTTATAGAGAAAGAGTATACTTCACGTCGGTAATTTGAGCAAATCATTGTTTCAACTCCCTCCACAGATGGATCAAGGGCAAACTCTAGTTGAGAATCTCATCAACTCTGTTAGAGGGCAAACTCTTGACTCTCATTATAGAGTGTAGAGGAAGATGATTGTTACTCCCAAAATTAATCTGTTTCAAAAGAAAACCATAAAGATTAGATCTACCACCAAAACGTTAAGAACATGAAGAGTCATCAAATGGCTCTTATGGGTGGTCTTCGTTCTAAACATCTCAGAGCTACTCGATCTCAGGGTATGGCCAGACTTCATATCGTCACATGACTCGCTTCTTTTTGAATCAATCTCCCTTAGAACGAAAACTCTACCTTCTTAGAGAAACTAGGGTTTCTCGGTGTCGCCGTTTTAGAGGAGAAAGAACAGAGCAATTTTCTTTGGTTTAAAAGTGGTTTTGTTTTAGGATTACTTTTTATTTCCATAAAATAATTTTCATTGACATCCTTATTTTTAACACTAAAATATGAATAAGCTAAAAAAATCTTCGAATTATTGAAAAACATGTCGTGACGTGACGCCAACGAAAGGAAAAAAAAAAAAATACTCTTGATTCTTGCAATGAAAACTTTTGTGTATTAAAAAAAAATATATATTTTGGTTTAAGAGTAACACATAAAATGCTAGCGATTGGTAAAATTAAACGAGGTTGTAAAACAGCGGAACGTGGAAATGCAACTTGAGGAATCCTTGGAGCTGTGTTGTAAACGTTCCAAACTTCACCGCCTTTGATTTCTCCCTTGACATATGAAAATATTATTACACTCTTTAAGATTGTTGATGAGTGTATGATGATGCCTGCAATTGTAATGAAGAAACAGAGAGGATTTGATATTCTAAACCTGCGATTTCTTCAAGTGCTGATTGATGTTCTTGTAAGATTGATGAGCATTTTCTCAACGGCAAACAGCATGTATTCATGGTGTAATGCCTCAAGTTTCGGAATAAGCTATACGCAGGAGAATCAAAATGATGGTTTCTGAGATTATCAAGAGCTTAAAGAAAATAGAAAAGAGAGGAAGATGTAAATTGTAAAATACTTATGTTTGGAACGAGATCTCTTTGGTTTCGGTAATAAGCTTTTCCGAACGCAGACGTTACTGTGAAGAATCAGAAACTCTGCACGCTGTGAAGCCTCTAGAGTTGACTTAGCAGAGATCCAACACACGTTTTCTATTCCAAACATATCTTCTTCTTCAGCTACCCTGGCTATATACAAACAAGATGTGAAGTAAGCAACAGAGATTTTGTGATCTACTGAAAAAAAAGAAAGAAAAGAAATTAGAGGTTGATTGAGTTACGAGCACATGCACGGATTAGTGAGTTAACTCTTCCTGAAGTTTCTGAGTAACCTAACGCATATTTGGTTGGCGGCCTCAAATTGAGTATGAACCAATGGTCTAAATCATGTTACAATCCAAAAGAACGCATGAAGGATCAAACTTATCAATCACCTCACTGATTGGACGGTACTGATATGGAAGATAGCAAGCAAGAACAGCAACAGCAACAGCAACAGATGCTTCTCGGCAAGCCAATCTCAACTTCGATTCCTCTGGAACTTCAGTACTATCTTCTTGTCTATGTCCCTATTTGTTAAAGCAGCTAAGTGTCCACCTGGCTTATTTCCAATTGCATCAATCTCATCAATAAAGATTATAGATGGCGCAAATGACTAGGAGCTAGCAAAAATATCTTTTACACGAGATGCAGCACTCCTACAAAGATTTGAACATAAAAAAAAAGGAAACTCCATTAACTCAAGACCCAAAAAACCTTTCATGTCGACACAATCAACCCCTCACCTAGACAAAGTCAGTCCCATTTGCCGCTAAGAATGGTAAACCAGCTTCCCCGGCAATAGTCATTTCGGACAATAGATGCGTTTGTTCTGAAATTTCTCATCATTCTTTAAAATCCGCACAATCTCTTGTAACTCCCTCTTTACATACTACTGACCAGCAAATTCATCAAAAGTCACACCAGTTTTTCTCCTGAGAAAGAGAAAGAGAGAAAAAAAATTCACAAATAAAATCATAGACAAGTATAACATCAAGTATCTGGTGTGTACTCTTGCCTAGTGCTTGGCGCTTGAGGGGTGTTCTCATATTTTTGGTAGGGCTTCCGAGATCACAAGGGATTAATTTGGCATAGATTGGCCTCATAATACTGTCGATCCAGAAATAAAGCTAAACAAGTAGAGCAAGTCTCACAGAGGAAACCACAAAAGTGGCGACAGTAGTGTAGACTTACCACATCGACATTAAAAACGTCTACAATGTGACTATTTGCTGATGCAACTTCTTCCAAACATCATTCCAACCATCAATTGGCACTCGGTCTACAATGTGACGATGGAAACTTCTCTCCTTTTCTGAGTTTTCTTCTTCTCCTAAGGGATTCCCCTCTGTTATAATAAGTCAATATCAGTGCAACAACAACTAAACTTAAGCAAAAGATTTCAAGAAATAGTGACACCATATCCTAGGTTTGGAGCAGCATGATGAAATGTATTGAATACATAATTCATATTGAAAACCATTTCGAAAAGAGGCATAGAAATTTTGGGAAGACCAATTTTTAAACACAAATTAGTCAGACTGGAAAACACACTGAAGGCAGAACAAAAGTATCATTGAAAGAGAAACCACGAAAAGGGCCTAACATTTTCGGAAAATCTATTGTTAACAGAAAGAAATAGCAC